>JAMXBD010000468.1:400000-946373 GCA_024138025.1 Combretum micranthum | reverse complement strand
ATTCTCTCGACTTTCAAAGTTTTTCAATTTTTATTCTTTTTCCTTTATTGCTAAAAAAAATTAATTAACCATAGTTTTTAGTGAACACCTAATCTAAATATCTATGGAAACCCTTAAAAAAACCAATTAAACCCTAACCAATAACTTTTTTTTTATTTTAAACTTCAAATTTCATTTAAGTCCTCAAAGAAACCCTATGTTTATTATACCAAAATTTTTCAAAAAAATAAAAATAAAAAATCCCTAAGAGTCCTAGAGAAAGTCAAGATTCACTAAAAACCTAATTATTGTGTAAAAGTCTATTCTAGTGATTCTAAAACGAATACCTCTAGAAAAATCAACCTTTATTCAATTCAATATTTTATTTAATCTCTAAATTTAGAAGGTTTTAAATTCCCCCAGTTTCTCATTTTATTTTATTTTATTGAATTTTCATCAAGTCCTACTAACTAGGGGTGGGCACGGATCGTTTGGTTCGGTTTTTCCTAAAACCAAACCAAACCATAATTACGGTTTGGTTTTTTTTCCATCCCAAACCAAACCATTAAATAACGGTTGGTTCGGGTTATAAATTTTTTAAACCATTATATAACGGTTTGGTTCGGTTTGGATTACGGTTTACATCAAAATTCTAACTAAAAATCTAGTTTTTTTACATTTTGTATATTTTTAAATATTTATATCATTTTACAAAGTTGATATATATAACCATGACAAAATACTTTATAAATTCATCATACTTTTAATTTATAGTTATCTATAAAATCAATTATCCATGAATAAATACATTCACTAACCATATATAGTAAGTCATAATTTATGATTTTTAATATAACCATCATTGTCAATTATCTACTACCAATAATTTAGCTAAAATAAAAATCATCTATAAACAAAATTCATCAATGAATAAAATGATCAGCTGACAAAATATATTAAACAACTAATACATAATGAAAATTTATAACTGAATAAATAAATTTCATACTTTACAAAGTTAAAAGCTATTAAAAAAAATAATAGTTCATCATAAATAAAAAATTACATATCATGAGCTTAAAAAAATTAAAAAAAGGACAAGTTGATTTTAATTAATATTCACCAAATAATAAATATCAAATAAATCATATAAACATATAGTAAAATATATTATATTTTTCTAAACGGTTTGGTTCGGTTTTACGGATTGGTTTGGTTTACCTTCCAAACCAAACCATAAATTTACGGATTGGTTCGGATTTGAAAATTTTCAAACCAAACCATGAAAAAAACCATATTTTCGGTTTGGATTGGTTCGGTTACGGATTGGTTTGGTTTGATCGGTTTTTTTGCCCACCCCTACTACTAACCCTACTTTTCTAGCGTTGCAAATAACTCAATTTTATTAGTCATTTAGTCTAAAAACCGTAAATAAAACCCTGATTTGCTGAAAATTCTACCCTAGCTATTTTTAATAAATTCAAAATGTTGAAAATTAATCTCTGAAGAAAAGGACACAAAAGAAAAAGAAAAACAAAAACAAAAACAAAACAAACATTGTTATCTGATCTCAAATTGATATTTGCTTTTTATCATTCTACCTTTTATTAAATAAAAAATATATACAAACGCTATGTTTTTTAAAAGAAAATTCTTCAAAGACTACTATTTAATAATATTTTATTATTTAATCAATACAAATTAAAAAAATAAAAAGAAGACGATAACTAAATATGTGATGAATCAATTTGACAGCTTACTCATTCCCCCCCGACTGATGGTCTTAGATGGAGGCAAACGGCGCCATGTGGTGGTAGCTCAACGGGTGGCCAAAGCCCCCGATCTTGGATTAATATTATTTTTATTTTCAAAGAATCTTTGACGATTCATTTGAAGGATGAGTTTGAGGTTTTCTTTTTCTTTTTATATTTCTTTTTTTTTTTTTTTTTGTTTCTCTTTCCAATCCATTGGTGTTTTGTTTTGTTTGAGTGACAAGAAAACCCCTACCTACATTGTTGTTATTTGTTTTACTTCTTTTAGAAATCTTAAACACTAAACGTTGTCTTTAAATTTATTTAGCCTACATTAGTTCATTTAGTGGTTGGTTTAGCATGTACCATGTTGATTAATGTTTTCCTTCCCTTCTTAGTGTAATGGTACTCTTATTCTCTTTCTAGGGAAAGTCGTGTTTTATTACTATTTTAATCTTATTTTACTTTGATCATGAGAAGAAAAAAGTAGATTAGGGCTTCATGATAAAGCTTAGAAATGGAATTCAAATGGGTACATGATGGATTTTCAAAATTAATAGATTTTTCTCTAATATTTCTTTGAAGGATATTTACTCAATTGAGTCGATTTTGAAATATAATTAACAAAAATCTAAGAGGCGAATTAGTAATTTAGCGTTTGTTTAGCAGTATAATGCTTGTTGAATAAGATGCTAAGCCAATATGCAACATTTAAGCTATTATAAGATTTAGAAATCTCCAATGCTCAATGGAAGTTTTAAGAAGTGTTGCAAATAAGTAAATCTTTTACCTTATTCTTTTTACCATTTTGATTCTGAAACAACTGAGGCAAAACCATTACGAGAAACTATAGAGCTTGCTTAAATTTGAACGCTTTGTTTATTTTTGTCAAATGAAAGAGGAACTAGATGAACTTAATAATCATTGTGATATTTTTTGTGGACTTGATGTCTAAACACTCCTTTTTCATACTACTTCATAATCTAATGCACTCAACGATCACTGCATGAAATTTAAGTTTTAAAGACTGAAATTCTTGTCATAGGAATTTTATCAGAAAAAAAAGAACTTCTTAGGATAAAATATACATCATAAATCTTGTCTAAAAAATCACTCTCACTATTTCTATTTAATGAGAAATGCGTTATCCATTGCAAATTTATGACAACATTTTTGTCTCTAATATTAGTGAAGTATGTTTTGATTTTTTGTAGATTACAACAAATTTATGTTAACTAAAATTTCGTTGCAAATCCGTCTTTTTTATGGTAATTGTAATCAATTTGTTAATTTTTTTGGCCTATACTTTATCTTTATTTTTATAAAAATAATTATTCTTTTATTTAATATTAAATTTCACTCCAAATTCATATTTATTTTGGAATTGATTGCAATTAAATTCAACTTTTAGCTCCGTTACTTCTTGCCCATGCATTGCTTTTATATCATCTGTTACAATCTATAATTCCTAACCCTATTCATATTTGCTTCTAACAGGCCACCTATCCTAACATAATTTCCCATTGTGCACATTAAAGTATTGATGAGCCCCATATTATTACATCAGATTGCATCTTATGTTTAGAGTCTCACTATTTTTATATGAGGGATATCACAATTTGCTTTCATAAAGTCCACTACATATCCTTGAATATTGATTTAATTAGCCATTTCTTCATCTTACAAGTATATTATACTTATTTTCGTAGCATTTCTAATAAAATATTTATGGATAAATTACTTACTATGTGCATCTTAGTTTATCATAACTCAAAAGCATAATTTACCTATAAAGATTGACTTTATGTATTGGTAGGTCCATTTCTACAATCTTGTTAATAATATATAATATTATAATATAAATGAATAAATTATATCAAAGGATATCAATATTGAGGATAAGTTAATTTAATGTATTAATGTTTGAAGTACTTAAAAATAAGAAATCAATTGCAAAGTAAGTCAAATAAGGTATTAAAAATTGACCATTTATGAAAATTAAAGAAACTTAATTTAAAACTAATTCAAATGTTAATACCATAAATGAACTTTGCAAACATTGATTTTTTATTTTAACTATTTAAAACGTTGATACCTTAAATAAACTTACCTACAAATATTGATAATTTTTGCTATAATTTACCCAATATATATATACAATATATAATATTTAATAATAAAGTAAATACAATAGTATAATGCAATATAAATAACATTTAATAACATAAGATATATGATATATATTTAATAATATATAGTATAAAAATAAAAAATATATATTTAAAATACGTGTAAATATGTATAATAAACCTATTTTTTATACTATTTATATTATGTTTTATATTCTATTATTAAAATGTATTCTAATTTTAAGTATTATATATATATATTTTTATAAATTATGTTATTATAATAAAATATTATGTAATATATAAATATAAACGATAAAAAAAATATAATAAGGTATATTAAATATTATTTATTACTTATTATATATAATATATGGGATAAATTATACTAGAAGATCATAACATTTAGGTTAAGTATATTTAAGGTCATAATGTTAAAAAAATGTCAAAATGTTTGGATAAATGGTTCAAATCAAGTCTCTACTACAAATCATGTACTAATGCCGTTCACCATCGTTTGAATAGTACTATTAATTGCCATGTCCATCCATGTGTATATATTTTAATAATTAACAAATATGAGTACAATTCATTTATACTGGAAAAAGGAAAAGAAAAAAACTTAGACAAACTCGCATTTTGTAGGTTCAATGTTTGATACCTTTCAAACACCATCTTCAAGTGTGAAGATGATCAAGTGCTCATCGTGATTTGATGACAATATCATCCACAAATCTTTCATATATCATACATCATATCATGGAAGATTGCAGTCATTACCCTTTGATAAGTGGCTTTTGCATTCTTTAAGCTGAACGGCATTATAACATAATAGAAGTTCCCAAAAGGCATTCGAAAGGCTGTGCATTTGGTATCACATGGTGCCATCTTGATTTGATTATATCCATTGAATCCATCCATGAAGGAGAAAAGTTTATGTTTAGTTGTTGCATCAACTAACATATCGATGTTAGGGAGTGGAAATTCGTCATTAGGACAAGCTGTATTCAAATCACAAAAATCCACACAAACACAAATTTGGCCATTTTTCTTCTTTACAGGTACAATGTTGACAAGCCAAGTCAAATGTTCAATTGGCTTGATAAAGCTAGATCGTAACAGCTTTTCAATCTTAGCTTTGATCTGTCCCTTGACTTGAGGAGAAATATCTACTAGTGTTGCTTCGCAAGCTTAACTCCATGTGATATACCAAGGGGATGCATTACTAGGTGAGGATCAAGACTTGGCATCTCTTCATACATTTAGGCAAAGATATCTCTAAATTCTTTAATCAAATCCACTAGGGAATCTTTGATTTCTTTAACCAAAACTTGCCGATAAAGATAGGTCTGGGTATGTCTCCCGGTGTTGCTAGGTTCAGATCCTCAATCTCTTCAACTTGCAGCTTAACCTGGTCTTATAGCTGTGGAGGTGCAAGTTAAGCTTTTGGGGTTAGGAGTGGACGCAAATGCTTCTTTGGACCCTACAGACCATCATAAATGAATATATGATGCGTCCACCTACTCGAGTATAACTTTCAACCTTTACTAACTTACTCCCTCTCTTCCTTTTCTTTGACTCCCAGATGTAGGAGGTGCTTTGCGTTTTTTAGTATCCTGCTCCTGTACTTTCTCCCACTTTGGCAATGATGTGCCAGTAGGTCTATCAATAACGGTTTCTCCTTCACTAGTGTATTCGTTATGTAACTCAACTTCGATGAAAAAGGATTCCCTATGCTTAAATGGGTTCCTTGCAATAGATATGAAAACATCCTTTTCTTTCCAATGCCCCTTCATAGGCTAATGTACCGTTGAAGGGATGAGATTATGATCGTGAATCCACTTTCTCCCTACTAATAAGTGTTAGGAGACAGAAGTATCTATTACATAAAACTTAGTTGAGCTATGAATAGCTCCATGATCACGCATTTTCTATATGTGCTTTTCAAAATGCTTTAGTTTCTTTTTAAATTCTTAAAGGCGCATATTTTTACCAGCCCGTGTACCAAGTGTGTTGCAATAATAAAATTTCGGTAAATACCGTGTTGTGTCCACAAGGTGAGGACTAGCTCTTAACTGTATTAGTCATAGAGCTGGGCAAACAGGCTTGGTGGGTTGAACCAGCCACTGGCCCGGGCCCAGCCCGCTTTAGCCCTTGGGCTAAACGGCTCAGCCTGCGGACCAAATAAAATATTTTATTTTTTTTATTTTTCTTATGTTAGTTTATATAAAAATGGGAATATTTGTATATTTTAAGATTATATATATATATTAAAAATTAATTTTGTTACCATTTTCATTACTTATAAATGAAAACAAGTTTCTAAAAATAATCAATTAGATATTATATTATGTTTAAATCAATAAATATATACTTAAAAAAATATTATAATGCTTATGATGTATGTATTAATCTATTTTCTTCCATAATATATCATAAATAATCCTAAATATGTTATTGTACTATTTTTATTCTTACATTTTTCCTCTCCTTTTTTCTTTTTCTTTTTTTTTTACTCTTGGCCCCCAGGCCGAGCCGGCCCAATTTGGCCCGCATTTACACGAACAAAAAAAAGAAATGGTTGCGGCCTGCTTTTTTGAGCGGGTAAATGGGCTGCTTCGCAGGCCGCAGCCCTTATGCCCAGCTCTAATTAGTCCTAATTGTAGTTAGGCAAAAATAAAAAAGAATTTTTTTTTTTTGTTTTTGAGTAGAACTAATCTACAAAAAATAGGGATTTTCAACACCTCTAATTGAATCAGAATAAGAGCAAACAAATCTGAAAATCAATTGAATGTATATTATCAATAAGAATATCCTTGCAAATCCCAATTGCCAATGAGTTTAGTTTTTCAATCAATCAAGCACCGGATAAAACTCCTTTTTCCAAAGTAAGTGATTATTCTAAATTAACCAACCAATATTTCTTATTCCTCGGAAAGTGATCAATTAACTAATTTGTATACATTTTTAAACCCTAATCGAATTCAAATCCATATGTTTATGTGATTTGTAATCTAAATTAGCTATTTACATAATTGATTAGAAAGGAATTTTAGAATTACAATCCTAATCTAACATGAATTCCAGATTCATTCCAAAAGACATGTTTTGTGAAATAACAAGCAACAGTTCAATCAACAGTAGATAATCATTGATAAGATGATTCATATTAACAACTCAAAACCATATTTAAGCACAAAAGAACAAGTTTTCAACACCATCCATAAAATGAATATAAGAAAAGAATAAAATCATCTTATTAAGAAAACCCCATTATTGAATCCAAATTCAAATGATGTTCTAACTTGATCTTAGTGTGGAATCTGCAATCTAACTAACAAGAAAAATTGTCTAGTGTTCTATGCCTTAATTCTATCAAGACGCAAGGAAAAATGATGTAAAATTTGTGCCTACGGCTCTCTCTTTTCTCAAAAAGATTCAACAAGATGAATTTATATGAAAAGAAACGTGCAAGACATAGGCTGGCATTTTTCCATTGTAACCCAGCAGCCTTCTTTTTAAATTAGCCGACCTTTATTGTGGAAATTAATTTTCGAGAGCATTATTGAATGTACGCTGGCTCAAGGTGCTCACCACCTTGAATCTCCTAGAGCCGACCTTTAATGGAAAAATTGCTTTCAAATCAAGAAGCTGACAACCTTGGAGGTAGTGCTAATATATAGAAATTTCATGGAAATTTTCGACTTTAATCCAATTGGAATTTGTCAAAACTTACAATATGAAAGTTGTGGATCTTTCTCTCTCCCTTTCAGTAGGATATTGAATAATATCAAATGAAGCTCGAATGAGAAAAATATGTCAAATTTACTAAAACAATGTCGAGCTGCAAATCTTAGTGATATTCCGCACATGTAGTAACTCTAAGACGATTTTTAACCTTTATTCTTTCATAATTAGTCAAAATACAAAACATGAAGATTCTAGATCTTCCCTTATCTTTCCATATAATTTTGAATCATGTTAAAATGATCTTGAATGAGAAAGATATCTGTAATTTATCAAACTCTATCATTTTCCAAAACCTCGACTTCATCATTATAATAGCAACAACTTTACAACACATTTTGACCCTGTGCATTTTCGAATTTATCCGCACCTAAAACATAAGAATTAAATGTCTCTCTCTTAGCTTTCAATAGCATTTTAAATCATCTCAATAGGAGCTTGGATGAGAGAGATATGTTGATCTATGAAACAGCGCCAAAATTGTCCTGATATGCTTGCATGGCCGGTCTACATTCTTTTTGTCTCCAATTTTGTATAAAACTTCTCCTAATTTGCTTATATTTGTATAGTAAGTCCTTAAAGACCTAAAATATTAAAATAAGCATACATAAGTACCAATTTCTTTCGATTTCTATAAAATCAATAATAATTTAACATGAATTGTTCGATGAAAAGTGAGTAAAATATGATTTTATCAAACCAACCTTAAAATCTACGTTAATGAACCCTATTGTCTTAGTAAGGACATCATTGAAACCGTGTATGTCAATCGAATGTCTAATCAACTTCCTTACATCAAGTCTTGTTGCTTTAAAGGTTGATTTAGGCATAACATTAAGTGATAAGCCATTATCAATGAAGATCCTCCTAATGGAATGGCCATTAAGTTTTCTCCATAAACAATGGACAGTTATGGTTTAGAATGCTAGTACACATATAATCATTTGTGAAGATTATCACCTTTTCATATGCCTTTGACATCTTACACAGTGGTTGTATCGCATTGCATTGTTCATACTGGTGTTTTGAAATTTGCACTAAAGCGTTTGCAACTGCAACCCTATACTCCTCATCAAAACCAAGGAGATCAAATAAATTTCTCAAATTAGATGCTTTGAGCAAAGCCATAGTAGTAAGTGTTAGGAAAAGATCACTCCTTTACCACTTTGTTTAAGGCAAGATAAGAAAATATCGCTCTTTTTCTTCTTGCCTAATTGATTAACAAATACAATGAAATCAAATAGACGATAAACACCAGGATTTAACGTGGAAAACCCCAATGTGAGGAAAAACCACGAGATCGCCGCCGCACGAAAAAAATCCACTAACACAATAATGGAAGACAAATACACTCTTCACTAGTTTGTACTAGTGGCTCTCTCAATCACACCACAACCCGGTAGATTCATAACAAATCCTCTCTTTAGATCTCTCTCTAGACTTAGAAGTGTGTATATTGTGTTTTTTTCTCTCATAGCTTTTCCTTACCCTAAGACAACAATGAAAAAAGACTCTTTATATATCTAGGGTTTTATTTTTTTACTATATTATGGGCCCATATAAGTTGGACCTAAACCCAACAGTAAGGTTACTCGGGCCTATGTCAAATCTCTTTCCTTTACTAGTGGGTATCTCCTCCTGTAGTTTATCTATTGGCTCCTTAGCCTTTGGGCAATCAAATTCCTAGGAGGTTGTAGGATCACGAGGAATCGCGTTAACAACCCCTTGATTTGTGTGCAGGAAGGGATTCCTATGCATATCATTATTATCAAGCTCCAATTCACCATTGTGAACATTTTCATTGAAGATCCTCCTCAACGTCCAACAATCTTTTATTAGGTGTCCCACCATCTTGTGGAAGCTACAGAACCTCACATCACTCTTCTATTATGTCGTGGGCTCTCGCTCAACCCTTGGCAATCTAATGATACCATCCTTAAGCCATTGGTTAAGGATAGTATGAACTTTATTCATAGCATATGGAAAATGCAGAGCTTCTGAAGCGTTATCTCTTCTTGGTTTCTTACTAACTTTGAAGCTTCCCTCTCGAGCAGTGCTTACTGATGGTTGTCATCTCTTATTTTGGTCACCTCTTTGCTTGATAACAGAATAATTTATCCTTCAAGAGTTCTCTACTAACATTGAGAAGGACTTGAGTGACAAATTCTTTTAGTGCATAACATACTCAGTGAACATACCTTGGATGCAAATTTTGACGAGCTCCTTTTCATCACACATATCCTGGCTATCCAAGGAGTGTTCCTTGAAATGCCTGATGCAATCCATAAGATCTTCCTTTGGACATTGTCTGATATACCCCATGTCTATTAATGTCACTCGTTCTTGAGTTTCAAAGAACTTCTCAAAAAGCATTCTACGCATAACCCCACACGAATCAATGGAGCCAGGGCTTAGATTGACATATCAAGTATATGTTTTTTTCCGTCAAGGGCTTAGAGAACTCCTTGAGCTTTAAATCATCATCGAGTCCATAGACGTCGAGTGTCTCAATGAATTTGAGAAGGTGTTCTTTAACACTACCTTGTTTCCTACTAAATTTGACAAACTTTAGATCAGTATAGTCCTTAGGGTAGAATTTCTCCACAATCCTCTGTGGATATGGAAGCGTTAGGTTAATGATGCTAGTAGAACATGTCTTTTGCACCTGCATTAGGTATTTCTCTAAGTCTTCCTTTGTCACATACGATGCAGAAGTAAACGGATGATTAACTTCCAATTGGGGGAAGGAGTAGCATTGCTAGGTGCAACTATACTAACTATAATAGGTTGTGCATTAGACCTGGGAGAGGGGGACCCTCCAAGGTACAACCTTGGCTTTTCTCTAATAGTAGGCGTAGGGTTCCTTGGAGTCGGAGGTAATAGCGGCTGTATTCCCCCCACTAGTGTTCGCCTTCATCTTTTGTGGGGCCAAGATTAGTTTGCTCATGCTGAGCATCGTATGGGGTATCATGTTAAGTATTTTCTAGTGCAACAACAACTGGCATAATGCCAACTACTTGCTTCTCCTTATATAGGTAAAGTTATTCTAAGAAGCGTACCTCCTAAAGCAATAGCAGTTGCTACCACACCTGGTAGGAATTGCATGAAAGCATTCAGGAATTGATTAAGGGCCTGAGTGTGCTCCTGCATATTATGTATCGTAAATGCACTATTAACTGAAGGTGTCTATACAGCCATAGGTGTAGCATTATCATTTGTTGCAGAGACTTGCTCGGCTATGTCAAGTTGATTGTCTTGGTCTTGGAGGTTTGTCTCCTACTCAGCTCTCTTATGTAGAGGTGCCATCTGTGCTAAGAATTCACTCTATTCCCTCGTGGAGTAGCTAATTAATGTGTGGTGATGTTGCAACGGCTGGTTGATTACTTGTGATAAGTGTGTCAATAGACCTGAGAGGAGTTCTAAACTGATGACACGTGTAAGATGTCATAAAGAGAGATGTGGGAGGACAGACAAACAAACTCGGTTTCTTGAGTGTGCGAGTGTGATAGAAATCAAATCAAATAGATTCGATTATTCTTAACTCGTATTTCATAGAGTAGGTGCTTTGATCTTTCTTAGAAATATTCAGCAGAGTTTCTACATTGCTTTCAATTTTAGCAATACACTGAATTCTCCTTAAATGAGGGAGGAACCTCTATTTATAGAATGGTGAGATTGATGCCAACCATTGGATAAAACTTAAACAAACAATCGAGATCAAGTTTTGCTGGTAACCATTAGATCATTTTATAATAGGCTTTTATTATTAAAAGAAGCATATTTTCAATAAAAAAAGGATAAAGGCTTATTTTAGTCCACATAAGCCCTATTTTATTCAAATAAAGCCCAAATTAACCTAGAAAGATATTTTTGGAGTCTACTTTTCACATACTAGAAAGTCGAATTAGGCCAAGAGCAGAATGAACCGGTTCGATGATCTCTATTCTGAGTCTACCAAGCTAAATCTTTCTACGACATTCATTATTGGACATGGCCTTCTTAGCTTTGTCATTAATCCAGAAGACTGGCCATGACATTAAATTATGCCAGACGCCCAATTACCGAAATGACCCTATATAGAGACAAATAGAGAGATGAAATAGGTGGATAAGTATAGACGAAAGAGAATGGCATGTGTGTACATTTCTTTGAAGAGTGAAAGGGTTTTGATTATTTATGTTCTAAGTTCTTTGATCTATGTTTATGTGAGTTTATTTTTCCTTTTTTTTAATAGTAACAATATTCATATATATTTGTTTAACATTCAAATATATACACAAGGACGATGACATGGCAATTACTATGCAAATGGTAGTGAATGGCGTTAGTACATGATTGTAACGGAGGCCTGATTTGAATCACTTATCTAAACGCTGTGACCTTTTTTCAACCACATGAGATATTATGACCTTAAATGAACTTAACCCAAACGTTCTAACATTCTAGTGTAATTTACCCATAATATATGAGTATATATATGTGTGTTATATTTTACTAAACAAATGTATAAAAAATAAATATAGTACATACTCTCTCCTCCCACCCACCAGCCACCCCCCCAACCCCCCACCCACCCCCCCCCCCCCCCCCCCCCCCCCCCCCCCCCCCCAACAAAAACCCAACCCAACCCAACCCAACCCAACCCAAATATCTCCTCAAACCATCTCATTCTACCTAAACAACTCTTACTTTTATTGACTAAACTATTAATTTAGGTGATAAAAGAAAAATCTACTCTCTCATAGCCTCTCTTCCAGTTCCTGATCCCCTATTGATACCATATTTTGTATTCTCTTGACTTCTTTATTGACTCGAACATCATAATACTTGTGCCACCTCTCTTTAATTTTAGCTCCCATTCACTACTTGTATAGGTTTACTCTAACCATGATGCTAGAAGACCCATTAAGGGCAGACCAAGGAACCTATTTACCAACATTAAATCATTTAGTCTTATGGACCGCATCTTGAATCTAGATCAATAAATGAAGTACATTTAGTAAAGAGGGGAAGTGAATGATGAAGCTAATACAATATTCCCTTATAGGTAGGTTGTGTTTAGTTACATAATAATTAGGCGCCTCATGAATCTTTGTCATATTGAATCCTTAGATAAATGAGAATGACTCATATGATCAATATTTGCCATGGACGACAACAATTTGATGTAACATCAGTATATTCTTATAGGAGACATCATGCCCCTTTACATTAATCATATGTTAATCTTTTAAATCTTTAATATAGATTAGTGTTAGTAGGAACACTATTAATAACCATAAATATTCTTTTTATAATATGCAAAATTAAGGTTGTTTTGAATGAGATTTTTCCACTTTAGTAGGACAACAATATGATGTAATATCAATATATTCTCATAGGAGACATCATGCCCTTTTACCTTAAGGAGCTTTTACGATTCCATCAATGGGATCTTTCTGCTATTAATCTAACTATTAAAATAAATATGGTAAATGAAATATTAACTATTTTAATGATTCGATCACGGTTGGGTATGGTGTACACCGTTGAATAATGACGGGACTGATTTCATCAAAATTAATGGCAGGACTAGAGAAATTTCCTTACCTTAATCCTAAGTTAATCTTTTAAATCTTTAATATAGATTAGTATTAGTAGGAACGCTATTAATAACCATAAATATTCTTCTAATAATATACAAAATTAAGGTTGTCTTGAAAGGGATTTTTCCACTTTAGTACCTCATCTATTCATAAGACAAAAGATAGCACATGAGGCGCAAAAGAAAGAAAAATCAAATAAATCTAGATTTAGAACTAAAAAAAAAAGGAAAAATAAAAACGAATAAGTGACAAGAAATAAGAAAGCAAAGCAAGACTAGGATTGTGTTTTTCATGAAGTTTTATTTCTTGGAACCATCTGATCAAATAATTTGCTAGCTTCAAGTTGATTTTTTTTCTCTAACTACCGCAATAGGATTTGTTTGGATTATTGGATTTTTATTTGTATCATATTTGTATCTAATTTGCATTTGTAACATATTTGTATCGTATCTATTGGTCAATTAATAAGCAAGACTATCAGTTTTTCATCGAGTTCTTTTTTTTAACAAATATGTTTTTGAAAACAACGAAAATATGATACTAAAATAACTAGAATATAATGAAACAAACAGACTCTCATATTATTTTTAATGTAATACATATATTTATGATATCAGTAAGAATGAGACGTAATACATATTTTTACTTTTTATCTTTATATTTTGATCTTATAAATTAGATTTTATAGCTTTAATGAATGATTTCCCATTGGAAACCTACCTAACTCTTTATGTTCTACAACTTATTATAAGTCTTATCGTGATTATGTGTATAAACATTAACGAGTTAGTTATAGTCACTTTTTAGATAATAATAATGATAACGATCGATAACAACACTAATGGGTTACTGTCGGGATAGAAGCGCATGGGCAAAATTGAATATAAGCAACAATATATCTTGTATAGAGGGGTTCAATTATTATAAAAATCCAAAGGAAAGACAAAAAGGAACTTCATATTCCACCTTCGACAAGACATCCTTCATACATATTACATTCACGCATCGAAACACATATGGTGCTCTTTCACCGAATGTGAAATAATAGATTCATCAAAAGTAACATCAAAGCTGAGGAAGTAATAACTTTTAACGCTTAGGATGGATAAATTGATTGTCGTTCACACTACTCACTACTATATTTGATTGACTTATGTCTTTTAACTTTACATCATATATAATTCCAAGACCATCAAGCAAGTAAAAATGTGAATATTCAAAAAGTTTGCTTGGCCATATATCTCTTCAAGTGACTAATAACAATCAATTGATGTTGAGACATATTCATTACTTTGCTTGAATTGTATTCATTGAATTCTAGCCTATCAGCTTCCTCATTTGAAAGTAAACCTCTAGAATGGAGGAATAAGAACCCTTTCTCACTCATATGCATACTCTACAATTGTGCCATGATAATTGCCTCTCTCTCTATATATAACTGTACTTGTAATTATAGATCCCTAAATAATATATGGATTAGCACCTTTATAACGATAAGTCCACTTTTAGAATACTATAAAAAAGATTAACCTTTAAAGGGAAAAATTCTACTATAGAAAATTAGTAAAATAGCTTATATTTTTATAGATAAAATAAAAAACGATGATTTTTGAGATAAAAATTTAGCTTTACAAATGGAAATTTTATCTCCTGGCACGCACTGATTCTCACATTATTAAGAGTGATTGCCTTACCAATCATGCTAGACCTCAAACTATTTCTCCACTTTTGATAGCAAGAGGTGGCGAACTTATACCACCCATGGTATGTAGGTATCATTTAAAATAGAATGAATAAAATTAAAGGAACCGAATGAAATGAGTTTAGATACATTTATAGAATGAAATGAATAAAAAATGAGTATGTAATGAGATTCAAGAAAATAAATTTAATAATAAAATGGATAATAAATATGTGAAGAATTTTAATGTAATTAAAGTGAAAAATTATTAATGCAAGTTCAAGTAGAATCTCTATTCCGCCTTCTTAATGGGAAAACTGAATTCTTCCTTAAAGTTGGAAAGGTCAACTCTAAAGAATTGCAAGCTTCTAATAACACTTTCAAAATGGAAAAGAAAATAGAATCCAAAATTGTAATTCTATTTTGATTCTACCTATCAAATGTCATTAAAACCTATTCATCAACTTAAAAGGTCTAGTCTTTCCATCTCTGGTCACTTGTTGAACATCCTTACCTTTTCTATATCAAAATTTATTGGCCAGATCTCCTAAGAATCAATTCTCTCAAAAGAAAAAAAAAAATTTAAAACCAACAAACTTGCAAAATCCTAAATCTAAAGTTACAATTTTTCGGTGATCAAAATTAAGTTTGTCAAGATAAATATATATGAGTGATTTAAATAACAAACAATAATAATGTCCCAAGGAGATTAAAAGAAGAGAGTCGCATAATAATTTATATAGTTAAATTATATCAAAATATGATAACGTTTAGGGATAAGTTTACATTAGGTCATAACGTTTCGAAAAGTTCAAAAGAGATCACAACGTTTTTAAAAGTTCAAAAGATGTCACAACTTTTTAAAAAGTATTTTATGAGATTTAGTTAAATATTTTTCTAATTGTTACATATCATTGAAACCTTAAAAGAAGAATTTTTTGAGTTTTAATAAAATCTCTTTTATTGACATGTATCTATGGTAACATCAATTCATCCATTTTTCCAAATCTTATAATCTCATTTTGAAGTACTTAAAAATAATGTGACCCAAAATAATTTTATTCACTAAGCATTGAGATTTTTTTGAAACTTTTTAAAATATTATAACTTAAAATGAATTTATTCTTAAATATTGTGATATTCTGATATAATTTATCATAATTTACATGGAAAACTTAGATGTCGGAAAAAAGAAATTGAATTAATTACCGCAAGAAATGGGGAGTAGACAGTAATTATAAGATTTTTCTAAACAACTGACAAATCCCTAAAAATCCTATGATCCTAATTATAAATATTTCCCATGACGTGATGCAAATATTGTGATGTGATGTATTATAATTGAAATTTTTTATAAAATATAAAACCTCAAAATCTCCATATAGAAGTCTACACGTCATAAGGGAAAGATAAAACTTTCGGAACATAACCGAAAAAAAAAAAAAAAGACATACGAAGAGTGTTGTTGACATCCACGAGCGCTGCTTGATTCGCTAGTTTTTTTAGTTTGGCCAAAGCTTGATTCGTAAGTTTAGAAAATGCGTTTTTGAAATGTCAATTAATCTTTATTTAATTATCAACTTTAGCACGATATTATTTAAAGTATGAAGATTTCGAGTGGTTAAAATATAAAATTAATATTTTATAAAATAAGTTAAATAAAATATTTAATAATTTTTTTAAAAAAATAATAAAAAATTTGAAACATTAATATCTTAAATTAAAATTTACAAAATATTGATACCTATTTGTCACACTTTATCAAGCATCAATCGATTCCTCAAATATACGTATACAGGACCAACTACTTTACACAGAAAAAGAAAAAAAAAAATTGAATTCAATTTATTCGATTGAATGATTAGTATTCATATTATTAATTCCAATTCGGATGTTACATCTGGAACGTTTAAAATCTTATTCATGCAGTTTTCCATCATTTCCAATGTGTCGTAGGGAGACCACGACGAATTTCAGCTGCATCCGGCGCAAAGGAATTTTTATTTTTCTTCCTTTCACATTCAATTACTAATTAATAAAAAGTATTTACCCATAAATGCAATTTTGAGAGTAATTCATCAATAAATCAGAATCTCCAGCTGGGATATGGAATATACATATTATCCGACCGAAAGATAATATCAAAAAATAGGTGAGTTGAAAAAAAAAAAGAGTTTAATTGCACTAAACTCGTCTCTATTTCAATTTATTATAATTGAAATTTTTTTAATTGAAGAAACGAGTTTAACTATTTATTTTTGGATTTATTTTGAACTTGGTATAATTTTATAATTTTTTATTTATATATAAGGTAAATTATACTGAAAAGTTGAAAAATTCATTTTAGGTCATTAATTTTTCAAAAAGTTCAAAAGAGAGTACAACATTTAGTGAGTAAATTTATTTTACACCACAACATTTTTTAATGATTCAAAAAAAGATCACAACATTTAGATGGATTAATTGAGATCAGCATTGACATGTGTAATATGAGAAATATTTAATTAAAAATTAGAAGATCATTTTTTTATAGTTCCATTAAATATTATAAACTCTTTTGAACTTTTTAAAATATTATAACTTAAAATAAATTTATCATCAAATATTACGATCTTCTAATATAATTTACTATTTATATATATTTTTTATTTTTCTTAATCCATCTCCAAGCTGTGTTGAGGCAACCCAAATGTTTGTCCGCTTGGCTATTATTGGAGATGGACGGTGTAGCTCTGTTCCTTAACCTTTTTTGGCTGATTATGGGTTAGATTCGTACTTCTTTCAATAATGACTTCTCGGCTTTTTTGAAAAACACATTGGAATCAGTTTTCCACGCACACACATTTGACATCACACATGACGATTTTCAGCAAATTGCTTTATGATCATAAATTCTAAAAGTGCATATCTGATAAGATTTAAAGATTAAATTAATTAATGAATTTTTATTATCAAAATATCTAGAAAATTTTTATTAGGTATTAAACTTTTTTTTTTCTGCCCTTCCGTTGATATTCTTAAATGCTACCTAAGTCTCATTTTTCTAGATGGTATTCCGTGAGAAACAGAGGAATTTAAATGTGTGATTCAAATTCTATGATATGTAATTTTCACTAGAAATTTTCTTTGACAATTTTTTTAAGTCCAGAGGCTTGTACGGTAATATTGTTCACCCAAATAAACCATAAGATGACCGCCATGTCGGTAACTAATGGACATGTTACACACATAAGCATGACGATCATGGTCGGAGGTTAGATTCAAGTTCAATCGTCCATCGATCATACATATATATATTTGTACGACACGACTTTTCTAAATTCTTTGCGGCATGAGATATGATAAAGTATGACCAAACATAAATCAATACCTTTACCATTAAACAAAATAATGGACGGTTGTAAGTATTTTCTTATGTTAATATTATATTTGTTCATGCTCATTGCAAGATAATTCTAAGTATAAAATATTTTGTGGGTATTACATGCCATACACAATAGACATAAATGGGTTGGATAAGTAAAATAAAATTTTTGACACATATGTATGAAATATGGATGGTTTTATTTTGAAAATGATCCCTTTACTCGTATAATAACTAATAGCATTTTTTCATATAATAGCATTTGGTTATTAAAACTAGATAGAATTAGAAGGATTGGATAGTATAATACAACAAGTACTATACACTATAATTCTCGTGTACCATATTTTGTATGCATGACACCAAACCTTAGTAGATAAAATTTTTATTAAGAGATTTTATTTTTATTTAGTTTTAATGTTTTTGTACTATGAAATATAAGAAAATAAAATTTTAAGTTTTGTCCAATTCTGAATATATTTTGTAAATCAAACATGATGCTATGACTTTTGTCCAATCTAGTACCATAAAAATTATGCAACTAAATGTTACCTAGGTTTGTTTGGATTATTTGATTTATATCTGTATCTTATTTACATATGATCTTTGGTTTATTTATGAGTAAAACTATTTTTTTTTATCTATAATGCACTAATCTGTTTGGTTTGTTTATAAGTACTATTTATTTTTTTTATCTATAACTGTATTTTTGATAAATACTATTTGAAATAATAAAGATACCAAATAATAAAAAATAGGATGAAATATACGCACACTTCAACTGAGATCTTTTTTAAGAAAAAATAAACCATAACTTACATGACTAGGTTCGTTGTTCCTTCTAACTTGTGATTAACTTTTAAGAACTTGACTTTGCATGAAAAATAAAATAATTAGCTTATTGAGAAATCAAGCACAAATGGACGAGAAGAATAATAAACCGTGCACAGTCAAATACATGCACGCATATTCAACTTGTTCACATTCAACTTCCTTTTTGGACACAGTGACTCCAAAGAACATTTACAGACTTGAAGTGTTTCTATAACATATAATCTAATCTTTTTATAACATCATAAAAATTGACAAAGAAAAAGAGGTCATTTGAATGGGTCATGATTCGAGTGTTGAAATTACTGCGACATGCACGATTAATTGGAAGTGTCAACCCCTTTTATTATTATTTTTTATATTCTTGGGAGCAGTCATCCAAACAAACGACAAAAGAAATGAAGCTGTGGTCGCATATGGTTAGGTGAATTGTAAAATTTAGCAATAAAAAATAATACCAATCGACAAGACATGAAATCCCTAGAGAGATTTCTAGCAATATCGATCAAGCAACATGCACGATTAATTGGAAGAGTCAACCCTTTTTATTATATTATTTTTATATTTCTGGGAGCAGTCATCCAAACAAACGGACAAAAGAAATGAAGCTGTGGTCGCATATGGTTAGGTGAATTGTAAAATTTAGCAATAAATTAATACCAATCGACAAGACATGAAATCCCTAGAGAGATTTCTAGCAATATCGGATCAAGCAACCTAAGCATCATGACCCCAGTGGATATATATTTTCTAAGCATATTGTCTTCTGAAAAATCGAAGCAATCTAAGCAAGCCAATTTAGTAGATCTTCTAATTAGGCATATTGTCCTCTAGATTGAAACAATCAAGCATATGAATCTAGTCGATCTTTCTTGCATATTATTGCCCTCATCTGCTTGAATTTGCAAAACCTAACCCGGCTTTTAAAATTTGAGTTGTTTAACATAATTTATGAAATACCAAGGTTTTATAAATGTTGGTGAGAATTTGTAAACTTTTAAGCACTTTTTCGAAATTTAGTAAAATTACGAATTTAAGTAATTTATAGAGGACAGAGTGGTTTTTTTTTTTTTTTTAATTTTGATAAATTGTATTTCATTAGGTATGGTAGCGACATTTACATAGTCATTTTATATTGTTAAAATAATAAATATAATAGTCCACATCGTATTTATAAACTTAAATTTTATATATTAGAAGGTTGTGGTTCAAGAGTTTGAATCCATACGCACTTATTAAAAACCCCATTAAAAATGAAGTCATCAACTTATTGAGTATTTGTCAAAAAATCAAAGTCCCAGCCCACAAGTGATAGAAAGTGTTAAAATGATATATATAATAGTCTATACTATCTACAAATTTAAGTTTTTAAATATATAATTGTGTTGGTACCTTAACAATTATAATCTTACATTTGCAAAAATATATTGCATAGAAAAAGACACACACACACACACAAAGAACCAAGATTATAAAAGCTAGTTCATTTGAGTTTGTCGGCAAACATCCCTATACATGCCATATGAGCAAATATCTTGCTTTAACATAGATTTCACCGCCTTAGTCCACTGCCTATAAAAAGCAATGTTCAATAGAAGATCAATCATTGCATTAGTATTCAATTTGAATTTGAATCAGCCTTGATGCAGAAATTCCCATTTTAAAAGTCAATCGTATACAATTTCCTTGTATGAATATTTTCTTGAAAGGTTTTCGCATGTCTTCTTTAGAAATTTAACGATTTCGTGAATTCCATATTAGCCATAACATTATAGCAAAAGTGAAAGGTTTCGAAGGAGTAATATGTTATATAATAGATTTTGTAATATAATAGTTTTTTTAACCCAGACATAAAAATCAACTTAACTATTCAACCATGGGGAAGATAACAAAGATTAATTAGGTATAAGATAAAACGAAAAATGACATGCTCTTAGGGTATATTCCATTGTTTCATTTGCATCTCCACACCCTACACCTATGACATCCTGCATCAATATAAATGTTTCTTTTTTCATAATTTATTACTATTTGGTAAAAAAATAATTCATGATGAGTCATAAAAATAGTTTAATTTTCGGGGAAAAGCATGATTTCCATGTCCATTTCCACTATGTTGATATTATTATTTTCATATTTAAATTGAAGATGTTTGTATATACTTTTATTGATGGATTCATTCTTTTCTTGTTGTAAATTCTAGAACAACCTTCTTATCTCGTTGAAGCCCAAAATTGGACCATATGCACAAACTAGCAAGTTTGAAATTTCAAAACCAAATTTATTTTCATGCCAAACCATTTTATTAATCCGACAATCTTATACGATTAGAGATATATCTTCTTTAGTTATTGGTCTGTTTACTATTTTACAAATCAGACCAATTTGACTGCCAACCAACCAAATCATAAATTTGCTAATCTTCCATCCTCTAAACAATAAAAACCATTGTCCTTTTATCGAAATTTGATTTCTAGCCAGTTCTGTACAGATAAAAGGTGTTGATGATGGGGGATTTCCCATATTATCTTATCTCCAAGTTTTATATTTTATTCTCATAATTTAGCCCATCGCACTTTTTCAACTTTCCATTCATACCATCTTTTTATAGAACATGCTTTTTCCCTCATTTGCAATCATGCATGCCTAATCCACCTAGCTCTTTTGGTTTAATCAATTACTCCATAATACCTAGTGTATTTCATGCCTTCTTCTTTTCCTTGCCAAAATAACTTCCAAATTATCACTTCCAAGTTATTAAGGTTTTCTTTTCTTTTTTTTTTTTTTTTTTTTTGATAAGTGTAAAACTTGCATATAAAATGTTTGCAATGACTCTAGCACTGATTTAGCAAGCACAATCCGACCTGCCATACTTAAATCTCTACTTGTCTAACCACTTGATTTTGATTAAATTTTTTCTATTAAGAAGCTAAATTACCAGCTTGTGGTTTTACTTCTATATCGAAAGAGAAACCTAAGTATCCACTAAAAGAAATCCCCTGCATATCAAGAATTACTTGTCCAATATGTTGTTTCTCCCCTTGATTAACATATGCAGAAAATAAGATTGGGGGATTTTTTTTTTCAAATTAATATTTAAACTTGATTGAAAATATTTAAAATCCTTGCAATTGTCTATGCATTTTGCCCATCACCTTATGCTATTAATATAATATCATTAGCAAACATAATGTGTGAAATTAAGAGAGTTGCATTTTGTAAACCAAATGCTTTCCAATTTTCCTATTGTACTTCACTTTCAATTATCCTACTTAAAAATTTAGTGCTACAATAAAAAGATAAGGAGAAAGGGGGTTGCCTTCACCTAGACCATAGCTTGGTTTAAAACTTTTCATTGCTTGACCATTAATCAATACTTCTATTGAAGTAATTAAGAGGCAATTATCGATAAGCTTTATGCTCCATTCAAGAAAAATTAAACGGACTATCAAGCGGACTAAGGCCTAGTATATAAAAAGCCACTCTAATTTATCATATGCTCTCTCTAGGCATAATTTAATTACCATCTATTTGGTTTTATAAGATTTAGTTTTTTTTTTTAATTTTTTTCTTCTTCTGAAGGAATGTAGAATTGTTATCCATGGCTTTCCTTTAGGAATAAGCTTGATTGGATTAGGTGATTCATTTCATCCAAAAATCGCATTAATCAATTTGCTAAAACATTAATTACAATTTTCTACAAGGTCAGTACATATAGTAATTAACCCATATGTTTTTCACTGTGTCTAGTTCCTTAACTTTTAGCATCAGGATTGGCTGTGTTTCATTCAAAGCATGAGTAATTTGCGGGCTAGTGAAATTTCATTTTTTTAATAATTGAGTCTTAAAAAAAAGTAGTATTTTTTTTAAAAGAAACCATGCAATCATCTTTTCCAAGGTATCTCCATGATCTTATTGAATTTAAAGCTGACAATCTCATCTTAATTAACCTCCTTACTCAATTCTAACTTTTGATTATCTGATAAACCGTATCTCCATGGTATTGGACATAGATTACCCTTAGAATAATGAGATCTACTTGTAATAAACAAATTACAAAAGAACCTTCTAAAACACGTATAATTTCTTGTTGATGACATTTCCATTCCCCCACTTCGTTTTTTATTGGTAAAGCATTTTGAATCTTGTAACGCCATAAACTGAGAGCATCAACAGCCCGCTACATGTCCTCTCTAGAGAGAACACTAAGGCTATGATTCGATTAACCACAATTATAACACAAGACAACTTTAATATCTTACATGTAAGGGTGCTTCAAAAATATTTATGTCATAATAAAACTACTAAACAACTCGGTTGGCTTAAACCAAATGCCAACTTAACAATTCATCTTAAAACATCATTTGAAAAGAAAATATCAAAACATCAAAAATCATAAAAACTAATATTCAAAGTCCAATAATCATGATAACACATAAAATCTTCATAAGTCTTCCACTTCAACTACCATAACTTCTTCTTTTATAAAAATTAGCTGGGTAATCAGCCCACTATCATCATCCTGTAATCTACATATATATCATATCTAGATAGATCGAACACTATGGGATCATTACCTGTTCTTGAAAAATAAAAGAGTGAGCGCAAGGCCCAGTACAACAAACCGCAATCACATGTAAATGAGCAAACCACATACAAATCCACATGCACCATAATATCATATGCAATAATCACATGTTATTATCTTTAATTAGCCAAACAACTAACACAGTTTAGAACCATTTGCAACTAGTCCTAAACCCGAAGCGACTCATGACTCCATGAAAATAAATACGTATAAAATACTTACATATATATGTTGGTGTTAGGTACTCCATACATACCCAGGTACCGTAGTTGTACCACTCCTAAACTATCAGAACCATATTTGTACACAACTGTACTTGGGACAACGATATACACAGGTCATCAGGGTACCGTCTTAGTAACACTGTACTCTTAGTCTACTAAATCTAGCAAAGCACATGCAGCAAACCAGTTCAAAAGGATAGCAATTAATCGAATTATTGTTACTACCTAACAAGCATAAGCAGCAAACCAATTCAATACGGATGGCAATTAATCCAATTATATGATCTACCTAACAAGCACAATCATCAAACAAGGTAAGGACGCACCTGAATCAACTTTTGAAGCAGAAAACCTAACTTCAACAGTAACACTTGATCACATAAAGCAAAACTATCTCAAAATTCATTTTCACAAGATAAACATATACTTATGGTTATCTAAACCCTTAAACTAATAAGAACTACAACTATCGTAGGTTCAAACTCACCTTCTTCTTCGATTGTAGATTGCAAAATCTCCAACAAGGAAACTTAGGATTTCTCCAAAATTCTTCCAAAATTAACTCTCTTTGAAACCAATAAGAAAACTCATAAAAGATAAATCTTCTAGATCGTTAAAGGATTGAAAAAAAAACCAACTTACCTAATTCTTGAATCTTGATCTCCCATGAAGCAATGTCACAATCTTGAGAGAGGTTTAGGGTATCCAAAAGCTTAGGATAGGTTATGAAAAGAAAACAAGGTGGAGGGTTTATTTATTATATATGGAAAACCCTAAAAACAACATAATTAGAGCATCATACACTAGCAACTAAGGCTGGTGGCATAAAAACTTGAAAGACAAAACTAGGGGCCATGTAGGCCAGCACCCAATGCTAGCGGCGTACAAGGCAAAGCTGGTGACTTACATGTCAAGGCGGGTGGCCTTAAGGCGACCTAAAACCTGCATCCTTAAATCCTTCTTAGACGACTCTCTCTTGACCAAATGTATCTACTATTAACAATATATATTAATATTCATATTAAGGTGGACTACAAAACCCTCTTATTTAACCATATATGACAACTTTGCCTCTTCACTATGATTTATTTATTTATATTTTACAAATCTCATGCTTACCTCTAATTCATGAGAGTACCTAGTGTTCCTATCCTATCTTGAATCCACTTTGCACAAGATTTCATTTTCCATAGCATTTTTTCTCTATCCAATAGCATATTTAACCGATTCTTATAACCTCTTTCATCGTTAACTAGTTGTATAGTAGGATTCATGTTCAATTTTTGGTTGAAATATTTTATCTTTGCAAGTATTTCCTTTCTTCGATATAATCATTCCATATATACTTTTATTGTATCTCCTTAACTTAGTTGGAATGTTTTTAATTGCTTTGATGTAATCATTTTGGCTTTTAGCCCAAATACTCATAATTAAAGGCATGCAAGTGGGATGGTTAAACCATATAGGTTGAAAGCAAAAGGTACTATTTTGTTTTTAAATTTAATGGAGGGTATGGATGAGATTAAGCAACAATGGACAATGATCATGTCGCCAATGGACAATGATCATGTCACCATTTATCCAAGTGAAAAATCTTTGTTTTTGAGAACATTTTTTGCTATGTTAAGTTTGCCTATGCTTTATCCAGTCTAAGTTATATTAAAAATGTAATTTTCTATCTATTTGATCAAGTGAACCTGAGTCCCACAAAACCAAGATCAATTGGCATACTTTCATCCATATAACATTTATTATTAAATGCCCCCCTAATCCTTCTCTTTTTCCTCACAAGATATAACACCACTAAAATCTCTCATGACTAACCAATATCTATCATTCATAATAATTACATTTCCTTTAAGCTATCCCACAAAAGCAGGTTGGAGGATAGACATTTGGAAAAAAAAAAAAAAGAACTAAGAATAAAGATGATAAAAACTTCAAGCTTGAACTAGAGCATGTATCTTAAAGTTTGTCTATTTAATCATTGTTATATTTATGACCTCATTTTACAATAGCATGAACATGGCCTCACTCTACCCATCGGATTTAACAAATTTATAAGCGTTGAAAGAAAAAGAAACCCTATTTTTGTAGATTATACGTGAATTTATCTGTGTCAAGTGGATTACAAACTTTATGTAGAAACTACGAAATGTATAGAGAATTTTTAAATGATCCTCGGATACTTGTTCAAGTTGCAAATGAGACCAAATTTTTGTGAGAAATCTAATCTGGTACCCAAAGGATATTAGCAGTGAAAATGGAGGAGATTATCAACTATGGAGAATTGTAGCTTATATTTTGGTTTTGGAGAGAAATGGTCTTTCTCAAGTAGTGGCTAGTGGGATCGATATTAAGAATCGAATAGTAAGGTCTATTTATTTAGGTGAATTATATCAAAAGATATAAATTTTTAAAGGTAAGTTCAAATAAGATATCATTGTTTAAGTGGTTGACAAATAAATATGAAAAAGGGATCCATTATTTGCATTAATTTATATTATTCACCCCTTTCTTTTAACTTTATAAAACATTAATACCATGTTTGTACCATATTGTATAACGTTTATTCATTTTTTAATCACTCAAAATGTAAAAATCTTATTTGAACTTATCCCTAAATATTGGGTCTTTTTGTGTAATTTAACACTATTAATTCTTATGAAACCTACCCAACTAAATTGGGTTATACACCTTTGCAAAACAAGCAAGTTGTTACTCTTAGATGCTCTAAATCATCCTTACATATGAGCATAGGAAAAATATGGAAATTTATTTGTCATTTGCTTGTTATACCAAAAATTAGTCACTTTCTTTTGTAATGTTAGTCAAATGCCCTATGTGTAATCTAAATTTGTTTAAACGGAAAAGGAAAACCAACCCACACTATCTTTTTTGTCAGCAAGAATAATTGAATGAGCATTTATTATTATTATATCCTTAAATTGCAAAGTTTAGATGTTTAATTATTAGAATTGGCTAACCTTTGCTTATCGACATATTAAATAGGAAAAAAAAAAGACCATTCTTACTAAGATTGCACGTGCCTCATGTTATATTTGGGAAAAGGGGAGTGATAAATTATTGAGAAGGAGCAATCTAATCCCTTGTATGTTATCCATAAAGTTCTATAATGGCTTAGAAAGCTTCAAAAAACATTCACCAACATATGCATGTGTGTGCAACTTTTGCATGATATCAAACTAAATGATCTTAGCCTATTAGTTGTGATTGTTTGGTTAGCTTAGATGGATCTTCAACTTAGATTGGCTTTGTCACTTTAGGTAATGTTGTTATTTATTTACAATGGTGGCTTGTCATCATCAATACACCGATTTAATGGTAGTTGAAGCTCAATCTATTAGGGAAGCCTCAATTTCTATAGCAACAAAGGGATAGAATAAAGCAATTGTTGAGTCAAATTCTAGTTTCGTGATTCAAATCATCAAGGATACGACAAAAAGTCTTTGGAAGATCAAGCTTCTGTTGAAAGAATTGTTTCTTTTGCCTCCTCTTTCCTTTTTTTTTTCTTTTAATTTTATTAAAGAAGAAGTTAAAGTGGTGGCAGATTGGGTTGTATCCCATGCCAAAAAGGAGTTGTGAATATCATCTAGGGTCTCAAATTTTCAATTCCTTTTGTGGGAACTTTTGTTGTCTAATTTCATTCTAGATTGCCACTAAAAGAAAAAAGAAAAAAAAAAAAAATCTCTTAATTTACTTATGTTTCAATCTCTTCATATAGAATAGTGCATGAAAAAAAATTTATAGTATTACATCAAATAGCATATATAACATAAATTAATCTATCCCGTTCTATGCTAATCACCAAATTTAACCATGAATTTGAAATATTATTTGCATTACTTCTACATGAGACCACTTTAATCAATGTCTCAATTGTTTCTTAAGTATCTTCTATCTCTAACCCTTTGTTTGTTCTAAAGAAGTTGAAGGAAAGAAAGGGAAAGGAAGAAAATGAAAAGGAAAGCTTCAAATTCCATTATTTGATGAAGGGTGGAATTAGACAGGATAGGAAAGAAAAGGGAAAAGAAACAATGTTGGTCTCTAAATTGTAAAGACAGTGGTGTATGGATATTGCTAGCTTTCCAATTTTATCCCTCTCCTTCACCCTATCTTTTCTTTCCTTCCCTTACCCCAACCAACCCACCCCCCCACCCCCACAAACCCCCCCCACCATAAGCATATTGGTAATTTTACATTATATCTCTTTTTATTTTTATCAGTTATTAACTTTCATTTACTTTTCCTTTCTTCTATTATCCAAACACATTTAAGCTAATTCTTTCAATCATAGTTCTTTCTCTTGATTCCTTTCTGCCAATTCTTTCCTTCCTAACTAAGAAATTTTTTTTTTTTTACTTCTTGTTTCTTTCTCTCATTCCAAATAAAATGTAAATGTAAATGGCACCGAATTGTACCGACATCACTTGCAATATTAATTGTCAATGTTAGATATAGCAATGTCAAATCCATCTTGAAAACAAAGGCAAGACCTTTTACACTTATTGAAGTGAAAAGGACAAAACAATTCCAAATAACTCTTAAATTATATCTTATCACATATTCCTCAACATTTAAAAGTTAAAAATATGTGCATAAACTTTGATATTAGTGAGAAAATATCTTTTAAACTTATTAAGATATACTTTAATACCTCTCAAACATTGACCTTAGTGCATTTTTCATTTAACTAGAAAAGTTATTTTATCGATTTATTATAATTTTGCAGTTTATTAATAAATTTAGTTCAAAAGGATATATCTACATCTAAACTAAAATTTAAAGATAATTTAATATGAGTATATATTTAGATGTCTCAATTATTGTGCCCAAGAAAATGGGTGCACTATGATTTATTAGGGGAATACTGTGTGATTTAGCTGTCTAAGGGTTAGTACATGTGGGTCACATGAAAGTGCAACACCCCACTAACAAGGAGCTTATTCACATTCATCCCTACTGTAGGTTAATAGTCTTGGTCAATGTAGCTTGGAAATTAAATCGTTTACACACACTTTAACATTCACTCATCCAATACGTTACATATAATTACAAAAATCCTCCATTTTTGAAACCTCAATCAAATCATCCATTTATTTTGAAATATTCCATACGGATACGTTAACATCAATAAAAAATAATATAAAAAAGGTCTAATTGAGGAATCAAATAGAATTAATAAGATGATATATGGTATCATGGAAAAGAAGAACCAAATAAATAAAAAAAAAAAAAAGAAGAAGAACAAAAATAAGGCAAATTAATAACATAAACAGATAAATATATATATATATATAATATGTGTGTGTGTGTGTGTAAGTCACCTTTTGTAAGTAATGAGGCAAGTATCGATTAGGATTTCCTAATGAGCCATAGAAGTAGAACTAAACTTTCCTCATAATCTTACCCTAACATTTTGCATACGAAAGAGGAGAAAAGGTAAAACTCCCTCAGACCAAAAGCCCTACTTTGATTACACATATTTAAAGATTTAACACGCATCCATATTGAACGTGAAGATTAAACATGTATTCATAATATATATCAAGAATTGATTTATAACTATTGCGTATTGTTAATAACTCATTCAATTGTAATGTTGATTCTTCTTTTTAACCATTCGAAACGTTGATATCTTAAATGAACTTATCCTCAAATATTGATAACTCTATCAAATATAGGAGAATTGCCATTTATATGGTTAGGGTTTATGTAAGAATAGAGGAATAATAAATTATTTGAGTAATGAATATGCAAACAGACGAGATAAAATGATAACACAATTCAAGAAGAAAATCAATTGACCCCTTCACCCCTTAAGGTTGATTTCATGTTCATCTGATAACTGCTTCAAATTCTTGTCTGACAATATCCTTTCCATTGGGCATGGAGCGTGACGTATTAACTAAATTATTTAAGATCCCCATGTCGATATCCATTTTCCATTAAGTGGCTATTCTCTTAGTTAGTGATCCAAGTTCCTGTCCATATCTTAATATAAATTAACTAGGTGTTCCATTAGTTTTTCTCATGATACAAGGCAATAAACATTAAGAATTAAGGAATATTTAGATTACTAACGTAAATATAAAATATATAACTTCACTTGTCGGCAATTGCTATTCATTAGTTTTACCTTTGAATTGTAATTCAGTAAAGATTCTATTTTTTTTTTATTCAAAAAATACTCTCACTAAAATTAACAAATGACATTCAAAATTTTTAGGAAAACAATTTTTTCTTTTAAAGAAATAGATATGATTTTGATTTGAGGCTAAAATTTAGATTTAATAAAAAGAGCTTCTTCCTTTTTTTTTTTTTTTTTACTTTTATGGAGAGAATGTTATTTATCCTCGAATACGGATACTTTACATACTTTATATAATAATTTAATTAAAACAGGATTACTTTGGTCATTTTATTTCTTATTTATGGTTTGTCCATTATTCAAATACATTCAAGTGAATGAGGTAATGGCAAATTAATTACAACAAAATGAACAATGTAATACATATTTCGATTTTATTACAACTTTATTCAATTCCTTTGTAATATCAAAATAGCCTTATTCTATTGCAGTCAAGTCAACGAGACGTCAATGTAAAGGATTTAAATGACTAATTTAAAGTATAAAGGATTTAGTTGAATTTTACTGCCTTGATAAAGTACTTCGAATTTACTTATCCCTTATGTAGATTACATAGACAATAAACTTAGTCAACAATATCTCATATAGCCTTAACTTAATTTGAAAATGAATCAGGTTTCTAACATATTATATTTTAAATTGGGATCAAGATTTAAAATTGTTAAGCACACAAGGATTAAAAAAGCTTTGGTTGATTAGGTTCATTTTATACCATAAATGGACAATACACGAGGGGCTCTAATCAACTATTTGTGTCGGGTTAAGGCAACCTCAAATGTCCACTTTCCTTCTTTTAACACCAACCTACTATAATTCTTATTTATTTATTTTTATTTGAGATTCAATGTTTTCTTTAAAATATATGTACATATACTAGTCACATTTAAAATCAAGCTTGCCTAATTTCTATGGATTCATGCATTTACTTTTTATTCTAGGGTTGGCACCCTGGATGGAATCTCACATCCATCACCTTACTATGTACTTTGCTTGCAGTTCTCTTTTAACGATTCTACGCACGTTATTTGAGACCTTTATTTAACGAAACAATCACCTTACCTCGTTTTACGGGCTGTCTCATTAGAGGAGAGAGGTTACGTGTCATGATGGGTTTGCATTTAGATGCATTGTGCTTAAGTATCAATAAAATTTTAATACGAATAATAATGCATTAAAAGTTTTTTAAAAAATAAAAAAAATGACCTTCCCCGAAAACTTAGTACATAAAATCACAAGTTTATCTTCACATTTAAAAATATTTTTACGGATATATTATTTCGTTTTGATCAATTATATTCATTTCTATATTTTTATTTTATGAATTGTCAATTTTAAGTTATAAAGCACAATCAAATCGCTAGCTAGAACATATAAAAAAATTACAAGTTTATCTTCACTTTTAAAAGTATTTTTATGGATATATTATTTCCCATAGATCGATTATTTTTATTTCTACTTATTTTTTTATTTTTTTCCCTAATGCATATAAAAAATATCATAGCATTCATTATTACTGGGGATGAGCAAAAAAACCAACCGAAACGAACCAATCCAAACAGAAGATATGGTTTTTTTTAATGGCTTGGTTTAAAAATTTTCTAATCTGAACTAATTCGTAAATTTATGGTTTGGTTGGGAAGGTAGACCAAACCAATCTGTAAAACCGAACCAAACTTTTAGAAAAATATATATATATTTTATTGTATGCTTATATGATTTCATTTGATATTTATTATTTGGTGAATATTGATTAAAATCAACTTGTTCATTTTTAAATTTTTTTTAAGCTCATGATATGTAATTTTTTTTGTTAATGCATGATGAACTATTGTTTTTTTAATAGCTTTTAACTTTATAAAGTATGAAATTTATTTATTCAGTTATAAACTCTTATTATGTATTAATTGTTTAATATATGTTATCAGCGGATCATTTTATCCGTTGATGAATTTTGTTGATAAATGATTTTTTATTTTAGTAAATTTATTGATAGATAATTGACATGATGGTTCTAGCAAAAATTATAAATTATAATTACTATGTATTGGTTGGTGAATGTATTTTATTGGTAGATAATTGATTTTATAGAGAACTATAGGTTAAAAGCATAATGAATTATAAAGTATTTTGTCGTGATTTATAATATAAATTTTGTAAATGATATAAATATTTAAGTATTTACAAATGTAAAAAAACTAGAACAAGAAGAATTTTATTTAGAATTTTGATTTAATCCGTAATTCAAACGAACCAAACCGTTATTTAATGGTTTAAAAAATTTCTAATCGAACCAAACCGTTATTTAAGGGTTTGGTTTAGGATAAAAAAAAAAAATCAAACCAATTTGTGCCCACCCCTAATTATTACCTAGCCAATGTAGAGATGGGTCTGCTGTATCCAAAATAATGTCCTTATTATGTCCCATGAATAAATACTTGATAAGTGTCAAATAAATTTAAAAAATAAAAAACCCTAAAATAATGAAAGCATCTCATAACAAGTGTCAGAAATTTATTCACGGGATATAAAGGAGAAATAAGCTCGAGATAACAAATTTTTTCCACCAATCCAACACTTTTAAAATTTTCCTTTCCGCCCGATCCATCCAAATTTTCGGAAATTCAACCGTATAGAGAAGAATATTGTCATGTCAGCTGTAGAAATATATGGACGGTGCAACCGTGGCTTATTACTAAAAATGCAAAATCAAGACCTAAAGGGGTCAAGAGTCAATAGTCAGCATCATGGGCCGCCTCCTACGACAAATGTACCCACGAACTGTATAACATGATTTATTACTGAAGAGGAAATAAGAATTATGAAAGCGTGGTCATCAAATAGTGTAAAATTACTCGAAAATAGTTGTCATATTCCATGGACCCCATGATTTGATTCACTCATCTCAAGCTAATGATTCATCAACTGTTAACCCATTTATATTTATATATATACACATTTTGCAACTTATCACATGCATGCATATAATTGATATGATTATCGTGTTGTTCTGTCTGTCCCAGGTTGTTTTTTGGTGAGCAAGAAGATCATCACTTGTTTTTAAGGTTGTTCAAGAAATTAGAAGTTGATGAGAATAAAAATGTTGAAGCAAAATTCTAACGTTAATCGGCTATCATCTTCTTCCACCAAAACTGAAAGAAAGGTTTTGGAGAAGAACAGGAGGATTCGTATGAAAGGTCTCTGTATGCAGCTTAATTCTTTGCTTCCTCCTCAACGTTACACCACCTCTAAGGTCTCTCTGTCTCTCTCTCTCTCTCTTTACCTTTTTTCTTTTTCTTCTTCTTCTTTTTTTTTTTTTTTTTCTTTTGGAAAGGTGGGGGAGGGGGGTTTTGGGGGTATGATTAGTATGAGACGTTTGAAATCCTTGTGTCGTAGAAAATTAGGGTTTTATGCCAATTATTATCAGGGCAAGTGCTTTCTGTAAAGAGTGTAGTGTTGAATTGTGTTGTAAATCAGACCCTACTATGTCTCATATTTAATCCCACTCCTCCAGCCGTGTCGTGTTTTAGGGTTTTGACCCATCTATCATTTCACCATTGAAATAATTATATACCAGTTAATACAATTTCAATTGTTAGATCATGTTTAAACGTAATTGAAATGATTATATACAAGTTATTAAGCTAATTCAATTTCAATAGGTAGATCACGTTTATACATAAATAAGAATCGTATATATCTAATACTTTTTTTTTTTATTTCTAAAATATGGTCAGATAGCATAACATCAGTCATATCATTTGAAATTATATTTTCACAATCAAATTTTGATTCGAGGAACATTTTCTTTATTGATTTGATCCATCAGTCTGCATCAAACACCTTCGAAGGTGTTTTGGTGCCCTAACCATTTTTGCTATACAGCAATATGTGGCGCATAGGGCTATAATTGCTGAACATAGTTTGCATATTCAAATGATGTTTTTGGTGTGTTTTTTTTTGCAATTCCAGGAGTTGTTGTCTCAGCAAGACCAATTTGACCATGCTGCATCATATATAAAGCAATTGAGGGAGCGAGTAGAAGCGCTTAAATTAAGGAAAGAAGAACTAATGAGATCAAGGGGATATAACATAAGCAACAATCGAACAAAAAGTGGTCATATGTCGTCGTCGTCATCGTCGGGTTACATTAGACCAGTGCTCAATATAACAGACATGGAATCTGGTTTGGAAGTGTCCGTGATAAGCGGGAAGCATAGGAACTTCACGTTACATGATATGATTCGTATTCTTGAGGAAGAAGGTGCAAGCGTTGTTGGGACTAGCTTCTCTACGGTTGGTGACAAGGTTTTCCACACATTACACGCTGAGGTAAATGAAAGAAAACGTGCTGTTACATGATTAATCGATAAATATGAAATCACATCCTATTGGAATAGATCAAACTTTTAAATAGATTGGTTATGATGAATCCAAAATTTTTCATAATTTGAAAGCAAGATGTTCTAAACTTAAATAGAAAATAGAATTTGGTCATACATTTTCATTTTCTTGATTTCGATCAATTTACATCTTAAAATATTATCATATGTAATCAGTGGTTAACCTTATTAAAAAAAAAAAAAATGATGTTACAATGATATCATATGATAAACTAAGAATCTATAAATTCTCAACTATTAATTTGAAAATTGATGGAAGATGCAAAAGGGAAATTAAAGAGGATAAAAATCCAGTTTAAACCTTTGCACATCTTAATTAAATGATATACTTGATGGTTGATGTTTCAATCTACAGGCAAGTGGATATTAATTGAAGAAAATAAAATCACATCAAATTTAAAATGTTGACATTTGGATGATATGCTTGTGGGTCTAAAATTTATTATGCAAAGTACTTAAAGTTTAGAAAAACTACTACAATTTTAATAAGAAAGTAGAATACATTTCTCTAAGAGCTTTGCTACCTTTGAGATCCTATCTAGCTTGAATCCGGATTAGTTGGCACCTAATATGGTGTCGGGTACTGGGTGGTTTTATCCAAAAGAATACATTTCTTTCATGTAAATCAATAATATTGATTTTGATTGACACATTTCTCATTTATTAATTATGAACAACATTTTGCATAAATTATAAATGTTTTTTCTTTTTTTGGTCAAAGCATAAATTATGAATTTGAAAAATTGATTTCAATTATTTCTAAAATGCAGCTATTTCCTCATTTATATTTTAACATACTAATTTGTTAAAGAACCACTTTCATAATCAACCACCAGAGGCTTTCCTTTCTTTTTTGTTTTAATACTTCTTGTAAAATAAGTGCACTCGAAAGGTTTTTATATTACTGAAAAATGGAATATATTTTGCAGGTTAAGATTTCAAGGGTTGGCATAGAGACTTCGACTATTAGTCAGAGGTTGCAGGCATTAATTAACCGATAAAAATACAGTAGTTTTAAAAACCGTTCCATTGGCCAGAAATATGAGTTCTTATTAAAGTAAGTCGGAAGTTTTGGAGATTGCTGCAAGGATAAGGTTGTCCATGCGATTGCATAAAATCTAATGACATTTTATTTGAGGGATATAGACAATTTTGGTCTTTCACAATCCAAAACATGTCCAAGATTTATTCCCTAATTGCAATAATAATAAGATTTGTCAAAATGCGTAAAAGATTCTCTCTCTTTGGATACACAAAAAAAGCACTCATTAAACCTTAACATTTGAGGAGCAGCCAAAACCACAAATCTATCTTTGTTGATTCTAAATCCAAGGATTTTTATCTTTTAAATTAAACTTTTCAGATTTGTCTTTTTTCTACCATTCCCACCATCACCGACTCATCATAATTCACCATCATATGTCTATTTCAACAATTCTAGCAAACATGAATAGATCCTGATAGTTATGATTTTGGATTATCAGCTGCTTCTTGAATAATTTGTTTAATTTTAATTTTCACTTTATGTATTTAGCTTTTCTTTTTTTTTTTTTTTTTGTTGTCATCCCTTATGTGAGATTATGTCATCCCTATACATGGGATTTTTTCTACTCACCAATAAGATGGGTCTTATTCATGTGGTGTATTATCCTCCAGGTAGGACAATTTAATTTTTGAAGAGATCTATGAATCATTTTGTATCAATGAATTCGATTAATGTAATATTTTATACTAAATGAAATTCATCTTGTTGCGCTCCCCCCCTTCCCCCTCGAAAAAAAAAAAGTGTGTAAAAGATCAACGGAATTCAATATTGTTACTAATAGGACGTACGATATTTAAATTATTATCTAAATTTAAAAGTTGGTTTTCAATTTCACACTTACAATTTAAAGTTTCTAAATCTCATACCTATTCAAACTTTTGCTTGCGAATTCTTGTATCATTTGACCAATGACTATTCAATACGATATCCTTCCAAATATTATAGAAGTTTTACATTTGAGCAATCAAAGTTCAATGGTGGGGTAGGACATCAAATAACGTTAAAACTTCTAAGGCCAAATTTGTGAGTAAATGTTTAACTGGTAATGAAATTTGGTAATTTTAAACTGTAGGTGTCAAATTGAATGAACGCGCAAGATTCATATAGCGTTTTGATACTATTCCTATTATTTTTAACGTGTCTAGATTAGGTGTGGACATGATATTGGTAAAATAGGGAGGGGTAGAAGTCTAAAAATGGCTTAAGAGAAAATTGTCTATGTTGCCAGTAATGAAAAGAAATCAAGCTTTCTATTTCTTATGGATAAGCTTTAGTGCATAACCCTATTGTTTGCTATATCTTGTAATACAATACTCAATTGGGTAGGTTTTAATGAGTATTGGAGATCAGATGATAGGTTTCGAGTAAAAATTTTGAGAAACTGCTACTATATAATAGTACTTATAAGATATTTTCATACCTTGTATCCGTCATCTATACAATAAGGTATATACTACACAAGTTTCGGGGAACTGCATCAACATATGAAAATTATTGAAAAATAATAATGAATGAAGGATTTTATTATATGTTTATGTTTAAGATTAGAGTTTTACAAAAAAGTAAAAGAAATAAACATCTTGACTTCTGAAAATAAAGGCAAATATTATGGTAGAAGACTCAACAATCGTAAATCCTTAATTATGACATTGATATAATAGTCTATATATAAAAATATAAGTATGATATTGAAATGTACTAAGTTCCATGGAGAACGGGGTCCAAGGTAGTTTGAAGATGCTATCAAGTAGGTTATCATTATGAAATGTAAGTAAATAAAATAATTTAATAAACAACAACATAAATAAGTCATCATTGTAATAATCGTGATACCTTAAAATAAATATATCAAGTAGTAAAATAAAACCCCTCTTAAAATGGATTAATGTTACTTAGTCTAAATATTATAAATGATCTCAAAATTTTATAAGTAATAAATTGATATATTTAAGTTTTATATAATTTATCATAAAACAGGTAAAATTCATTTGGTAGACCTAACATTTAGCCATATTTACGCAAACAACATTTGCTTGGAACTTAGAGTAGAGCATCTAAAGTGAGTTTCACCGCAATTTTTTAATTTAATGATAAAGAATGGAATGTAAAACAGTAAAGATATTGTAAACATTGAATTGAATTGTTAAGAAGCAAGCCAAGATATAGAATCGACTTTGACCATCCTTGCTTTCTATCCACCATCTACTCTACCTACATATCGGAGATAGGAGCTATCTAGGATGACTAATTTTCCTTTATTAGATCTAGCTATGATGAGAATTTGTTCTACAAAACCCTTTTCTATGAAAATTAAATAAACAAGTAAATTCCAATCCGAATAACAATTCACTAGAAAACTGGGTTTTTAAATTAGAATTTCTACTTTTAAAATTAAAATTTTGTCACAAAAATTATCGTTGCTAATTCTATTGGTAAAAGTAGAGCTTCTCTTACACAAAAATTAATTTTCTCGATTTAAGGTGTATAATTAATTGTATTTATAGCTATGGTCCAGTTAGAATAAAACTAGCTTATGATTATCGAAATTCATGAGTAGCAATTCAAGCAATGTGATATTTAATTTACCATAAATGTGAAGATGATCAATAAATAAAATAAGAAATATGGCTAAAAATGAAAGCTTCAAGAAATAGGGAAGCTTTTTCCCCCTTTGACATGTTCTTTAAAATGCATTAAACACCCTTACTTAGAGATAGACTTGAGCTATGATCTTCCATATATTCAAATCATACTTTTGTGATGAATATTTAAAGAACACTTTAAAGGGGGAAAAAGCTTCAAGAAACAAGGAAGCTTTTTCCTCCTTTGAAGTGTTCTTTAAAATGCATTAAACACCCTTACTTAGATATAGACTTGAGCTTTGATCTTCCATATATTCAAATCATGCTTTTGTGATGCATATTTTCACCTTCAAGATGTGAATAACGAAATCACTCATTATTGATCTTGGTCCTCAAAATACGTGTGTGTGTGCGAGCACACACACTAAAAAATATTGTGTCCCAACTATATAATTTAGTAGCCCTTGAGAACAGTTTAGTTTAGATCAAATTTTTATTATTAGTATTATAAAAAAACATCACAAACTTAGGCAAAACATCAAGGTCCTGCGACATGGATGAAGGTGTTAAAGCATTGTCCTTACTCTGTCTCGGATGAAAAAGACAGTGAGCAACAATTCAAAGATGACCTAATAACAATTGCTAGAGTTTCATGAGGCGACTTAATCACAAATTAATTAAACATGGGCGGCTAATAAAATACGACATGGTTGAATACTCCTAACGATAGGAAACTATGAATCAAGTTTTTTTTACTTGTTCTAAAGGCTTGCTTGAAGCTATTGAGCAACTAAGGGTTGTACAAGATGAAAAAGGAATAGCTTTCACAATTCTTGACAATAGCTCGGGGAAAAGGAAATTGTGTTTACCAGTTTGGTTTATCCAGATAGGTAACTCTTTCAAAACTATTAAATTATCTTCAACGTTAAATGCTAGAAAGGACGGACCAGAAATTCTCCCATTCCTTAATTGCATCTACGTTAAACCTAGTCCACTTTACATACTCGATATAATTAAAGAAAGTTTTTAAAATTTTTTCCTTTAAAAAAAATCATTAAAAAAATTGATTCGGAACCACCACCATTATAACCTAAAAAAAAAAAATAAAATTAGGACATGCTAAGCGGGTCAACCCCAATTTAAGTTATACTAGTCAAAGAGCTTTTTTAAAAAAATTAATTTTCAAAAGAAAAAAAAAAAACCAAAGAATTCTAGAATTGGACTATTCTATTACACCTAAAGAGGATACCACCTATGAGCTTTTAAAATTCAATGGGCCTTATTTAAGGCTAGCAAATAGTGCACCCGCGTCGCGTGTGCAAATTTAATAGTACTCATAAAAAATCATAAATATTTTATTATAAATATTAATTTTCGACTATAAGAAATTCTTTCTAGATTTTGGATTCAATCTTATAATATATTTAAATGTTATTATTATTCTTATTTTGCATTAAAAAGCAAATTTTTAAAAGTAAAAAAAAAAAAGGAGAGTTGTTAGGGTTTCAAAAAAGATTAAGGGGGAGTGGTTTTTATTTTAAAAAAAAGTTATAAATTTAAACTGCGGGATCGTTTTCATCAAATAATAAAAAGAAAATTTTATATCTTCAATAAAGACACCAAAAAGTGAGCATTTGGCTTTAATAATATAGATATATTATTTTCTATTTACACTATATTTACAAATAATAAAAATAAAAAGTTAAAGATTACCAGAATCGTTAAGTTCTAAAATCTGAAATATGCAAGGCTAGTAAAAAATCAATAAATTCCTTAAAAAACACTAAATAAACTAAGTTAGTAAAGTAGAAGGATGTAAAAAACTAGTTAATATAAAAATACTTATAAGCATGTGAAAAATATATTAAGGATGTAAAAAATGCAATAATGGGAAAAAATAATTTTTATATTTTTTATAGTTGCCGCACAAGTGCCTACTTATCTCTATATCGGAATCAAACTCTCATAGTTTTTTTTAAATTTTTTTATAAAACTTTAATGGTTGAATGGATTTTAATAAAAGAAATTATTAGGTTTATATTTTTTTTTTCAATTAATTTTTATTTATGAAAAATCCTGGTAGATTCAAAGGTCCAATTAATTTTGAAAACTTAAATGGAAATCCCTAATTTAAAAATATCAACTTACTTAACTTCTAGTTTATGAAAACCAATCTAAGTGATAAAATTGGCTTTTTTATGCAACATGATCCTAAGAGTGACTAAACATGCAAACATGATGGGATTCGAATCAACGATGAACAGAAAACTATGAACTTTAAGTACAGCTTAAAGGAGTCATTTAAGAAAACATATAATCCACCAATTTAGTGATCGTATTTCACGATACGAATCCATCAGCACATCACTGGCCGCGAGGTGATTACTATCATTATAAAAACATCCAACGAGTCAGAGGGTGCGGGTTGGTCAAGCTGCACGCACCGGTCACGAATCGATGGTAGTAGTGAGTCGGTGAGAGCATCGAAGGTTGATGCTACCAAGTCGATTCAATAAGTTTGCCTGACTTGGTTTCGGTGGATTTCGAGAAGGAGTTGGGTTCTGGTGAGTTACGGTGACGTTGGTTCTGATCGGGATCCGCAAGATGGAGGTCGCGAAGTCTTGTGACGACGAGCAGTAGCGGTGTTGGTTAGATGCGGTGGAGATGGAGGCCAGTGTTCATGGATTTGGTTTTTTTTTTTTTTTTTTTTTTTCGGCTTGGTTTTTGGTGAAACTGCCGAGATGGGTTTGGGGCTCCGAAGCCGTTGTAACGGATGAGCTCCAATTGATATTCCTTTGGGAAGATCTAAAGCTTGTTCTTCCAATCTTAATCCTATCATTTTACCATTTATTTAATTTAAATCTTACTTATAATTATAATTTTCAATAGCTTTTAGCAAGATTTTGATAAAGACGTGATGAAACGATTAAGATTTGATTAGATTTGGTGAACATCTGAGCTTATCTTCATTTTTCTTTCGCGTTCCCAACCTTTCCGCAGTTACCAGATGGACGTCCTAAGGAGGAAGCCCAACACGTGTAAGACACGTGACTTTCACTAAGAGACTAAAAGTGAAAGAGCAATTACGCACGTGGATGGGCTCGAAACCTCCAATCTCTTTCAACTGTGCGCACAAATGGACCACAACACCATTAATCCGTCGCCGTCTCTCTCACAGTGGGACCCTTTAATATCTATATTAACATAGCTCCACATAATCAGTAAATAAATAAATCAATTTTCCTCAAAAAACGCTAGTGACGCTAAAATCATCTTTCACCTTGTTGACATCCAATTTTTATCTATTTAATGCTTCAATTTTCTTAAATTATTTTAGGGATCTAGAAGTAAATTTGAAATACTTTGAATTTATATTATTTTAGATTTTGAAAATACAATTTGGGTATTTAAAATTGAGTTTGAAAATCATCCAATATGCTTTTTTCGTACAATTTCCGAAATTTGTTTTCTTTTTTTTTAATTTACACTTCCAAGGTCGGAATTACACTTCTAAAGTAACGAATTAGACTTGATTCATTGTTTTCAACCCAATTTCAAAGCCAAATACATTTGCAATTTGTTCAATTCGGTCAATTAAGACACAAATACCCAAATTCAATTTTTTTCCCCACGCTTTCGATTTTGGGATTTCGATCAAATTCAATGCTAATTCGAGTCTTAATAAGTATAAATAGGACTCGAATTCATCCTTCTAAATATGGGCAAAAAACGAATCCACAACTTTATAGACTCTCAATTTCTTTTGAATCCAAAATCAAAGTTCTTAAGTTCAAATTCAAAATTTCGAATTCATGAGGTTAAGGTGTTTTTCGAGCGAATCCGAGGTTATAGGAAGCTTTAGGGTTCCTAATCTGCTCGTAGGAAGTTCTAGATTGTTTTAGAAGCTTGATCTTCATCTCCGACCAAGATCCACCAACGGCCATAATCTTCTAAGCTTCTAACCATCGCATTTAGCCACTCCCAGCTCGATTCACCATTACAGGAGTGTTAGCAGGCCTCACTTGGTTTAAATTCTCAAGTTTCGTGCTTTGAAACCCCCGAATTGGTGTTTTCTGGACTCTCCAGTTGCCTCCGATCATAGCTCTGGCGTCTTCTTCGATCACAGCTTTGGGCGGCGAAGGACCGACCCGACTTCAATCTGATTCCGAGTCCGTATTATTATTATTATTATTATAAAAAAATGATAAATGATAAAAAAGATTAAAAAAAATAAGAAAATATGATAAAAAGAAAAAATAGATATATGCATGAAAATTGATTTGTCACCTAGAAAAATCATTTTCTTAAAAAAAATAATAAATTTATTAGTTTATAGGAACACTTTGAAAAATCTTTTTTTTTTTAATTTTTTCTCTCATTACAAAAATTCAAAAATTAAAGAATTTAAAGTGAAAAGAATTCTAAAAAAAATAAAATCAACCAACACACTAAATATTTTATGAAAAGAACTACGTATTGTTTGATCTCGAATAGCGAGTACGTAGGCACCTCTGGGGCGACTTAAAAAGTGTTTTTTTTCTTTTTGGTTTTTGTCAAATATTATTGATTCATTATTGTATATATTTAGATTTACTAGTTTAATAAAAATTATAAATCTCAATACTATTTGCATGTAAATATATATATTTTTTGTAATAACAACTTGTAAATAGTATTCATAGTTGCAAATATTTAGATTTGCCAATATTATAAATATTTAGATCTGTAAATATTGTTTGAATTCGTAAATTATAAAAATCATAGTCTGCACATTAGAATTTTTTTTTATGAGCATTAAAAGGATAAATTTTAATTTAAGAATTTCAATTGTTACCTATTTAATGCTTTAATTTTCGTGAAATTGTTTTGGGGATCTAGAAGTAGACTTGGAATACTTTGGATTTATATCATTTTAGGATTTTGATAATACAATTTGGGTATTTGAAATTGAATTTGAAAATCATCCAATATGCTTTTTTTATGCGCAATTTCCTAAATTCATTTTTTTTTTTAATTTACACTTCCAAGATCATAATTACATTTGCAATTTGTTCAATTCGGTCAATTAAGACACAAATACCCAAATTCAATTTTTTCCGCTCGCTTTCGATTTTGGGGTTTGGATCCAATTCAATGTTAATTCGAGTCTTAATAAGTATAAATAGGACTCAAATTCATCCTTCTAAACTTGGAAAAAAAAAAGAATCCACAACTTCATAAACTCTCAATTTATTTTGAATCCAAAATCGAAGTTCTTAAGTTCAAATTCGAAATTTCGAATTCATGAGGTTAAGGTGTTTTTCGAGCGAATCCGTGGTTATAGGAAGCTTTAGGGGTTCCTGATCTACTCGTAGGAAGTAATAGATTGTTTTAGAAGCTTGATCTTCATCTCCGACCAAGATCCACCAACGGCCACAATCTTCTAAGCTTCTAACCACCGCATTTAGCCACTCCTAGCTCGATCCACCATCACAGGAGTGTTAGTATGCCTCACTTGGTTTAAATTCGCAAGTTTCGTGCTTCGAAACCCCCGAATTGGTGTTTTCCAGACTCTCCAGTTGCCTCCGATCACTCTCCGACGTCTTCTTCAATCACAGCTTCGGCCGACGAAGGACTGACCCGACTTCAATCCGACTCCGAGTCCCACTCGACCAGGTAAATAATATTATATTATTATTATTGTAATAAAAAAATGATAAATGATAAAAAAAAAGATAAAAAAATAATAGGAAAAGATGATAAAAAGAAAAAATAGATATATGCATGAAAATTGATTTGTCACCTAAAAAATTATTTTCTTAAAAAAAATAATAAATTTGTTAGTTTATAGAACACTTTGAAAAATCTTTTTTTTTTTAGATTTTTTTCTCATTACAAAAATTTAAAAATTAAAGAACTTAAAGCGAAAAGAATTATAAAAAAAAAAAATAAATTAACCAACACACTAAATGTTTTATGAAAAAACTACGTATTGTCTGATCTCGAATAGCGAGTACGTAGGCACCTCCGGGGCGATTAAAAGTGTTTTTTTTCTTTTTGGTTTTTGTAAATATTATTGATTCATTATTGTATATATTTAGATTTACTAGTTTAATAAAAATTATAAATCTCAATACTATTTGCATGTAAATATTTTTTTTTTGTAATAACAACTTGTAAATATTATTCATAGTTGTAAATATTTAGATTTGCCAATATTGTAAATATTTAGATCTATAAATATTGTTTGAATTCGTAAATTATAAAAATCATAATCTGCACATTAAATTTTTTTTTTATGAGCATTAAAAGGATAAATTTTAATTTAAGAATTTCAAGTGGTAACCGTATGGTTTTAATAGGATAGCTTCCGGATCCAAAAATCTTGGTTTATAAAATTTGATTTTAAAATTTTTTTTTCGCAGATTAGTAGCTAAGTTAGGATTAACCACCAATTGATCTAACTTTTTTTTTTCGATTTCTATAGGATGGCGACTCCAAAATATTTTCAAAAATCAAATTTCTTTTAATTCTTAGTCGATGATTCGTATTAAATGGGTAAGGGTTTAATATGAATCGGATTAAAAGAAATTAAACCAGAAATGAAAAATCCACGCTCGACAGCTTGACGACTCCACTGGGGAAGCCTATTTTTTTTAGAGGGCTAGCCACTTGATTTTTTTTTTTTTTAGTTTATCTTTGCTATGCTCATTTGTATATTATTTGTATGATTATTATTTTGTAAATAGTTGTACTGATATTTTTTTAGTGATGCAGAAAAAAAAAAGACTTTTTTTTTTGTAAATAGTGTTGATATGATGCATTTTGCATATTTCATGAAACGTGTGATAGATACAGTTAGAACTAGGCCGTCTTAGGACCCTAGGTAGGAGGTTGAAGTAAGATCCGGGGCAATTGGTTTCCACCTCCGTTCATGAAAAGACCTCCTCCGTTTAGGTTTGATTTGTGATCCACTAGACTGGGGACCTTTAGAACCCACCAAATTTTGCATTCATAATCATGGGATGGTAACCACATTCTTGTAGTGAATCTAAATTTTAAAGGATTGCATTTTTTTTAAAGAAAAAAAAGAAGAAAATTTGTTTTTTCCAAAAAAAAAAGTAGCTTGTTTTTATTTCGACACAGGAAATGATGTCTTCAAGTCCGAGTGTCAGTATCAACACTAGCTTATGGTCCCGCCTCATTAGGGAACACCGTGTTGAAACTTTCAAGGATCCCATGCTCTTATTGGATCGATGGATGGTTAGTTTTAGTCCGGTGCAACAGTCATTCATAAAGGATAGGCTTGGCCCAATTCTGTCCCTACCAAGAGTTCAGATTCCTTTCACTATGTTCTGGGCTCTTACCCATTTATAGGAACCAGAAGAAGTGGCTTTTCGTTTGGGCCAGCATGTCCTAAGCCCAACCATTGAATAGTTTGCTAGGTTGCTACAAGCTCCACCTACTCAGAAGGGATTTATGTTCCGGACCTTACTCGTCCAATCAGTTTCATTTCAGAGTTCTTGGGAGTTAAGAGAGGACCAATAGTTGAATCAATAAAGGCTTGTAATGACCACTACATCAAGTTGTCTTCCTGGATGGATTGGTTTGGAACACCTGATGACTTTGAGAAGAAAAGAAGCCTTTACTGTGTACCATTTGATATCTGGGAAGAAAATAGGGCCAATGCTTTCATAACCGCTGCCTTTGCCACCATATTATTCCCCATGGGAATTTGTGCATCCACTATCGGGTTTTTGAGTTAGTGGCCCAATACTTAGCTGGAAAATCATATGTTCCTGCTTTGTTAGCTGAACAGGTTAGGAGTCTGAATCACATAAAAGCCAAAGGCCGAGGTAGTTTCAAGGCCAGTATGCACCTGATGATGATTTGGTTTGCCAGCCACACTAAGTACTACGGACGAGATTTAGCTAATGGAGCTCTCATTCGCACCAATTATGACCTTGTCCAATCTTTCATCGAACGGGTCCACATTGAAGATGATGAACCTCTTTGGAACATAATGGACATACTAGAAGACATGAGACCTGAAGATTATCTGTGGCAAGCTCGCTGGTTCAAATGTCCTGCTGCTATTTTGGGTTGCAAGGAATACCCTGCGGTTCCCCTAATTGGAATAACAGGGTGCACAGGATATTACCCCTCTGGTGTGATCAGACAATATGGTATGTTACAGACATCACCATCAAGCCGGATTTGGATCGCGTTATGGTTGATTACTTAGATCCAACCAAAACCTTAGCAGCCTTGAAAGCTAGGGTCGCACAAGTCAAAGCTTTATGGGACAATAGAGAGATCAAGCCTGTTTATGAAGTTGAGCCGGAAAGCAAGGAAAATAAGAAATACAAGGCTACCAGATGGTATATAGCCAGTCAGCTGAAGAAGAACAAAGACATCCAGTATGAAGCCCCTGAAGTCCTTGAACCAATACCACCTGAACCCAATCCCGAAATGGTTGCTTATATGGAAACCGTGTCGGCCCGCCTAGAGGTATGTTACCGACTTCCAAGAAAGAGAGCAAAGTCTGGCCTACAAACTTGAGGAAGCAGCAAGTAAGGCCCTGGTCCTGGAAGCAGAATTGAAGAAGGCTAAAAAGAGGATCAGTATGCTGGAGGAGAAAATCATCTGCCCAAGCAAGACTAGGAGACTAGTTTAGGGTTCTCTATGTAATTTTCTTTCAAATCAAGAAAAAAGAGATTGAAAATGAGTGTTTGTTTTTCTTTAAAAAAAAATGCAACTCCAATAAAACTTTTTAAGATTCATCACAATCTTTTGGTCACCATTCCCCTTTTGCATCTGTGTGCTGCATCCTTGCATTTGTTTTCTTTCTTTTGTGTACATATATTGTTTGCATTGGTCCTTCAAAATATTTTCTCACTAAATTCTTTTAAAGCCGACCAGCAGGTTTGAAAAGATAGCTCGAAGCGTAAAGATCCAATCAGAAGTCCCATTGTCACTAGGTCCAGATCCAAAATGACTAGCAACAACGGTAATGATTCAACGCTGATAGAGAATCCAAACTCTCGAGCAAACTGTGTTCAAAATGGCTGAACAAATGCAACTCCTCACTCAAAGCATCGGGTCACTAAAGGGTCTTCACCCACCTACTGAAGGACATTCTGGAACTAAAAAGGGTACAGATGGTCAGCCTCTCGAAGAGGAAGAATCACAACATATTCCCAAATGCCCGAACATAGCCCCATGAGCTAAAGAAGGAATTAGAGGCTCAAAGCAAAGAGATGGAAAGAAGGCTCATGCTTCAATTTACTGAAAAGTTGAAGGCAATCGAGAAAACTGATGGATTTGATCCATAGGGATCACAGTTTACCAGTCACTCAAATAGCATTTTTCCTGAAAAGTTCAAAGTGCTAGATTTTGAAAAGTATGACGGCACTGGTTGCCCAAGCTACACACTCGTCACGTAAGGAAGATGAGCCAATATTCCCAGTATGAGCAACTAATGATTCAAACTTTCCAAGATAGTTCACTGGGCCAGCATTGACTTGGTATGCCCAATTGGATTTAGATGAAATTAATACTTGGGACAAATTGGCAAGGGCATTTTATAACCAATACAAGTTTAACATCGAGGTTGCCCCATCCATGTGGGACCTTAGCAACCTGAACAAGAAGAAAGAGGAGACTTTCAAGGAATATGCTCAACGGTGGAGGGCTCTAGCAGCTATGGTGCCACGCTCTCCCAGAAAAGGACCTGGTATTTACCTTCATAAATACCCTGGAGGAACCCTTTTTCTCTCACTTAATCGGGCATACATCAGCGAATTTCTCTGAGATAGTAATGGCAGGATGTAGGATTGAGAGCGCCATTACTACAGGCAAGCTACAAGTAGAAAAGAAGCAACCGAACACAAGATTCAATAACAAAGGAAAAGAGGCCAATGTTAGTGTGGTCAATACCTCTGGGTTTTCCAAGCCTACTCAAAGGTTCACTATCCAACCAACTTCTACAGCAAGTATCCACCCAACCTCAGCAACAACAGCATCCTCAGCAGTTCGATAGATTCAACAAAAGGCAGTTCACCAGAATCCCGGTACCCTTAAGCCAAGTCCTTGCCAGACTAAGGGCGATAACTTGATCAGTTTTGAGATCCCAAAAGAAGGATATAAGCCAAAAAACTACAACCCCGATTTGAAGTGTGATTATCATTTGGGACAAGTCGGTCATTCCACCGATGAGTGCTGGAGGCTGAAAAATAAGATTCAAGATCTCATCGATGCCAAGTTGGTTCAGCTAGACTTTGTGGAAGCTCCAAATCCTAACATTAGTACAAATCCCCTTCCAAATCATGGACCAACCATCAATATGATCTTGGAAGAAGAATCTGAGCCAACTGTCAACTTAGATGAACTGCCTATCCCTATAGAGCAAGTGGCCTGGACCCTTCGCCAAAAAGGGTACTTGGCTAATATGAATCTGAGAGATAGAACGAGAACAAGGCCTGCCATATACGAACTGCTTCGAACCAAGCAAGTTACAAGGGAAGATATTCAGGAAATGCTTATCCCCAAACCCCGAAAAGCTATACTGAGAAAGTGTTAAAGGCACGACATCAGGCAGGGATCCTACAGTCGGTGTTTTAGAATCTGCTGGTGGATACCAGTACCTAGTTGATTTGTGGATCGAGCCAAAAGTTTACGCCAATGCACCGCAACAGGATGGGGTAGAATATGAAGAAGGTAAGACCTTGCCCAAAGCTGAAGACCACTTCATCGGTATGATAGGAGGTGATCCAAAGCCGGTGGTTATAAGGTGTTATGAAGAACTGCAAGCAGCACCACCAGGGTAAGCCCAAAAGTTATGTCTTTCACGTACCCATTGTCAGTTACAAAGCTGCCCCGTTTGATTATGGGCAACCAACCAGGTTCCTGGAACCATGACAAGGAGACTCGGAAAGAAAAAGACACGGCCAAAGAGTTTTTCCTCCAGAAGAAAGACCAAGAAAAAGAGGAAGGATCAAATGAAAGAGATGCACTTGCAAAACTCATGAAAGCAAGTGAATTTAGAATTACTGAGCAGTTGGCTAAGGCCCCTACTCAAGTCACCCTGATAAGCCTCCTGTTAGATTCTGAGACACACCGTGAAGCACTATTCAAGGCGCTTCAACAGATTAAAGTCCCCAAGGCATTACTACCAAGCTTTAGGGCACGTGGCTAATTCCATATTTGCAATGGATCAAATATCCTTTTCACCTGAAGATTTGGGAGAGGAAGGTACTAGACACACTAAACCATTGTTCATAGTGGTTAAGTGCAATGATATGATCGTAGCCCGTGTTCTCATTGATAACGGGTCATCTTTGAACGTCTGCCCATTGGCTACTCTAGAATTGTTAGGAGTAGACGCATCTGACATAAGGCCAAGTTCCACTGTGGTAAGGGCCTTTGATGGATCAAAGGGAAATAGCTGGTGAGATAAATTTGGAAGTTGTCATTGGACCGCAGCCATTCACTATACCTTTCCAAGTCTTGGACATACCAAGGTCATTCAATTTACTGCTCGGAAGACCTTGGATTCATTCGGCTGGGGCAATTCCATCAAGCTTGCATCAGATGGTCAAATTTGTTACCCAGGGGCAGATAATTACAGTTTTAGGAGAACAAGATCATGCCATCTATAAGGATACTGCTATCCCTTATATAGGTGAAGAAGAATCCCAAGATTTTGGCTTACAAATATTTGAGGAGGTCAATATGCTAACCAAAGATAAGTCGAAGTGTTTGGAAGAAGGGCACATGGGAACGTTTGGGTTAGGATATTGTCCATCCAAAGTTGAGGAGCTAGAAATGAAGATGAAGGCGAGAAAGAAGAGGGGTGAAGAATGGCTAGGAACCCCTATCAAGTTTCCGATATCCGAGAAACATTCCCAGAGCCGGCCTACATTCAGAAGCCAGATTCAGGAACAACAATCAATTCGCAAACAATGAACCAACGGGACCCTCCCGTGGCTCCCAACCTATCTATAGTCTGAATAATTGGTTCTCCATTCCCTTGTATGGCTCTGGGGTTACCTCTGAGTAAGGGTTGAACCAACCAAGTGATTCTATGTTTTATTTTTTATTAATTGCTCAATAAAATCCTATGTACTTAACGACCCATCTTAATGAATGAATGAAATGCTTTGATTTTCTTTACATATCTTTTGTCCTTACTTCCTTCCTTTTCTTTATTTCCCCTTCATCCAGATTCAGTGATAATGAAAGTAAGGGATATCTTGCGTCAATATATAACGAAAATACTGATATCATTTTTGATCCTATTATCGAAAATGATGTCAATGATCATACGGAGGTACAAGAAAGTTGGCAAAAATATGAACATGATAGGATTGAAATTGATGAATCAATAGAAGTGATCAATTTTGGGACTGAAGAAAACCCTAGAAATCTCAAGATAGGGACCATTTTATCCAGTGAATAGAGGGAAGAAATGGTATCATTATTGGCCAGTCATTTGGATATATTTGCATGGTCTTATGAAGACATGCCTGGTTTGGACACTTCTATAGTAGTCCATAAGTTACCCACTAGAGAGGATGTCAAGCCCAGAAAGCAAAAGTTGAGACGTTTTAGACCTGATATCCTACTAAAGATCAAAGAGGAAGTAAAAAAACTCTTGGATGTCGGTTTCATTGAAGTATCTGATTATCTTGATTGGGTAGCTAACATAGTGCCTGTCCTTAAGAAAAATGGGAAGGTCAGAGTATGTTGGACTTTCGTGACCTAAATAAGGCCACTCCCAAAGACAACTTTCCTTTGCCCCATATAGATGTCTTAGTGGATAATACAGCAGGAAACCATCTCTTTTCATTCATGGATGGTTTCTCAGGGTATAATCAAATTAAGATGGCAGAAGAAGATAAGACTAAAACAACCTTTGTCACAACTTGGGGTACCTTTTGCTACAAAGTCATGCCTTTCGGTCTCAAAAATGTGGGCAACATATCAAAGGGCAATGGTGGCATTATTACATGACATGATGCACAAAGAGGTTGAAGTCTATGTAGACGACATGATCGCAAAGTCGAAAGAAGGAGAAAGTCATGTGGTTGTCTTGAGAAAACTTTTTGCCAGATTGCAAAATTCCAGTTGAAACTAAACCCAGAAAAATGCACATTTGGGGTAACCTCAGAAAGCTACTAGGATTCTTGGTAAGCCAGAAAGGCGTAGAAGTTGATCCAGACAAGGTCAAAGCTATACTAGAACTACCCCCTCAAGATCCCTCAAGGAGGTTAGGGCATCTTAGGACGATTGAATTACATCGCTCGATTCATATCACAATTGACTGACAAATGTCGTCCCTTTTTTAAGATGTTGAAGAAAAACCCCTGAACATTGGAATGAAGAATGTGAAGAAGCCTTTCATCGAATCAAGCAATACCTAACAAATCCTCCTGTATTAGTGGCTCCTACACCGGGTTATCCTTTGTTCCTGTATTTGACCATACTTCCTGAGTCAATGGGTTGCATGCTAGGACAAAAAGAGAGAATGGAAGAGAAAGAGCCATTTATTATTTGAGCAAGAAATTCACAGAAGGGAACAAAAGTACTGAAATAGAAAGAACATGCAGTGCCTTGGTTTGGATTATGCATCGACTTCAATACACTCTTTATTACCCCATTGAGCTACTCACAAAGCATGACCCATTGAAGTATTTGGCCAACAAGCCGGCTTTGATTGGAAGGATCTCAAAATGGCAAATGTTGCTATCAGAATTCGACATCACATATGTGAACCAGAATTCAATGAAAGGGCAAGCACTAGCAAATTAATTGGCAGAAAACCCAATTGAGCATAACACTACGGATGAACAAATCTTATTCCCAGGTGAAAATGTGTTAATGACAGTTACAAACAAAGATTCAGAAGCATCCAAATGGAGGTTGTACTTTGATGGTGCCGCTAACGTATATGGATGCAGAATTGGTGCAGTCTTACTATCTCCTGACGGTAGTCAACACCCTGCATCAGCAAAATTAACCTTCCCATACACCAATAATATAGCAGAATATGAGGCTTGCATCATGGGCCTCAAAATGGCGCTTGAAATGAAAATAGAAGATATTGAAGTGTATGGAGATTCTTTACTAATAATTTTCCAAACTGGAGGGGAATACAAGACTAAAGATGCAAAGTTGATACCCTATAACCAATACTTGACTAAGTTAGCTCAGAAATTCAATGGTATCTCCTTTACGTACATGCCAAGGACTAAAAATTAATTTGCCAACGCACTAGCTACGCTAGCAGCAATGATCTAGATCACTGAGGGAATCAAGATCTTACCCTTTAAAATTAGAATCTAAGAGGAGCCAGCGTTCTGCCTAAATACTGAGGTAATCCCAAAGAAGGAACCATGGTATAAGAAAATCAAAGAGTTTCTCCAAACAGGAAAGTACCCTGAAAATGCCTTACCCAAGGAACAAAAAGCATTAAGACGACTGACGGGTCATTTTTTGCTTAGCGGAAACCTATTATATAAAAGGTCATTCGATACCACACTTCTGAGGTGTGTAGACGAGATAGAAGCAGAAACACTGATGAAAGAAATCCATGAAGGAGTATGTGGACCCCACATGAATGGATATATACTTGCTAAGAAAATCATGAGATTGGGTTACTTTTGGTTGTCCATGGAATCTAATTGTATTAAGCATATCAAGCATTGCTATCTTTGTCAGATATACTCTAACAAAATGAATGCCCCACCTAAGGAATTGCAATCATTGTCATCACCTTGGCCTTTCTCGATGTGGGGAATGGACATTATTGGGCCAATTTCACCAAAAGCTTCAAATGGTCATAGATTCATATTGGTAGCCATTGATTACTTTACCAAGTGGGTGGAAGCATTTTCCCATGCCAGTGTTACAAAGGGGTAATTACAAGGTTTATCAAAAGAGACATCATTGCCAGATATGGAATTCCTGAATCCATCATCACGATAATGGCACTAATTTGAACAACAAACTGATGACAGAGTTGTGTGAGCAATTGGATCAAGCACAGAATTCTCCTACCCCAAATGAATGGGCAGTTGAAGCAGCCAACAAGAACATTAAAAGAATAATAGAAAAAATGGTTGTTACTTATAAAGATTGGCACGAAATGCTACCATTTGCACTCATGGCCTATCGTACCTCCATAGGGTTTCGACAGGAGCAACCCCGTATTCATTGGTTTACGGCACTGAAGCAGTCTTACCAGTCGAGGTTGAAATTCCTTCCCTTAGAATTTTGGTGGAAACGAACTAGATGAAGCAGAGTGGGTAAAGAAAAGGATTGAGCAACTGACTTGATTGATGAACAAAGATTGACGGCCTTGCATCATGGTCAGTTATACCAACAAAGGATGGCACGAGCTTTCAATAAAAGAGTTCGACCGAGAAGCTTTAAGGAAGGAGATCTAGTTCTAAGGAAAGTCTTGCCAAATGTACAAGATCCGAGAGGGAAATTCACCCCTAACTATGAAGGGCCATAGTAAAAGAGAGCCTTATGCGGAGGAGCATTGATCTTGTCACATATGGGTCCAAATTTAAAGGATCCTGTAAACTCTGATGCAGTCAAGTTGTACTATGTTTGATGAATCAATGAGATTTCTATCAAGGTCAGAAAATTTGTTACTTCCTTTGCCTACGTGAGATCTGATTTTTGTTATATATCAACAAAAATGATATCCCTGGCAGTCATCAGCATTAGATCGGTCATTGACCAATCACCTCTATTAATAAGTCCTTTTTCACCATCACATTTCCCATAAAACTTGAGTGTAAGGAGAATGAGAGATTATTGAGCAATTAATAAGACTATAAAACATTTTAATACTTGGTAATTTGACCTTTTATTTCCAAGGTAATTAAACGTTGCAGAGAAACTAATAAGCAAATCAAGAAAGCGGAAATTTGAAGAAAACATTGAAGGATGTCCAACAAAATGGAAGTTCAGCCACCTTGAGTAGATCCTTCTTAAGGAAGTTTGTTCTGATAATGCCAAGTTGCTTAGTGAAATGTACAAAGCCTAGTGATGTTGGATTTTGCTCCGATCTAACAATTTCGGAACTTCTACAAAAACCAGGTAAGAATTTCTTTTCAACAAATACATAAAACCTAGTTTTTTATACAAGCCTTAAGCAGCTCAAAGAGCGCAAGAATGCTAGCCCAAGGAGCGCCTGTCTGAGACAAATGCCAGCTCAAGGAGCGCCTATCCAAGACAAATGCCAGCTCAAGAAGCGCCTTGCCAAGACAAGTGCCAACTCAAGGAGCGGTTGTCTGATACAAATGCCAGCTTAAGGAGCGTTTGTCTAAGACAAATGTCAGCTCAAGGAGCGCCTGTCTAAGACCAATGCCAGCTCAAGGAGCGCCTTTCCAAGACAAATGCCAGCTCAAGAAGCGTCTGTCTGAAACAAAGGCCACTTAAGGAGCGCATTTCCAAGACAAATGCTAGCTCAAGGAGTGCCTTTCCAAGACAAATGCTAGCTCAAGGAGTGCCTTTCCAAGACAAATGCTAGGTCAAGGAGCGCCTTTCCAAAACAAATACCAGCTCAAGAAGCGCGTTTGAAACAAAACCTAAGCCAGCTCAAAGAGCGCAAGAATGCCAGCTCAAGGAGCGCCTGTCTGAGACAAATGCCAGCTCAAGGAGCGCTTGTCTGAGACAAATGCCAGCTCAAGGAGCGCCTTTCCAAGACAAATGCTAGCTGAAGGAGCGCCTTTCCAAAACAAATGCCAACTCAAGGAACGCGTTTGAAATAAAACCTAAGCCAGCTCAAGAAGCGCCAATTCAAGCCGAAGACCTAGTATCCTATCAAGAGATGGGATCACAAAGCCGTCACTTTGTCAACAAGTTGACCATGTCTTTTTTTTTTTTTAAAAAGCAAAAATTGGATCTCTTTTTGTCTTTGTGCTGAAGTTTTAACAAACATCACCACAAAGAGGGGCAGCTATCGACACCCAATTTTTGCCCATTTAAGGCTTCAATTTTTATGAAATTGTTTTGGGGATCTGAAAGTAGACTTGGAGTATTTTGGATTCATATCATTTTAGGATTTTGAAAATGCAATTTGGGTATTTGAAATTGAGTTTGAAAATCATCCAATACGTTTTTTTTTGCACAATTTTCGAAATTCATTTTTTTTAAATTTACACTTCTAAGGTCGGAATTACACTTCTAAAATAACGAATTAGACTTAATTCATTGTTTTCAACCCAATTTCAAAGCTAAATACCCAAATTCAAATTTTTTTCGTTGCGCTTTTGATTTTGGGGTTTCGATCCAATTCAATACCAATTCGAGTCTTAATCACTATAAATAGGACTCGAATTCATCCTTTTGAACATGAAAAAGAAAAAAGAATCCACAACTTCAGAAACTCTCAATTTCTTTTGAATTCAAAATCGAAGTTCTTAAGTTCAAATTCGAAATTTTGAATTCATGAGGTTAGGGTGTTTTTCGAGCGAATCCAAGGTTATAGGAAGCTTTAGGGTTCTTGATCTGCTCGTAGGAAGTTATCAATTGTTTTAGAAGCTTGATCTTCATCTCCGACCAAGATCCACCAGCGGCCACAATCTTTGAAGCTTCTAACTACCGCATTTAGCCACTCCCAGCTCGATCCACCATCACAGGAGTGTTAGCAGGCCTCACTTGGTTTAAATTCGCAAGTTTCGTGCTTCGAAACCCCCGAATTGGTGTTTTTCGGACTCTCTAGTTGCCTTCGATCACAGCTCCGGCGTCTTCTTCGATCACAGCTCCAGCGACTTCAATCTGAATCCAAGTCCGACCCAACTGGGTAAGTATTATTATTATTATTATTATTATTATTATTATTATTATTATTATTATTATTATTATAAAAATGATAAATGATAAAAAAAGATAAAAAAAAAATAGGAAAAGACGATAAAAAGGAAAAAATAGATATATGCATGAAAATTGATTTGTCACCTAGAAAAATCATTTTCTTAAAAAAAAAATAAATTTGTTAGTTTATAAGAACACTTTGAAAAATCTTTTTTTTTTTAAATTTTTTCTCTCATTACAAAAATTCAAAAATTAAAGAATTTAAAGTGAAAAGAATTCTAAAAAAATAAATAAAATCAACCAACACACTAAATGTTTTATGAAAAGAACTACGTATTATCTGATCTCGAATAGCGGGTACGTAGGGACCTCCAGGGCGACTTAAAAAGTGTTTTTTTTTCTTTTTGGTTTTTGTCAAATATTATTGATTCATTATTGTATATATTTAGGTTTACTAGTTTAATAAAAATTATAAATCTCAATACTATTTGCATATAAATATATATTTTTCGGTTATAACAACTTGTAAATATTATTCATAGTTGTAAATATTTAGGTTTGCCAATATTGTAAATATTTAGATCTGTAAATATTGTTTGAATTCGTAAATTATAAAAATCATAGTCTACACATTAGAATTTTTTTTTATGAGCATTAAAAGGATAAATTTTAATTTAAGAATTTCAAGTGGTAACGGTATGGTTTTAATAGGATAGCGTCCAGATCCAATAATCTCCGGTTTATAAAATTTGATTTTAAAAATCATTTTTTCGTAGATTAGTAGCTAAGTTAGGATTAACCACCCATTGATCCTAACTTATTTTTTTTCCCGATTTCTATGAGGTGGTAACTCCAAAATATTTTCAAAAATAAAATTTCTTTTAATTCTTAGTCAATGATTCGTATTAAATGGATAAGGATTTAATACGAATCGGATTAAATGAAACTAAACCAGAAATGAAAAATCCAGGCTCGACAGACGCAATTTGTTTTTTTTTTTTGTATTTTATATTATATATTTTTTTTTATTTTCTCAATCTTCTTTTTTGGGTTTTTTTTTAATTTTTAATTAATTTTTTTAAAACCTAGCAAATGGTGAAAAGCAAAAAGAGGCAAAAATGGGATGCCTGCATATATGAAACGATTTCATGAGTATTGTAAGCCACGTGTTGTGTCTACGTATTGTATATACCAAAGAATTTTTTTTCCAATAGTTAAAATATATTTCATTTTAACAAATAGCAAGAGAGCATCCACAATTCTTACAAGACATACAACTCAAGACAATAAAGAAGAAACAATAACATAAAAAGGTCCCACTAGCCTGGATTATGTACGAAGTTTGGTGGCCATGGGGCCTTGAGACCCTTTAGGGTTGGTAGTAGGGAGTGAGCACGAGTTCAAAACACAAAACAAATTAAGAAAAGACTCAAAATTACATCAAACAAGAGACTCCATTTCTATTGTGAAGTTCCTCAGGCCCATTTTTAGGAACTTAGGCAATCCCAATAATTTCCAAACCCATCCTTGATCTTCCTCACCCAGTTCTACTAAAGTAGAGAGAGTTGCATAAATGTCTTTTACCCTATGCTCATTTTGGTCTCTAAAGGACCATTGGTACACGACAGGTTCGTCATTGTTTTCCAGCAAAATGATGTCACTAAGTCTATTTAGGATGTCGTTATCTAGTGGGTACTGGATGATACTTTCATTCCGTGATCCAACTCCAGTCCAGGTATCTCTAAGGGTAATGTTTTAGTCATTTCGGATCAGGGGTCCATAGAGCTAGGAGCTATTTCTCCTTGCACGTTTCCATCTATCCTCTTAGAAGGATATATTTCTCCCATTCTTTGATGAAAGAAGCACTTAGTTATTTAGGAAATCTATCGCTTTTCTTAGTACCTTCACTAGGAGTCCAGTGCCTCCTTGTGCTTTTGGTTGTTTGACCTTGTTCCATTCAACTTAGTAGATATTCTTCCTTTTCGTCGTAGAGCCCCACATGAAGTTCTTGGGAGATCTTTTCTGCTTCGTTTGTGATCTTCTTTGGGAAGGCCATCAGTTGAGCACAATAAATGAAAATGCTCTCAAGCTCCGCTATGATAACAAGGCATCTCCCTTTCAAGCTAAGAAATCTTGCTTTCCAGCCTAAGGCTTTCCTTATTAGCTTTTTTAAGATGAAGGTGAGGTCCGAGGCTTTGAAGTTTCCATCCTCTTTGACTGGGACCCCAGGTATTTCCCTAGGTTGTTTCTCCGATTAATGCCAAGCATGTTTGCTATCTCTATTCTTTCCCCTTCAACAATGTTGCTGGAGAAGATAATGACCAATTTTTCCTTGTTGATTTTCTGTCCCACTAGGTTTGAAAAGAGGTTCATGACATTTCTTATGCGTTCCACATTCTATCTAAAGGGCTCCCCCATGAGGATGTGTGGGTAAGTTATAGATTTGTGCCACTAAGCACAATAGGCTTCCATCAGCCTTGATCATTATAGTAGTATACAGCTCTACTTAGGATCTCCATGGCCATTATAAAGAGGTATGGTGAGATCAGGTGTCCCTGTCTAATGCCCCTGCTAGCTGGAAAAGCTTCTAGGGTTAAGCCATTGAACAACACTTCAAAACTTGTAGTCACTAAGCAGCTACCAATAAGTTCCATCCAAGAGGATGGAAAGTTTAAGATTTTGAGAGCGCTCTTGATGAAATCCTATTCAAGTCCATCGCACGCTATTTCTAGATCTAGCTTTATCAACATCCATCTTTTTCTTCCTTTTTTCCTTTTTAAGGTGTGTAACATATGTTGGAATATTACTAGGTTATCAGCTGCCAACCTGTCAGGAATGAAGCTGGCTTATTCTGGACTTATTGGATCATCAAGAATGGGTCCCATCCTATTAACTAGGATCTTTGTGATAAACTCGTAAGTTGTTTAACATAAGCTAATAAGCCTGAACTCTTTTAATTTGGAGGCTCCGATGGTTTTTGGAATCAAGGTTATAAGGGTGTGATTTATCTTTGCTGGGATGGCTCTTTTGAGGAAACAAGATTGAACTAGTTCACACACTAAGGGTACAACTATTTTTCAGTAATTCTTTTAAAAACTGGCATGGAAGCCATCTATTCCGAGGATTTATTGTTGCCAATACAGTTAAGGGCTTTTTTAATTTCAATCCCTGTGACTAGAGTCTCAAGTTCCACAACTTGATTGTCAGTAGGCAGACACCATTGTTCTCCTAAGTTATCAAGTTATCCTTATTCATAATCTTTTTCGTTCAGAAGAGCTTTTCGAAAAAGGATCTAACATGAGACTTTAGTTTATTTTCTTCCGTTATCCAATTACTCAAGTTGTCTTGTAGGCTCAATATTCTAGCTTTGGAGCGTTAGGCCAGGGTCAGGCTTTGGAAGAAAGAGGTGTTCCTTTCTCCTTTTAGAGTTCATTTTGCACGTGCTTTAGCCACCTAGAGTTTCTCCTCCTGGTTTAGGATATCTTCCCACTCTAGCTCAAGATTCTTTGTATGGTCTAAGAGTATTTGGGAAGGGTACTAGTGAATTTTCTTTCGCACCTGATCTAGTTTTTTCCCTTATGTCCTCTTTGCGATGGTGTACATTAGCAAAGATGTCTTTGTTCATTTTTTAATAGCTATTTTGAAGAGTTCTAGGTCTCCGATAATTTAAAGTCCGGAGATTTCCAATTTTCATACACAAAAGGCATGAAATTTAGGTGGTCTAACCACATGGGTTGGAATTGAAAGGGATGTCTATTCATTGGGCCTCCTCTTATGTCCGGCTTGGTAGACGAGTAAGGAGTATGGTTTGAGCCTCTATTTAGGAGGTGGAAAAGTTTTGCCTTTGGAAAACAAGCTCTCTAATGGACATTGGCCTAGGCTATGTCCAATCTACACTAGATGAGACCACTAATACTTTTACTTCTGTTATTCCAAGTGAATTTCTACCCCACAAAGCTAAGGTCACACATGCCACAATGGTCCATACAATTCTGGTACATGTGAGCCATGTGAAGATTTACCCAACAGCCTCCCCACTTTTTATCATTTGTTAGAACGTCGTTAAAGTCTCTAATCATAAGCCAGAGACCATTGACAGATATGGACACACTATGTAAAAACTGCCACAGATCTTTTCATCTATCCATTCTCAAACTAGAATAAATAGCCATAACATGTCAAATAAGGAAAATGTTTCTTACCTCGATTTTTGCATGGATAGCTTTGTCATTTGTAACAACCTCCTCTACACGGATAAAATCTAGGTTCCACAATAACATAATCCTATCACTAAAGCCATTCGCTTCGACGCAAATCATCTTGAGAACTGCAACTGCCTTCTCAAGTTTTCTGCCTTGTAGCAATCTAACGTAGTTTCTATCAAAATCAGGACATCTGGGTTGTGCTTCAAGATCAGTTCAAGAATGCTTTCTTTCTCTTTGCTAAGCCAATCCCTCTCACGTTCCAGGTTAGCACCTTAAAAGGTATGTTTGAACAATTTGTTGATAGTGTATCCATGAGATTAGATTCCGACATGGTACCACTTAGGTGGAAATAGTCCAACCCTTTTAGGTTAGTGTTATTAATTTCTAGCAAGATGGAGACCGGCAAAATTTTGCACCGAACATTAGTTCTATTCTTTCCTAGCTCAACATCAACCATTGACTTGCTATTCCCTAGTTTAAGGCTTGCTTGAAGGGAATGAATTTGGTCATCGCTAGTGGGGTGATTCCCATCATTATGTATACTTCTACCCCCTTTATTGTTGCTTCTAAGATCTTAGACAATCCCTGTCCGTGGTTCCCTTAAGCATTGCCATCCCCACATACAGGTATCCCCCGTTTATCACCTCTACCCTTCCTAGTGGTGTTGCTAGTATTCATCCTCCAGATGGGGTCATTTTGAAGGAGATGTTCGGGACTGGTCTTCCCGCTCTGTTCTGGCTCAGCTTTGTCTTGTTAGTCATTTTCACTATAACTGTCATTCATAGTTCTCTTACCTGAACCTAAAAGATGTGTTGGCTTGGATTCAACTAGAATGTTGTCAATCTGTGAGTGATGAGTTGCATTAAAACCTGTATCTAGTAAAGGTACTCCATGGATGTGCAAGCCTAGTTGTGGAGTGTTTTGATTTTTTTGGGATTTCTTTTTTCGTGAAGAAGAGGTTTCTTTGAAGGTAATGTTGTTTAGATTGGTGTCCTTTATAGGAGGGGGGTTAGTCTACTAGAAAGTCGTGTAGTGCCTGCTCATATTTTTTGCAAGGGTGTATAGTTTGTGAGGTTTCGCCCTGTTCTAAGGGACTCTTTTGGTCTACCTTCTTAAATGGATTTGAGAGCTCTTTTGTGAAGTCACCGCTTGATATGACTTTTTTCTATAAAGCTTTTTGGTTCCTATTAAGCCTATCCACATAGTCCTTATTACTACCTCCATTAGTTTGAAAAAACCTTAATTTCACCTGACCCGAAGTTCTCAGTTTTCCTACCTGGCCCTTTTTTCTTTCTTCCAACCAAAATCTAGTCCCCATATGGATTTGGATCCCAGTTATTTGGGTCAGGTTTTTTCTGTGGTTATTCTGGAACACCTAGGTTGTTGTCTTGTTGCTCTTGTTCCGTTTGTGTTCCACCTAGTTATTAGTGGTCCTAGTTGCTTCTTTTTTTCTTTGTTCCTTTGTGTTGTTTGGTTTGTAGCTGGACATGGGGCTTATGTGGCCAATTATACCGCATGAAGAATAAACTTTGGATAGACCTTCATACTAAACCTAGTATCGTCTATTCTTTATGAAAACCGTATGGACTAGTGGCTCATTTAGGTCCATTTGTACGCATATTCTAGCGAATTTTCCCCTTTCCATCCCGAGTGTGTAGGCGTCAAACTTAAAGACTAGCTCTATCGCCTGTCCTATTTTCCATAATGCTATCGGTATGTAGTATTTAAGGGGTAGCCCTTGGATTCTTACCCATACAATTGCCGTCTCAAACTCGTTCATGACAGGTTGAAATTTTTGTTCCCATTTCTTTATGGCAAGATACGTTTCATTGATAAACTGTGGCCTGTTTTAGATGACCCAAGCATAGTCTATGGAGTTTTTAAAGTTAACCAGGTAATAACTTAGTCCAAGTGTACCATTTTGTAACTTTGTAGGCCTTCATATATGAGTTTTATCTTTGTTTCCATGGTTTTGAATCCTTGGTTTGGACCTAGAAGTTTGATGAAAATGGCATTACTCAATGGTGCTCGAATTGTATCTAGCTCTATTTTTGTAAACGACGAGACTTCTTTGATTCCTGCATGGGCTAGTGTATCACCTGTCTGTCGAGGGTCTAGTGTTTCGTTTTCATCTGTTTCCATGTAAAGGACACCCTGTTGTTCTTCCCATAACATGGACACATAGGCTTCCATAACATTTGTAACGAGGGACTCCATGTAAGAGCTTTGTTTTCCTTTGCCCTTATTAAGGTTGTCATTTGGGTGAAGATCTCCCATGACATCCTCCGTGGGGTCATTGGTGAGGGTGTCTCCCATTTTTTCTTTGGTTGTAGCTAAAGGAGGGTGTTCTAGTTGGAGAGAGCTCATTATACTTTTCTCTTTTATTTCATTATCTTTAGGGGGCATTGTCTCTTTACTTCTAGCCTAACTTTGTCACCAAATTCTCTATCTATATCAAAGAAATTTTGATATCTGTAATGTGTGCAAATGACAGATGATTATTATTCTAGTAACTACCTTTTCCTTTATTACAAGTATCAAAATTTAATTCATACCTATACACTACCAAATTAGAAAGAATCTTATAGGATGTGTGTTTGCAATATGGAGAGCAGGAGTATGTCGACAATTATGGAGGATTTAAATCATTGAAACAAGTACAGGCACTTGAATCATCAAAGCCTTAATCCTAAGTTATTCCCTTTATTTGAATGGATTACTCTTTTAAGTTTAATCTTAGGACCATGGTCTCTCATAATTATCCTAAGAAGTTTAGATGATAGTAAATCACTATGTTAAGTGTAACCGACGATATTACTTAGTATATGCAATTTGTAAATAATAAGAGAAAAAATCAAAATGGATTTAAGTTTTATAAAGATAAAATAAGTATTGATATATCAAAATGAATTTTCCTATTGTCTGAAAGAAAGTAAGGAAGAAGCTTAGCTCTAGTCTTATAAATAAGATTCAATTGTACTCCTTTCTTATCCGGATATTAAACTTTTATTCACACTTGAAAGCCGAGAGACATGATAATTACTAGTTACATCACTACATAGTATAGCCTTTATAGCTATTCACAAATAATATATCACACCAGCATGTCATTGACTCTTAAACATACTGAACAAACCAACACTTCATAATCCATTAAATAGTACCACACATTAACATGTAAGGGTCATAAATCTTCCAACTAGACGTCAAAGACTTAAATCCACCATCGAAAAACCAACTTCCATAGTATAGGTTTAATCCAGATTTATCATACATATCTTAGTCAGTAGAAACAATAGAATCTAGAATTCATGGTCCCACAAAGTAGTGAGCAAAAGCCCAATATATACACTCAATGACATGCACAAGACATTGACATGTAGGAGAAATATTTATAAGCTTGCATGAATATTAATGTAGCATAAAATCAATTTGTTATCTTACATAAGTGAAACTGACAGCACAATCATAGCATCTTAAAACTTGAAATATCATAAACTCCCCAACAAAATATAAGACTATAGTCTCAAAAGCCATTTTAATACTCTTATCAGCCATTAGTGTGAACAATCTAAAATTACCTATTTTAATGTCCCATGCTACCATCTAAACTCGATTATTACTTCTTCTTCTTTTTTTGAAAAAGTAATCTAACCATTATAGAATCTACCTTTCTCCATGTGACGGTTTAGCATGTAGACTGCAATTACAACACCTTACTCAGTGCCTTTATATAAAGATACAATTGCTAATCCATGACCTTCATTTTTAGTATACCGATATTATGGCTATTGGCTACATAAGAGTAAGCACAAAAAAATTTCATTATTTGGTTTTGGTAGCTTTTAAGTTCCATTATTGAATTTCTAGGCCTACAAATGCAAGCAAAACACATAATAACCACATAATGGATGGTGCTCATCGACTACTAACAGTTGAAAGTAGTAAGACTCCTTAAATAAATGACAACAACGAGAGCTAGACACTCAACATTGCAATTAAATTAGTTGATTGGAATGAGATTTTTATTCTATGTACCTTTTTTATTGTGAAATAATTATTTCCATGTTTGTATTGCAAAAAGTCATAGTGCAACATAAAAGCGAAAGTTACAAGATCACACATAAGGGAAATGGTCTAGTTGAATACAGCTAACTGTTGCTCGAATGCAAGCAATATGGAGCAAAATTTTGTATTTTGTTTTCTTTTATTCTTTGTTTTGTATTACACCTCTTGTTATATATATCCGTATAATACACACATAAAGTAGGAGTAACTAATTGCTCCCTATGGATATCAATTGTTGATTGGCATGAAGAGAATCTGCCACATCACCAATTTAGTTACATAAAATATTCTAGAAGGCATTTCATTAATTGCTATATTACTACATTATAGGAATCAATACTAATTCATATTATTAGTGATGTTAGGCTATAGCCCATCTTCGTAATTAAAGCTCCGGATCCAACTTTTGCCTTATCTCTTCCTTTAAGTCCATTTAACACATTCAATCCAATAAGCCCAGCCTTTTTCTCATTCAATCCACCATTAACTTCTAGTGCACTCTCAATTTGTTTCGAAAACACCTCTTTTGACTTAATTTCAAGCTCATTACTTGAGTTTAAATTTACTTTCATCTTCGCAAGGTCTTCTGCCCTAACAAACCATATCACATTCCCTTCCTCTTGTAAATACCTTGTCCAGCAAGGATTTGCTAAAAAATCGAAGTTGCAACTCATGGAAAAATGCCCATAAAGCTTCTATCAATGATAAACCCTTACACAAGATGAGTGTTATCATGTCTGAAACTACAACTATTCTAACACACGCATCTGAAATTACATAAGTAAACCCTAGATCTATCACAGTCTCAACATTTGCATTTGGAATCACACACACACAAACCTTATAATATTCTTGCCCACTTTAGGAACCTTTGTCCACAAGGCTTGATTTGAGAAGCTAGAAGTCTCCCACAAAGCATCTATCGATGACGACCCTTTCCTCCAAATAAGTACCATAGTATCGAAATCTTTTCCACTTTTTTATCAATTTTCAACTGAAGATGGCTACTAACTTTAATTCTTATTCCGATTGTGTCATAGGTATGGAGGAATACATTAACTCGTGGTCCATGAAGAGTCAGATGGATACTTGCTTCAGAAAGTAGATCTAATTAGTAAGCACCTTCATTAACCTCATATAATATCATGCATGGGCCATAATATTTAACAGGCAACTTATGGTTAGTAGATGTCTTGAGAGTTTCTTGTCGATAGGATTGCAGTATGAGTAGTACTTGATCATCTCTCTTAAAACCCTTTTTTGTTTGCTTCTTGTTAGCGAGGGTTCTCATGTGATTCTGAGCATTCTTAAGATAAAACTCTAGTGAAGAAATCATCTCCTCTTTAGTGATCTCCTTTGGCTTTCCTATCCAGATGGGTTTTTGCTTGATGTTCAATTCGTTGGTGGTGAAGTAATATTCCAAATCTGCATTTTAATGGTCTTCCCATCTTCATTTTGGCCCTGTCAAGCATGGATTTTTTGTTTTCCGATTTTATTCCTTTTAATCCAATACACATCAAACCCGAAACCATTCAATAAGAACCATTGACTAGAAATTAAAAGAAATTTGTTTTTTGAAAAATTTGTAGGAGTCGCCACTCAATCAAAATTAAAAAAAAAAATTGTAAGTTAAGATAAATAAGTTGGTTGATCCTAACTTAGCTACTAGTTTGTGAAAAAAAAAAAAGTTGATTTAGAACCAACTTTATTAAACAAGAGATTTTTGGATTCTAGGGTTATCCTATTAAAACCATATGGTTACCACTTAAAATTCATAAATTAAAATTTTATCCTTTTAATGCTCAAAAGAAAAAAAAATACTAATGTATAGATTATGGTATTTACAATTTATCACTAAAATTCACAAATCTAAATAATATTTGCAATAAACGATGAATCAATTCAATATTTACAAAAATAAAAAAGAGGTTTTTTTTCATTTTTTTTTGTCGCCCTAGAGGTACCTATATACCCACTAATTGAAATCAGACAACACATGGTTCATTTAATGAAAATTTTAACTTGTTGGTGTTTTTTATCTTTTGAAATATTTGCAATTTAATTTTATTAATTTTTCAATTTTTGTAAAATTTTGTTGGATATAACCCTATAGGCTACCAAGTTAATTTTTCTTTTTTCAGAAAATAACATTTTCTAAGTGTCAAAAAGACCACATTCTTTTTAATATTTCTTATATTTTTTACATTAATTTTTTATTTTTTATTTTTTATGTATTTATATGTATTAGCATGCACACACAACACACACACACACACATATATATATATATATATATTATAATATGCCTACACTACACCTTTATATTTTTTGTTTTTTTTTTATTTAAGCCAATATCATTTACTTTCTTTTTTTTGGTGTTTAAATAATAAATAATAATAATAATAATAATAATATAAATAATAAAATAATAATAATAATAATAATAAATTTTGGACTTACCTAGTTGGATGCATGGGTCGGGCTTAGGTCTGGGTTAGACTTTGAGGTTAGATCTGGGTTAGATCTAAGTCAAATTTAGGCACATGGGGGTAGTCGGATGGTAGAGTTAGCTGGCGACTTCTAGGTAGTTTAAGGTAGTCCTAAAGGTGTCAGACAAGTTGAGTGGTGGATGGAGAATACTCCAATGGTGGTATTTTGCTTTGAAATTGGTCGCAAGCTGGAGTTTTTGAGCTCCTATAGGTAATGGTCGGTGGTGGTTGTTAATCGGAGGCCGTCGAAGAGCTTTGGATTGAGGAGAAAGCTACTAACTAAAGCTTTCTCCACTCATGAGTCCAAATGTGGCTTTAATTTTCTCCAATTTAGCTTCAATTGGGAGTAATTGAAAAAAATCAAAATCAAACCCTAAAACACTCAAAAACTAAATTCGAAGCTGTCGGAGTGTTTTTGATTGAAATTGCTTGTTGTTGATGGATCTTGATAGTGCTTTCGACTCCTATTTATACTGTTTAAGAGTCGAATTAAGTGGGATTTGTTCGAAAAAAGGTTGATGGAGCGCACATAATTCCAAGCTTCTCAAAAGTGTTTAGTGATCCTCGAGTTAAATGAACTTTTAGAACGAGGATAAGAAGTTCAGATTAGAATTTTTAGAAGCTCAGATGGAAAATGAAACCTGAAATTCAAATGTTCACTTCGCATGCGAAAACAAGGTTTTCTTTTTTTTTTCTTTTTTTTGCGAACTTCAAATCAAAAAATGAACACCAACTCATAAGTTCTAAGACTAGATTTGGATCACAATCTGTAGTATCCTATGTCTTCTTCAAAACCCTTCAATTAATTTGGTGAAAATTGGAGCAAAATCGGGTAAAAAATGAGCTTGAAATGAGTTGATGAGGTGTCAAACAGTGTCAGAGGAGGAAAATGGGGCACGTGCTTCACTCGTGCGCCAAACGCATGATCATGCATAGCACGTATCCCCCACGCGCCAAACTAAAGAAAAAAATTGCCTCCAGCCTGAATCGAACTCGAGTCCACATATGTGTGAGTATATGCATTTATCTAGTAGGCCATTGGCCTGTGCCTTGGTCATGTTGGTCACTCAAATAATATTTGGGTGACCTAGACCGAGCCAAAAAAATATGATTTCTTTTTTTTTTTTAATTTTTCTTTGTTCTTTTGAATCTTATTTTACATTTTTATTTATTATTTTTTCTTTTTATATTTTATTTTTTATTTTCTTACACATATTCTATTTTTCTTTGTCTGTTTTTTATTTTTTATTTTTATTTTTTTCTTTTTATTTCAGCGGCAAAAATGGGGTGGCTACAACTGCCTCTGTTTGTGGCAAAGTTTGGGTAAAACATTGTCATAAAGACAAAAGGGGTACCCGATTTTTGCCTTGGAAAGCACCTACCTAGAAATTGGAACTCCTGGTCCACTAAAGAAAACTTGACCGAGATAGCAATGGTCTTGTGATCTTTATCCTTAACTAAGGAAGATATGGTAATGACTTTCAGTGAAGTTACTGCATCATAAAAGGTTACCCTCCCTACTTACCTAGAGAAATGGGGGACAATTTTTCCTAGGTTTCTACTTTGCATTCTGAGGGGCCTCGGTCTTTATCCTTCTTAAAGACTCAGATGGACTTTGGTCTTTTTTTCTCCTTAAAGACTTGGATGGACTTCGATCTTCTTCTTTCTAAGGACCATATGGACTTCGGTCTTTTTTCCTTTTATAGACTCGGATGGACTTTATTTTTTTTTTTTCATTTGTTATAAACTTAGATGAACTTCGGTCTTTTTCTTTCTAAAAACTCGAATAGCCTTCGGTCTTTTTTCTTCCTAAAGACTTAGATGGGCTTCAATCTTTCTTCTTTCTAAGAACTCAGATGGACTTGGGTTTCTTTTCTTTCTAAAGACTTGGATGGACTTCGGTCTTTTTCTTTCTAAAGACTCGGATGGACTTCGATCTTTTTTCTTTCTAAAGACTCAAATGGACTTCGATCTTTGTCCTCTTATAGACTTGGATGGACTTCGGTCTTTCTTCTTTCCAAAGACTCAAATGGACTTTGGTATTTTTTTCTTTCTAAAGACTTGGATGGACTTCGGTCTTTCTTCTTTCTAAAGACTTGGATAGACTTCGGTTTTTCTTCTTTTTAAGGACTCGGATGGGCTTTGGTCTTTTTTCTTTCTAAAGACTTGGATAGACTTCGGTCTTTTCTTTCTAAAGACTTAGATGGACTTCGGTCTTTTCTTTCTAAAGACTTAGATGGACTTCGGTTTTTTTTTTTTAAAGACTCAAATAGACTTCAATCTTTTTTCTTATTATAAACTCAGATGGACTTCAGTCTTTTTTCTTTCTAAAGAGCATCTTTGAAGTCTTGCAAATTTTTTCTTCTTTTTTTATTTTTGTAAAAGAGAGTCCTGAAAATTTTTTTTCCTAAAAGAGAGTTTTGAAAAAAAAAAAATTGCCTCTTCTTTTTTGCAAAAGAGAGTCTTGAAAATTTTTTTTCTTTCTTTTAAAAGAGTCTTGAAATCTTTTTTTTCCAAATAAAAATCTTCTTCTTTTTTTTTTTCTTTTTCGGGAACAATTTGCTAACAAGTAAAGAATCTTATTGACTCTAAAAATGCAAATAAGCAATAGCTCTCCCTCATTATTTATCCATTCATTTCTTTCTTTAAAGATCATTCTTTGGTGGCCTCTTCCATTTTGAGGAATAGTAACCTCTAATTTTAGGATTTTTGACTTTATGATTTCGAGGCATATGAATTCTTATCTTTCTCTTCATTTCCTTGATCTTAAATCGGATATTTTTATGCCTGATGTGTTTAGTCAAATAGGATTTCCTCACACTCTCTTTGGCTTGTTTTCGCACATGGCTCAGATTCCAAAAATTATTGTCCGATTTGTAAATGATACATCTAGGTTAATCCACTAGGTCTTTCTCGGGTTATGACTTAAGCCTTTAGTCATTGACTTATAATAAGAGGGATATCATGTACAGGCTATTTAGCAAATTTTATATTCATACCTCTTCGGGTTTTGCAAGTCAAGAACTCTTTCAAAATAACTAAAGTAGGCTTGCCCCAATTTCAAAAATGACTTTTATTAAGGATAATTTGTTCCTAATGATCAGAGAGCTTCCATAAAATGGTGGTAAATGCAGTTGTAATCATTGGGTGTGATGGAGATGAGTGAGTGTATTTGGGTTTTGAAGTATGCCCATTTTCCTTATTTTTTGGCTCAAACACTTTGATTTAGCTTTGCTTTCCTTCTCTTTTATTTTCTTCCTCCACCTTTTTCTTTCCTTTTTTTTTTCTCTTCAAAGTGTAGGCTTTGTGTATGAAGTTGAAGCTCTCTTTTCATTTTAAAAGGACTTAACTCATCATTAAGATAATTTCACTTTAATTGATGCAACTATGGCAAGCATAAATTAGTTCATCTATTTCTTCTAATTGATGACCCTTACCTCCTAAATGCCCATTGTGGGGTAGTTCTTGACAGGGTTTCACTTTAGAAATCACTTCTTTTAAAAGGCCCAATGAGGTTAATAAGGCATAAGTGTATTTAGGTTATTGAAATGAATGTCTAGCATCATTTTAATCTTCGTACCAAGTTCAAAATGGACTTCTTTTAAAGAATGAACTTTATAAGTCACCTTAATATCACTCAACTCTCAAATGTTTAATGGTTAGTATTTGGTATTTGGTTGCCTCTTTTCATCCTAAAATTTCAAGCAATAAAATATCCACAAACAAACATTTATTCAAATTGCCCCTTGAGTAATCAAGTATTTCAAATTATCCTACAAAAAGATAGAGGATTTATTTATTACGAAGATATACACCATTATCAATCCTCTCTTTTTGTATTTACTGATCCTTTACAAAATGCTTGCCCCTATTGATATTAGCTAATAAGTTCAATTGTTGCAGATGGTATATTATCTTATCGGATGGTAGCAACAAACTCTCGATACTTAAAGAGGACTTGCTTGAAATCCTTGCAGGAGTTAGGATAGAGTTGTTGCTACTAGCTGGCTTAATAGATTCTAGGAGCTCATGTTTAGATAAGCTCAGCATCAATCAAATCTTAGACTTTGTTCTGTAACCCCTAACAATGTTCAGTGGAATGACCTCTTTGGCCCATATGGTATTCTCATTGGGCATTAGGATCATATTTCTTTAGCCTGTACCTTTCTTTGGGGATTTCATACGTTATCATGACTTGGACCATCGGAATCTTGAATTGTGTGAAATGCCTTCATGATGTTGAGCGAACTTTTCCGTTCTGGCCCAATGCCTTTGAAGACAGAGGCTCATCCTTTTTCTTAGCCGGTTCTCGATTTTACAACATGATGACTTCCCATGAGTCTCATGAGATGGTACTTAACTAGCAGTATGGTTCAAATGCTCAAGTTTGTCTAACATGTATTTCATAACCCGTTCTAGGGTTTCAATTCTCCTCGCCATTATTGCAAGTCTTTATTCTAAATTCTTATGGGCTCCTTTCCTTTGGATAATTGGAACTTGATCCTTCTCTTGAAAATAACTTCTTTGATCTAAAACCTCTCGTATGTTGATGTTATTGAAGGCATGTCAAGCCTGAATTTTGAAAATCATCCGGTTTATTTCTTTTAACTCTATTCACATTAAACCCTAACCCATTTAACATGAAATCCTCGACTAGGGATTAAAAGAAATTTAATTTTGAAAATATTTTGGAGTCGCCAACCGATAAAATCGGAGAAAAATGAAAAGTTAGGATTAATGGGTAGGTTAATCCTAACTTAGTCACTAGTCTGCGAAAAATTTGATTTAAAAATCAAACCTTTTTTTTTAAAAAACACCAGATATCTGAGTCCGGGGCTAACCTATTAAAACCTAAGCGGTTACCACTTTAAACTTAAAATTTAGAATTTATCGTTTTCTATACTAAAAAATTCAAACAAAACATTTATAAAACAAATATCTACAAGTTTAGTCATTCATTTTTATTTTTATGTATTTTTTTAGGATTTAAACATCAACAAACATTTGTATTTTTCCTTTTAAAAAAAAAAATTATAATATGTACAAAATGATTATTTCAAACTATCAAAACAAAATATATTTTTTTAATTTTATTGTCCCCCTGTAGGTGCCTACGTACTCGCTAATCGAGATCGGACAAAACGTAGTTCTTTTATAAAGAACTTAGTTTGTTGATCAATTTTATATTTTTAAAATATTTCTCAGTTTAAGTTTATTAATTTTTGAATTTTTATGAAAATCATTTTTTTTATGATCCTATGATCTAATCAATTGATTTTTCATTTCATAAAAAAATATATTTTTCTAAGTTCAAAAATCATTAATTCATGGCTAATTTAATGCTACATGAAAATCAATTTTGATTAAACAATATTAAATATTTTCATAGTAAATTTATGAAAACATTTTTGAACAGCTTTAATTATTTCCAAAGTCAATTTATGAAAATAATTTTGAAAACTTTGAGTATTATCTTTATAGCAAATTTATAAAGATAATTTTGATAAAAACTTGATTAATATCTTCATAATAAATTTACGAAAAATTTGATCAATATCATGATTCTCAAAAACAATTCTTATCTTTATTATTCAATAACAATTTTGGTTTAAAAAATCCATTTATAATTTATTATTTTTCAAAATTCAATAATCATCACATATGTTCAGAACATATTCAAAATATATCATAACAAAATTAAAATACAAAAACAAAACATCTCATGCATCAAATATATATTTAAAGATCAATTTATATGCAAATAATATTCATAAAATATTCAAAAATATCAAAAATTGTTAAAACATGTAAATTTACATTAAAATAATTACTCTAATTTTTCTGGATTTTTCTGAATTTTTCTGGATTTTTTACGAATTTTTATTAAATTTTTCCTATTTTTTCCTATTTTCTGAAATTAAATATAAAATAAATAAATAATTTAATAATACAGACTAACCTGGACCGTTGGATGAAGCGGAGGAGATCTGGAGCGTCTGATCTATGGACTGATCCTGACCGTTTGATCCTCTGACCTTCAATCTGGCGCGTTGGATTATTTGATCAAATCTGGGCCGTCTGATCTGAATGATCAAATCTGGAGCGTTGGATCTGCTGACTGTTGACCGACGACCGTTGACCGACGTCGACCGATGACCGACCGGTTGGTTTCGGATTTCGGGTCGGATCTTTGGATACCCTTCGGGTGAAGAAGACGATCACGCTACCTTTCGAGCGTTCCTCGCCGCTCCTGGTGGTTTTCAAAACCTGCAACCTTGTCGGCCCGACGTGGATTGGGGTGCTGCACGGCTATGGTGGTGGTTCACTCCCAGAACCACCAGAAGTGGAGTTCATGTGGTGACCCTACGGCGGCGTAAAATAGAAAATTCCCAAAATTTTCGGAACTTCCAATTGCAAATTCGAGCAATTCTAAAACAAATAATCAATCAAAAAACACTTCCTAAATGATCCTAACACTCTTTAATTGGATCGAAATCCTCCTGATCACTTCGAATATTGTAATTTTGCAATTCGAACACTTTCTCCTCTATTTTCAGATCTCGATCTTGTATGTGTATTTTGCAAATTGAATTGTGCTTTCTGCTTGTGGGGTGATCCTATTTATAGAGTTCGAAACAATTTGTCGTTTTTAAGCTTTGTAATGGTTCAATTTTTGAATCACGAATCGTTATATTTTTTCAAATAAGAACGATTCAAAATTAGGACTCGATTCGTGATTGTTGGTTCAAATTGATCACGAATCTTGTGTTTACAGATCATGACTCCTTGATTAAGTGTATTTAATTTGATCAATTGATACAATTCGGCCAATTTTGAAATTTGAAAAATCATGTCCATTCGAATTTTTTCCCATTTTCATGCCTTGATTAAAATGCCTTTGGAATGAAATAATGCATGAATTGTGTAGATGTGATGTATCCCATGCCAGTTTGTGTCTGTACAATTAATTTCGAAAAAACACAAAGATTCATTGATCAAATGATGTCTCAAAGTGGATGAACCGATGTGTCTTTTGGGAAAAAAAAAATTGAACAAAAGAGGCAAAATCTGCCTTGGGCTAGGATCGAACTCGGGTCCCTTTGCTCTTGTTCCATGGTCTGAACCGTTAGGCCGTTGGCCTGTGCCTTGGTCATATAGCTAACCTACTAATACTTAAGGCTAATAAAATATATTTTATATTGGGCTCAAATAATTATTTTTTTAATTTTTCTTACAATATTTTATTTACATTACTATTATTCATTTAATTATATTATTATTTATTCCTCTATTTTTTTATTTTTCTATTTCTCTATACTATTTTTATTATTATTATTATATTTTTTGATGACATCAATTTATTATAGACTTAAGCCTATTTTTTAATTGGGCAAAAATGGGTGTCTACAGCTGCCCCTCTTTGTGGTAAAGTTTGAACAAAACTTTTGCCACAAAGACAAAAGGATAGTCAATTTTTGCTTAATTTCTCCTGCCAAATCTATTTTTAACAAATACATTTTTATCTTGTGCTAAATTATCTGTCGAGTTTAGACTTTAAGATTTGCTAGGTCAACTGTCGGGCCTAGGCTTTGGAAAAATGATAGGCCATCTGTCGGGCCTAGATTTAGAAAAAGATAGACCATCTGTCGGGCCTAGATTTAGAAAATGATAAGCATCTGTCGGGCCTAGATTTAGAAAATGATAGGCCATCTGTCGGGCCTATATTAGAAAACTGCTAGTCATCTGTCGAACCTAGGTTTGGTCATTTGCCGGATCTATGGCTTTGGTTTGGTCATTTGCCGGACCTATGGGCTTTGGTTTGGTCATTTGCCAGACCTATGGGCTTTGGTTTACTGGGGATTTTGAAACCATAAAATTTGGTTTCTTGATCCATTTGGGAATTCTTGATCTTCCGGGAAACTATCTTCTAGAAACTTGATCTTCTGATCCGCTTAGGATTTTTGATTTTCTTGGAAACTTAACTTTCTGATCCACTTGAGGAAACTTGATCTTTTTGATCTTTGAGGAAACTTGATCTTTTGATTCACTTGAGGAAACTTGATCTTTTGATCCACTTGAGGAACTTATCTTTTTGATCCACTAGGAAACTTGATCTTTTTGATCCACTTGGGGGAATTTGATCTTTCTTGATCATTTGGGATTCTTGATCTTTTTGATCACTTAAAATATCTTTCTTGATCTATTTAAGCAACTTGATCTTTTTGATCCATTTGAGGAAACTTGATCTATCTTGATCCACTTAAGGCAACTTGATCTTATCCATTTGAGAACTTGATCTTTCGTCGGTTAATGTGTTTAGGGCTTTTCCGTTGTCACATAACCGTGTTCAAAAACTAGTTATCTTGTGCAATATAATCACCAGATAAAATTGCATATATGCATTTTAAAGCCATATGGATGCTCAAATTACTTTCTAACAGTTTTAGTTTTTGGGAATTTGTTTAAGTGATAGGTTGAGATTTGATCTGGTTTGAGAATTTATGGTTATTTGGTGATGAATGGGATGAGATTTGGTCTGATTTGAGAATTTTTGGAAATTTGTTTGAATGATTTAATTAACGGGTTGAGATTTGACCAGTTCAAAGTTTTTGGATATCAACTTTGCTTGTAAAAACTAAAAATGAAATCAACTGAACACACAAAATGACAAATTTTATTGATCATTCATAATACATCTTTACAGCATCTGAGTTTACAGGATCCTTTAAATCAGGTCCATCCATTTGGGAAAGAATCAATGCTCCTCCCGACAATACTTTTCTAACTACATACGGTCCTTCGTAATTTGGTGTGAACTTTCCTCTGGAGTCTTGTACATTTGGCAGCATCTTTCTCAAAACCAAATCACCTTCTTGGAAGCTTCTTGGCTTGACCTTCTTGTTGAATGCTTTAGCCATTCTTTGCTGATATAACTGGCCGTGACACATTGCAGTCAGCCTCTTTTCATCTAACAGATTCAACTGTTCAAATCTTTGTTTTATCCACTCAGCTTCATCGAGTTTGGTTTCTACTAATATACGAAGTGATGGAATTTCAACTTCTACAGGTAAAACAGCTTCAGTTCCGTATACCAAGGAATATGGTGTTGCCCCGGTTGATGTTCTTACAGACGTTCGATACGCCATTAATGCGAGCGGTAACATTTCATGCCAATCTTTATAGACAATGGTCATCTTCTCAATAATTCTCTTGATGTTCTTATTGGCGGCTTCAACTGCCCCATTCATCTGTGGCCGATACGGAGTAGAATTCCGATGCTTGATCTTGAATTGCTGACACAAATTTGTTACTTCTTTGTTGTTCAAATTCGTACCATTATCAGTGATGATACTTTCCGGAGTTCCATATCTAGTGATGATGTCTCTTTTGATAAACCGCACAACCACGGACTTTGTTACACTTGCATAGGAAGCGGCTTCTACCCATTTAGTGAAGTAATCGATTGCAACCAATATGAACCGATGACCGTTTGAAGCTTTAGGTGAAATTGGCCCAATAACATCTATCCCCCATGTTGAGAAAGGCCATGGGGTTGACATTAACTGTAATTCTTTTGGAGGGGCACTTATCTTGTTTGCATAGATCTGGCATAAATGACAAGATCTCACATGTTTGATACAGTCTGATTCCATAGTTAACCAAAAGTATCCTAATCTCATAATCTTTTTGGCTAACATGTAACCACTCATATGAGGACCACAAATTCCTTCGTGAACTTCTTCCATGAGCTTCTGGGCCTCTTTTTCATCTACACATCTTAACAAAGTCGTGTCGAATGATCTTCTGTATAACGTATTTCCACTTAGCAAAAAATGACTGGCCAAACGCCTCAGTGACTTCTGATCTTTCTTGGTAGCACCTTCAGGATAATTACCCGTTTGCAAAAGAACTTTAATATCTTGGAACCAGGGTTCATCTGATTCAATCATGGTGAATGCGGGTTCACTTCTCACCCGGACTTGCAAAGGTTGGATTCTTGCTCCTTCAGTAAACTGAATTAATGAGGCCAAAGTAGCCAGAGCATCAGCAAACTGATTTTGAGTTCTTGGCACATATACAAAGAGATTTCCCTGAATCTTTCTATCAATTCTGCCAAGTGATTATGATAAGGAATCAACTTGGGATCCTTTGTTTTAAAATCTCCTCGAGTTTGAAAAATAATAAGTGATGAATCTCCAAAAACTTCGAGCTCTTGAATTTCCATTTGGATTGCCATCTCTAAACCCAAAATGCATGCTTCATATTCTGCTATATTATTTGTATAAGGGAACATTAATCTGGCCGCTGTTGGGTATTGGTTTCCTTCTGAAATTAGGACTGCCCCCTCATTCCACATCCATACATTAGCTGCTCCGTCAAAATACAATTTCCAATTCGGCATTCTTTCATCTTCCGTTTGTGTTACCCGAATCCCTTCATCGGGGAATTGATCTTGTTCCTTTAGTTCCTCATCAACCGGGCTTTCAGCGAGTTGATCAGCCAAGGCTTGTCCTTTAATTGAATTTTGTCTAACATAGGTAATATCAAACTCAGACAGTAACATTTGCCATTTTGAAATTCGACCGACCAAGGCGGGCTTATTTGCCAGATACCTCAAAGGATCATGCTTTGTAATTAACTCGATTGAGTAGAAGAGCGTGTATTGCCTGAGTCTATGCATAGTCCATACTAATGCACAGCAAGTTCTTTCTATCTCTGAGTACTTTTGCTCTCCATTTGAGAATTTTTTGCTCAAGTAATAAATAGCTCTTTCTTTTCCATTTCATCTTTTTGCCCGAGTACACAACCCATGGATTCCGAAAAATTGTCAAGTATAAGAACAAAGGCTTTTCGGGTACTAGTGATCAAAACTGGGGGATTTGTCAGATACTGTTTAATTCGGTTAAAGGCTTCTTCACATTCTTCATTCCATTCAATTTGGGCATTTTTTCTCAATAATTTAAACAGTGGTTGACATTTATCCGTCAACTGGGAAATGAATCGAGCAATGTAATTTAGTCTCCCCAAAAGACCTCTAATTTCTTTCAATGTTGTTGGGGGAGGTAATTCCTGAATTGCTTTGACCTTATCAGGATCAATTTCTATTCCTCTTTGACTGATCACAAATCCCAATAGTTTCCCAGAAGTTACTCCAAAAATGCATTTTCTGGGTTTAATTTTAATTGAAACTTTCTCAATCTTTCAAAAAGTTTCCTTAATACTTCCACATGATCTTCTCCTTCTTTTGATTTGGCAATCATGTCATCAACATATACTTCCACCTCTCTATGCATCATGTCATGCAATATGGTCTGCATTGCTCGCTGATAAGTTGCTCCGGCATTCTTGAGACCAAATGGCATGACCTTATAGCAAAAAGTTCCCCAGGCTGTGACAAATGTGGTTTTGACTTTGTCCTCTTCGGCCATCAATATTTGATTGTATCCCGAAAATCCATCCATAAATGAGAATAGATGGTTTCCAGCTGTATTGTCTACCAAGACATCAATATGTGGCAACGGGAAATTATCTTTTGGGGTCGCTTGATTCAAGTCTCTAAAGTCCACACAGATTCTAAGTTTCCCATTTTTCTTAAGTACTGGTACTATGTTTGATACCCAATCTGAGTAATCCGAAACTTCAATGAATCCAACTTCGAGTAACTTCTTGACCTCATCTTTAATTTTAAGTAGCAAATCGGGTCTAAATCGCCTTAGTTTTTTGCTTCTTAGGCTTAATGCCTTCTTTGGTTGGCAATTTATGGACCACAATTGACGGATCTAAACCGGGCATATCACTATATGACCATGCAAAAACATCCAAATACTCTGCTAGTAACTTAATCAAACCCTGTGTTGTGTCTTCTGGCAATTTACCCCCAATTCTCAAATTCCTAGGATCTTCACTTGTTCCCAAATTAACCAATTTAGTGGGTTCAGGGGTTTCAATCCTTTCATGATCAAAGTTTTGCCAATTTTCTTGTGTTTTCAATTGATAATCGATATCATCTTCAACGACTAACCCAGTAGGGTTGGAGGTGATATCGATATTTTCAGTATTTACAGACGCGAGATATCCCGGAACCTCATTACAAAAGTCGGATCTGGTAGAATATGAATGGGGAAAGAATAAGAATATGGAAAAACACAAAAGAAGTTTATTAAATTTGAAATGGTGTTTAAGTACACTTATTTGAGCAACACATAAAGCAGAAAAATACAAAACGCAATCTAATATCGGTCCTTACTTAAGAAAATTAAAACTAGCACAAGGTATGGAAAACCAATTCTTCAAAGCTATCTTCTTGGGTGGATCATCTTCCTTGGAGTCATCTGTCTTCTGGACATGATGAGGCTTTGGAAAGGAGCTTCTGATGTGGGGATTTCGATGTCTGGATCATATTCTTTATTAAGTTCCTTGTTCTCATCTTATTCTTCATGTCTGCTACCTCTGTTTGAGTAGGAGAATATCCTAGGCCAAAAGTTCCTATCTGAGCTTCTTTTTCTTCATTACACAGACTTCTTCAAATATTTGGAGCCCAAAGTCTTCTTCTCCTTTTCCAATGTATGGAATAGCCGTTTCTTGATAGATGGCATAATCTTGTTCTCCCATAACGGTAACAAGTTGGCCATTTGCTACAAATTTAACCCTCTGGTGCAAGCTTGAGGGTATTGCTCCTGCTGCATGAATCCATGGCCTTCCAAGCAACAAATGTTCTTGGGATATCTATCACTTGAAAAGGAATTAGGAAAGTTTGAGGCCCAATAGTGACCTCTAATTCCACTTCTCCAATTATTTCCTTCTTTGATCCATCAAATGCTCGTACTACAGTAGGACTTGGCTTGATATTTGACGGGTCTACTTCCAACAAATTCAGAGTAGCCAGGGGGCATACATTCAGAGAAGATCCATTGTCAATAAGCACTCGGGAGATTCTACCATTGCTTTTGACAACAATAAAAAGAGCTTTATTATGTTGGCCACCTTCTCTCTAATTCTTCAGATGAGAAGCTAATTTGCTCATTTGCAAAGACAGAATTAATGATATGTTCCAAGGTTTTTTCTGTCACATTCTCTGGAACTTTTACTTCTTTGAGAACTTGAACAAGGCCTCACGGTGAATATCAGAGCTAATTAACAAACCCATGAGTGATATTTGGGCTGGCTCTTGGCTAGTTGTTCAACTACTTTGAATTCACTTGCCTTCATGAGTTTAGCCAATATTGCTTTCTCATCTTCCTTCTTTTCTTCATCATTCGGCGGCGGCGATGAATCCATGGTCACCTTCTTTGCAGTTGGTTCATAAAGTCTTCCCGAACGGGTAAGCCCGCCAATCATAGAAGCGTGATTAACTGTCTGGTAATCAAATGGGGCAGCTTTGTAATCCTTTACAGCAATTGGGATTTGAAAAGTATAACTTCTAGGCTTCGAGACAGTTGCCTCTTCTTTACTGTTGTTCATCTCAAATTTGATTAACTTCGGTTCACATGTGATCATGCCAACAAATTTTTCTTCTTTCTTGGTACAGGCTTTTCTTCATCTTCAGACTCTGATCCCCATCCAGTGGCAGGAGCATCGCATATACGCGTGGTTCAAACCAATAGTCAACCAGATATTGGTACTTTCCATCATCTCCTAGAGTTCCGACAGTTGGGTCTCCAGCTTGGTATCTTGCCCACAATTCTGCCTGTGTGCTTGACTTTCTTGGCTTTGGGACCAGCATTTCCATGATATCTTCTTTTTTATGATTCCATTTTGCAACAAGTTGTAAATGGCTGGTCTGGTTTTGGTGCGATCTCTCAGATTGATATAGGGTAAATGCCCCATTTGGCGGAGATTCCATGCCACTTGTTCTATGGTGATAGGCAATTCATCCAAGTTGACTTCTGGGTCCGGCGCTTCGGCAGTGATCATATTAATAACCGACCCATGATTTGGCAATGGATTAGTAGAAACATTTGGAGGCTCACAAAGTCTAATTGGATGGTCTTTGCATCAATAAGATCTTGAATCTTATGTTTGAGTCTCCAACAATAATCAGTGGAGTGCCCGATTTGCCCCATGTGATATTCACATTTTAAATCAGGGTTGTAGTTCTTGGGCTTATAATCATCTCTGGGTACTTCAAAGCCAATCAGATTATCGGCTCTCAATTTAGCCCATACTTGGCTGAGAACCGGTATTGGAGTAAAATTGCGTCGGTTGGCCTTGATTGTTGATTCGAAACAACCCTTTGTTGACTTTGACCTTGATTGGTCGGCAGAACTATGGATTTAGTAGGGTTTGCTGGACTTGAGATATTGACCATACCGACAGTCGAATCCTTTCCTTTGTACGTGACATTTTTAGGTGCTGTATATTTCTTTTCTACTTGCAGCTTTCCGGCTGAGATAGCATTCTCAATTCTGCATCCGGCTACTACCACTTCTGAAAAACTTGCTGACGCATGCCCTATGAGATGAGAAAAGAATGGCTCTTCTAGTGTGTTGATGAAAGTAAAAGTGAGATCCTTTTCAGGCATCGGATTGGTGATTCTTGCAGCTAAAGCTCTCCATCGCTGAGCATATTCCTTGAAAGCTTCGTCTTTCTTCTTCTTCATAGTACTCAAATCCCAGACCGAGGGTGCCATTTCGATATTGAACTTGTATTGGTTGAAAAATGCCCTGGCTAATTTATCCCAAGTATCAATTTCTTGTGAGTCCAATTGGGCATACCAGGCTAATGCTGGACCAGTAAGGCTATCTTGAAAGGTCTGTACCATCAGTTTATCAAATTTGGCATACTGCCCCATACGTCGTACATATAATCTTGTGTGCATGTTAGGACAGCCAGTTCCATCATATTTTTCGAACTCGGGTGCCTTAAATTTTTCAGGAAAAGCACCTTCCTCAAATTGTGGCAGGCTTAAAATCGCAGTCTGATCAAAGCCGTCAAATGCCTTCATCTTTTCAAACAGTTTCTTCTCCATGTCCTGCTTGGGCTTCAAGTTCTTTCTTTAGCTCGGACATATTGAACTCAGTGTGGGAATCATCAACGTTGACTGGTTGCTGCATGATTTCTTTTCCTTTCTGTTCCCCGGAAGATTCTTCAGATGCTATAGGGGTCTTGGACTGGTAACATTCTGAGTAAGGGTCTGCATTTTCGGTAATTCTAAGCAGGGTTTGTTCCATGGCATTGAGTCTCTGTTCAGTGGTCTGATCTGGGGTAGTGTTCCCGTACTAGCCATCTTTGCTCGTGATCTAGTATAAATGGGACTTCTAACTGGTTTGGGAGCTATCTTTCAGGATTCGGATTCGCTAGACTTGATTCGTAACTGGACCGTAAGAAGTAGGAAGATAAGAATACTAACATACAAACACAAGGATACAAATATGAATGCAAATGGGGATAATGACCATCAAATTTTGATAAACACATTTATTGGAGTTGTAATAATTCAAAAAACAATCTTTCATACATAGTTAAATTACTATACTAAAAGTTCAATAATCTCGATTCCTAAAACTAAACTCAGGACTTCTAAACTAGTCTTCTGGTCTTGGCAGGGCAGATGATTTGATCCTCAAGTAGTTGAGTCCTTTTTCGAGCTTTCTTCAATTCATCCTCTAACAGTGCAATCCTGTTGTGAGCTTTTTCCAAGCGGTCAGCCATCTCTCTATCTCTTTCCAGGTAATCCCGATGACAGACTTCAAGCCGAGCTGAAACCATTTCCATGTAAGCAATCATTTCAGGGTCAGGTTCAGGCGGTGCTGGTTCAAGAATGTTAGGAGCTTCATACTGGATGTCCTTATTCTTCTTCATTTGACTGGCTATGTACCACCTGGTTGCTCTATAATCCCGAGTCACTTTATTTTCTGGCTCGACTTCGAAAACTGGCTTGATTTCTCTATCATCCCAGATGGCTTTTATTTGGTTTACCTTGGACTGCTTTGCTATCTGGGTCAGGGTTGGATCCATATAGTCGAGAATAACTCGTCCCAATTCGGGCTTGACAGTAATATCTTGTAGCATGCCATATTGCCTGATAACACTTGAGGGGTAATAGCCCGTACAACCAGTGATTCCAATCAGAGGCACAGTTAGGTACTTCTTGCAACCTAAGATAGCAACGAGACACTTAAACCAACGGGCTTGCCACATAAAGTCTTCAGGTCTCATGTCTTCAAATATTGCAAGTATAGACCAGAAAGGCTCGTTATCTTCCATATGGACCCGTTCAGCAAAAGACTGGATGAGATCATAACTCGGCGGATAAGGGACCCATTAGCTAGATCTTTTCCGTAGTACTTGGTGTGACTAGCGAACCAAACCATCAACAGATGCTTGCCTTGAAATTGCCCCTGCCCTTAGACTTGATGTGATTCAAACTTCTGATTTGTTCTGCTAGGAGAGCGGGAATATGACTTGCCAGTTAAATATTGTGCTACAAGCTCGATGACTCGGAAGTGAATGAACAGGTTCCCATGTGGAAAGAGTATGGTAGCAAAAGCAGCCACTATGAAAGCATTAACTCTGTTTTCACTCCAGGTCACAACTGATACCGTAAAGGAATTTCGGTTGCTTATGTAGTTATCAAAGTTTCCAAACCAATCCATCAAGGTAGTTAATCGGATGGAGAATTCATTGCAACCCTTCATGGCTTCAATTACTGCTTCTCTTTTTAATCCCAAAAATTCTGAAATGATGCGGATCGGACTTTGAGTAAGGCTTGGTACATAGATCCCCTTAGAAGTGGGTGGGGCTTGAAGCAACCTAGCATATTCTTCAATGGTAGGACTTAGCACGTGTTGACCTAGACGGAATGCCACTTCATTGGGTTCCCAGAGATGAACAAGGGCTCGAAACATGGTAAATGGAACTTGGACCTTAGGTAAATTGAGGATCGGACCCAACCTATCCTTAATGAATGATTGTTGATCGGGATCAAAACTGACCAACCATCGGTCTAGTAACAGCATTGGATCCTTGAAAGTCTCTACTCGGGGTTCCTTGATGAGACGAGCCCATAGGCTATTGCTACTGTTCGAACTCGAGGAAATCATTTCCTGAGAATTTATAAAGACCCTATTAGGAGACAAATCCTAAATTTAAATTTTTTCTTTTTTAAAAAAATTTACAACTCCACTTTTTTTTGAAAAAATTTGGTCAAATCCCATGAATGCATGACTTGGGTAAGGTTCTATAGGTTCCCCGGTCTAGCATATCATAAGGCTAAACCGGAGTGGGAGTCTTTTCTTGATCTAGAGGGTGGAAACCACAGCCCCCGGACCTTACTTCGAACTCCTCGCTTAGGCTCTTAAGACGGCCTGGGTTCGACCGTATCTAGCACACATTGTGTGCATGAATGCAAATGCACATGCAAGTGAAATGAACTAATTTAAAATCTAAGTTACAGACATATATACAAGAACACATACGAACAGATAATCACACAATGTACAAAAATAAAGGATAAATTTTAAATTTTAAACTTAAGTGGCTAGCCCTCTTAAAAAAATAAGCGATTCCCCAGTGGAGTCGCCAAGCTGTCGAGCCTGAATTTTGAAAATCATCCGGTTTATTTCTTTTAACCCGATTCACATTAAACCCTAACCCATTTAACATGAAATCCTCGACTAGGGATTAAAAGAAATTTAATTTTGAAAATATTTTGGAGTCGCCAACCGATAAAAATCGGAGAAAAATGAAAAGTTAGGATTAATGGGTAGGTTAATCCTAACTTAGCCACTAGTCTGCGAAAAATTTGATTTAAAATTCAAACCTTTTTTTTTAAAAAAACACCAGATATCTGAGTCCGGGGGCTAACCTATTAAAACCTAAGCGGTTACCACTTTAAACTTAAAAATTTAGAATTTATCCTTTTCTATACTAAAAAATTCAAACAAAACATTTATAAAACAAATATCTACAAGTTTAGTCATTCATTTTTATTTTTATGTATTTTTTCTTAGGATTTAAACATCAACAAACATTTATATTTTTCCTTTTAAAAAAAAACTTATAATATGTACAAAATGATTATTTCAAACTATCAAAACAAAATATATTTTTTTAATTTTATTGTCGCCCCGTAGGTGCCTACGTACTCGCTAATCGAGATCGGACAAAACGTAGTTCTTTTATAAAGAACTTAGTTTGTTGATCAATTTTATATTTTTAAAATATTCTCAGTTTAAGTTTATTAGTTTTTGAATTTTTATGAAAATCATTTTTTTGATGATCCTATGATATAATCAATTGATTTTTCATTTCATAAAAAAAAAAAAATATATTTTTCTAAGTTCAAAAATCATTAATTCATGGCTTTTAATGCTACATGAAAATCAATTTTGATTAAACAATATTAAATATTTTCATAGTAAATTTATGAAAACATTTTTGAACACCTTTAATTATTTCCAAAGTCAATTTATGAAAAATTTTGAAAACTTTGAGTATTATCTTTATAGCAAATTTATAAAGATAATTTTGATAAAAACTTGATTAATATCTTCATAATAAATTTATGAAAAATTTGATCAATATCATGATTCTCAAAAACAATTCTTATCTTTATTATTCAATAACAATTTTGGTTTAAAAAATCCATTATAATTTATTATTTTTCAAAATTCAATAATCATCACATATGTTCAGAACATTCAAATATATCATAACAAAATTAAAATACAAAAACAAAACATCTCATGCATCAAATATATATTTAAAGATCAATTTATATGCAAACAATATTCATAAAATATTCAAAAATATCAAAAATTGTTAAAACATGTAAATTTACATTAAAATAATTATTCTAATTTTTCTGAATTTTTCTGGATTTTTTACGAATTTTATTAATTTTTTTTCCTATTTTCTGAAATTAAATATAAAATAAATAAATAATTTAATAATACAGACTAACCTGGACCTTTGGATGAAGCGGAGGAGATCTGGAGCGTCTGATCTGTGGACTGATCCTGACCGTTTGATCCTCTGACCTTCAATCTGGCGGTTGGATTATTTGATCAAATCTGGGCCGTCTGATCTGAATGATCAAATCTGGAGCGTTGGATCTACTGACTGTTGACCGACGACCGTTGATCGACGTTGACCGATGACCGACCGGGTTGGGTTTCGGATTTCGGGTCGGATCTTGGATACCTGTCGGGTGAAGAAGACGATCACGCTACCTTTCGAGCGTTCCTCGGCCGCTCCTGGTGGTTTTCAAAGCCTACAACCTTGTCGGCCCGACGTGGATTGGGGTGCTGCAGCGGCTAGTGGTGGTGGTTCACTCCCAGAACCACCAGAAGTGGCGGTTCGTGTGGTGACCCAACGGCGGCGTAAAATAGAAAATTCCCAAAAATTTTCAGAACTTCCAATTGCAAATTCGAGCAATTCTAAACACTATAATCAATCAAAAACACTTCCTAAATGATCCTAACACTCTTTAATTGGATCGAAATCCTCCTGATCACTTCGAATTTGCAATTTTTGCAATTCGAACACTTTCTCCTCTATTTTCAGATCTCGATCTTGTAGTGTGTATTTTGCGAAATTGAATTGTGCTTTCTGCTTGTGGGGTGATCCTATTTATAGAGTTCGAAACAATTTGTCGTTTTTAAGCTTTGTAATGGTTCAATTTTTGAATCACGAATCGTTATATTTTTTCAAATAAGAAAGATTCAAAATTAGGACTCGATTCGTGATTGTTGGTTCAAATTGATCACGAATCTTGTGTTTACAGATCATGACTCCTTGATTAAGTGTATTTAATTTGATCAATTGATACAATTCGGCCAATTTTGAAATTTGAAAAATCATGTCCATTCGAATTTTTTCCCATTTTCATGCCTTGATTAAAATGCCTTTTGGAATGAAATAATGCATGAATTGTGTATAGATATGATGTATCCCATGCCTAGTTTGTGTCTGTACAATTAATTTCGAAAAAACACAAAGATTCATTGATCAAATGATGTCTCAAAGTGGATGAACCGATATATCTTTTGGGAAAAAAAAAATTGAACAAAAAGAGGCAAAATCTGCCTTGGGCTAGGATCGAACTCGGGTCCCTTTGCTCTTGTGTCCATGGTCTGAACCGTTAGGCCGTTGGCCTGTGCCTTGGTCATATAGCTAACCTACTAATACTTAAGGCTAATAAAATATATGTTATATTGGGCTCAAATAATTATTTATTTTAATTTTTCTTACATATATTTTATTTACATTACTATTATTCATTTAATTATATTATTATTTTATTCCTCTATTTTTTTATTTTTCTATTTTCTCTTATACTATTTTTTATTATTATTATATTTTTTGATGACATCAATTTATTATAGACTTAAGCCTATTTTTTAATTGGGCAAAAATTGGGTGTCTACAAGGCAGATGCTAGAACACCCACGAATTGCAATTGAATCACTTTTAAGTCGATCAATTCCTGGATTTTATTTGTTAATTCCCAACAATCATTAGTAGCATGCCCTTGTTGACCCATGTGGTATTCACATTGTGCATTAAGGTCATATCTTTGTGGCTTATACTCAGATACTGGCTCTTTAGGGTGTAACAAGTGGTCCTTTTTCAGTTTATAGTTAATTCGAGATAGAATAATAGGGATATAAGAGAATCTTCTCCCTAATGTCTGTGTATACTTGTTGTAGTTTCCTTTTCCCACTGGGTTGACTGTGACTTCTCTTAATATACGTTATCCATCGGCCTTTTTGTGAATTTGAAGTTAGCTAGAAATAAGGGTGTCTTCAATTCTTCCCACTGCCTCTATTGTTTCAAAAAACTTTTCTGTGGCACATTCAACAAGATGAGAGAAGAAAAGCTCCTCCAGGGCATTTATGAGGGTGAATACCAAATCCTTCTTTAGAATAGATATGGCAACTATAGCTACTAATGTCTTCCATCGTTGAGCATATTCCTTAAAGGTCTTATCCTTCTTCTTTTTCATGTTGCTAAGATCCCACATGGATGGGGCGACCTCAATATTGAAATAGTATTGGTTGTAAAATAACCTGAACAATTTGTCCCAGGTATCAATCTTGTCGATGTCTAATTGAGCATACCAGGTGATGCCAGTCAGTGAGGCTATCCTAGAAAAGTCTGAATCATTAGCTGCTCATGCTGGGTATATTGGCTCATCTCCCCCACATAGAGCCTAATGTGCAATTTGGGGCACCCTGTGCTGTCATATTTCTCAAAATCCGACATATTGAACATTTTAGGAAAGTGCCATCTTGAATCGCAGGAAGGCTTGTGATCCCAGCTTGTTCAACATCATTAGCCTTCTCAAATGGAAGGACAAGCCCTTTTTTCCATTTCCTCACTTTGATCCTTTATCCCCTTTTTAGTTCATTAGGGTTAGGCTCAAATGTTTGAGGCACGTAGTGTGCTTCTTTATCTTCAATGGGCTAACCCTTGGCCCTCTTTCGAATTCCAGAATATCATTCAGATGGGGGTTAGAGGATTTTCAATAGTCCAATGCTTTGGGTAAGCATTTGCATCTGCTCGACCATCTTGAGTGTTGTTTGCTCTAGAGATTGGATTTTCTACTTAGCAGATGAATTGAAGCTAACGTTGTTGTTGGTGGTGGTGTTAGCCATTTTGCACTGATATACTAAAGAGATTAGCTGAGCCTGGTTAAAAAACAATTTCAAGTGTGGTAAAGATCTATCCTTGTTAGCAAATTATCGTCTTATTTATTTATTTTTATTAATTTATTCCTTTTTATTTTTCTTTTAGGTAAGCTTTATTTCATAAATTGACATTTTATTTCAAAAGAAATTTTTTGTTTTTGTTTTTTTTGCTTTTTTTTGTCTTTTTTTTAAAGAAATGTTTACAAATAGAGAATGATAGACTTGAAACCAAGGGAAAAGAATACCTATAATGAAGGTGGTTCTAACTAAAAAAGACTCATAATTATCTAAAAGAGGAATTGATCTAATGGATGATCGGACTATATACAATCTAAGGACATTTACAAGCATTATATCTCTTATATATAAACATTATTGCCATATTCTACAAAATATTCATAATCCTAGTAAATTTTTTCTTTTCTTTTCTTTTTTTTTTTTGAAAAAAGAAGGCCATATTACAAGAAAAATTATTTTAGGTAAGGAGATATTTACACATAAAAATAAAAAAATAAAAAAATAAGACTAGCGATAATTATACTAGTTTTTCTTTTTCTATATATTTTTATATTTTATATTTCTTTATTTTTTTTTTTTACTAAGACATACTACTACATGAAAGAATGTGCGCAGGATACATATGTTACATATCATACATGCAAGTCACACAAATGCAGATATGAGGGTTGGTAACTAATTAGTGGTGAGGCAATCGAGAAAATTTTTCCTTTGAGTTACAACTTTATTTGAAAAAAGTGGAGATATTTACATAGAAATGATTTAGAATTAAAAAAAACAACTATAACTCTTTTTTCTTTTCAGTATGCCCCACTAACTATTATTTATTTGCCAACCCATGCTTATGAATACAATTGGATGGCTTCTAAAGATTCCCTGGTCTAGTGGATCGTGGATCAATACTAAACAAAAGTGGGAGGTCATTTCATGAACAAAAAGGTGGAAATGCCATAGCCCTCATATCCTACTAGCGACCTCTCTACCTAGGGCCCGAAGACGGGCTAGTTCTAATCATATCTAGCATACATTTTCATAAATTCACTACCGCCCTCCCCCGGATGAAGATATCATTTGCCTTAATTAAGGCTATTTACAAAATCTCCTTCTTATATGCATCACTTAAAGGAAAAAGTTAGTTCAATTATTTATAGATTAATAATTATACATATAATATACAAGCTCGAGCATAAAAGGAAATAAACTTTAAATTTAAGAATTTCAAATGGCTAGCCCTCGTAAAAAAATAGGTGTCCCCAGTGGAGTTGCCAAGCTATCGAATTTAGATTTTCGCTTTCTGATTTTATTCCTTTTAATTTGATTCGTATCAAACCCAAATCCATTTAATACGAACCATCGACTAAGAATTAAAAGAAATTTGTTTTTTGAAAAATTGTAGGAATCGTCAACCGATCAAAATCAAGAAAAAATTGTAAGTTAGAATCAATGGATTAATTGATCATAACTTAGCCACTAGTTTGCAAAAAAAATTGATTTAAAACCAACTTTGTTTAACCATAGATTTTTGGATTCAGGGGCTACCCTATTAAAACCATTGGTTGTCACGTAAAATTCATAAATTAAAATTTCATCCTTTTATAATGCTAAAAAGAAAAGAAATACTAATGTATATACTATGGTATTTACAATTTATCACTAAAATTCACAAATCTAAATAATTTTTATAATAAATGATGAATCAATTCAATATTTAAAAAAATAAAAAAGATGTTTTTTCATTTTTTATGTCGCATCGAAGGTGCTTAAGTATTTGCTAGTCGTAATCAGATAACACACAGTTCTTTTAATGAAATTTTTAATTTGTTGATTTTTTTTATCTTTTGAAATCTTTGTAATTTAATTTTATTAATTTTTCAATATTTGTAAAAAAATTTTAGGTATAACCCTATAGGCTACTAAGTTGATTTTTCTTTTTTTAGAAATAGGATTTTCTAAGTGTCAAAAAGACCTTTTTTATTTTAATATTTTTTACATTTTTTTTATTTTTTATGTATTTATTTGTATTAACATGCATACACAACATATATATTTATAATTAATATAACTACACTACACCTACATATTTTTTGGTTTTTTTTTTTTTCTATTTGGGCAAAATTCATTTACTTTCCCTTTTTCCCTTTTTATTTCTTTTTTCTTTTTTTTTGGCTGTTTAAATAATAATAAAAAAAAAAAAAATTTTGGACTTACCTAGTTGGATGCACAGGCCAGTCTTCAGGTCGGATTCGAGTTAAATCTAGGTTGAATTCGGGCGCATAAGGGCACTTGTATGACGAAGTTGGTTGGTGGCTTCTGGGCAGTTCTAGGTAGTCCCGGATGTGTCAGACGAGTTGAGTGGTGGATAGGTAATACTTTGGTGGTAGCGTTTTGCCTCGAAATTGGCTGTAAGCTAGTGTTTTTTAGCTCCTATAGGCAATGGTCGGTGGTGGTTTGGATCGGAGGTCGTCAAGGAGCTTTGAACTGAGGAGAAAACTACTAACTAAAGATTTCTCCACTCCTAAGTCCAAATATGCCTTGATTTGCTCCAATTTGGCTTCGATTAGGAGTAATTGAAAAAAAATCAAAATCAAACTCTAAAACGCTTAAAAACTGAATTCAAAGCTTTCGGAGTGTTTTTTTATTGAAATTGCTTGTTGTTGATGGATCTCGATAGTGATTTCAACTCCTATTTATACTGTTTAAGAGTCGAACTAGATGGTATTTGTTAAAAAAAAAGGTAGATGGAGCGCACGCAATTCCGAGCTTCCCGAAAGTGTTTAGTGATTCTTGAGCTAGATGAAATTTTAGAATGAGGATAAGAAGTTCAAATCAAGATTTCTAGAAGCTCATATGGAAAATGAAATTTGAATTTCAAATGTTGACTTCACACGCAAAAACAAGGTTTTTTTTTTTTTTTTTTTTTTTTGCGAACTTCATATCAAAAAATGAACACCAACTCATAAGTTTTAGGTCTAGATTTAGACCCAATCTATAATATCCTATGTCTTCTTCAAAACCCTTCAACCAATTTGGTGAAAATTGGAGCAAAATCAGGTAAAAAATGAGCTTGAAATAAGCTGATCAAGTAGAAAAACTAGTATTAGGCGAGGAAGATAGGGCATGTGCTTTACACGCACGCCAAATGCGTGACCATGTGTGGCACATATCCCCCATGCACCAAATTAAAGAAAAAAATTTGCCTCGAGCTTGAATCGAAATCAAAACTCGCGCGTATGTATGCGTTTATCCAATAGATCGTTGGCTTGTGCCTTGTTCATATTGATCACTCAATTAATATTTAGGTGACTCAGACCGAGCCCAAAAATGTGACTTCTTTTTTTTTTTAATTTTTCTTTTGAATCATATTTTACATTTCTATTTATTATTTTTTCTTTTCTATATTTATATTTTTTATTTTTTATTTTCTATATTCTGACACATATTCTACTTTTCTTTGTCTCTTTTTTATTTTTTTTGTTTGTTTTTTTTTATTATTATATCAAGGGCAAAAATGGGGTATCCAGAGGCTCCGTAAGGTACATTATGTGTCTTGCCATAAGAAATCCATTTGAATTAGCTTGAATTTCCAGCATATGATTTTCAATGAAATCAACCATGGTATCTCCAAGATTAAGTCATATGCTATCAATAGTAGTGTGTAAAATCTAAATAGAACTCCATTCCTTGCATGCTCAAACTGAACTTCCAGTTTACATAACTGCTATGCAATTTAGCACTCTTAGTTAAATTTACAGTAATTGGTTTTATTGCTGTTAGAGTGCAATTGAAACTTTTAGCCAAAATCTCATCCTTACAGCTTGAGGAACTTCCCGTTTCAGTATAGATACTCAAATTTTCCTTCTTGAAATTGCCCATAACACACATGCTATGTTCTACATTATTGTTATCTTCGCCAATAACACACAAAGTAGGTTTAGCCAAATCACTTTCCAATTCCTCTACCTCTTTCTCAACATTATACCCACTAACGACTTCTTCAATTACACTAATTACTTCAAGAGTAATTACCTTATGTTGAATCATGACCTTGACATTCTCTATGTTGAATTGCACTCCATTGAATTCAATCACTCCTTCTGTAGGACACTTAAGAACTAACCATGCCTTAACAACGATCTCCTTGGAGTCAATCTCATTAAGAGGTCTCCTAAATTCCTTTTAATAGTGACTTCAACAATTTCATTCTCCTTCACAACTAGATACTCTAACTTATTAGATCTTTTCTATTTACCATCCGGGGATCAGACCTAATGTGTCATGACACTCATGTTAGAGTTGTAAGTAATGGCATATGGTGGAGGTTTGTGGGGAAATTTAGGTTTCTGTAGTGATGTTTTTGTTATATTTTGGATATGCTTTGATGTTGATTTATGGTGTAGATGGTTTGTCAAAGAGTTAGGTAGGCTGATTTATGGTGGTTTTTTAGGCAGTTTTGGGTATTTGTTTATTGGGATGTGTTTCAACATGGCTTTGAAGGATGGCTTTCATTAATGGTGAATTGGTGTCATCATTGACGGTGTTAAGGTTTGGTTCTATGGTAGTGATATAGGGTGAATTTAGGTATAGGTTTTCTAGCATATTTTTGGGTTTAATGTTAGATTCGTGGCTGTAATCTTGTAAGCTTTTAAAGGTGGATGCTTGATACAACTTAAGTAGTCTAATCATTCTAAGAATGTTTAACTTCATGTTTTAACCCACTTAAAAATATGCTAATTTGATGAGATTCTAGTAGTGTTGGATCAATGGAATTTTCAAACTTCTCTATATATTCTTAAATCGTACCTATTTGTTTAAGTTCCTTAACCTGTTGTGCATCATCGTGTATTGTTGTTTGTAGATTATCTTCCTTGAACTTTCAAATTTTGTATGCATAGGCTCCGACGGCGTTGCAGCAAGTACTTTGCCTTGCAAATCCACTCTAAATGGTAACCTAACACAAGTATTATTTCCTTATAATTGTTGTTGCAACTTATCACGATTCTTACTTTGTTTATCTATTGCAGCTTTTTGCTTCTTGAGAGTTTCAACAAATACTTGGATCCAACCATCATTTTTCTCAGTTTTCTCCATCATTACCTGAATTGCTTTCACCAAGTGTTTGATTTCTCAAGAACTAGCCATCACTATTGCTGGCTCTTATACCAATTGCAACATGGAAGCAAAATTTACAAGATTACACACAAGGGAAATGGTCTAGCCGAATGCAACTAGAATAGGATTAGCTAAATGCAGCTAAAGGTTGCTCAAATGGAATCAATATGGAGCAAAAAATTGTATTTTGTTTTCTTCTTTTTTTTTTTTTTTGTATTACACCTCCTACATACGTACATAAAGTAGGAATAACATATTGCTCCCTATGGATATGACTTGATGATTGGCATGTGGAGAATCTGCCAGGTCACCAATTTGGTTACATAAAATATTCTAGAAGCTATTTCACTATATTTCTATATTACTACATCAAGGGTGTCAAAACTAATCGATATTATTAGTGATGTTGGGCTATAACTCATCTTCAGTAATTAAAGCTCCAAATCTAGCTTTTGCTTTTTCTCTTCCTTCACGCCCATTTAACACATTCAATGCAACAAGCCTAACCTTTTTTCTCATTCGGTCACCATTAGCTTCTAGCATACTCCCAATTTGTTTTGACAACACCTCACTTGAGTTGACTTCAAACTCATTACTTGAGTTCAAATTTACTTTCATCTTCACAAGGTTTTCTACCCTCACAAACACTATTGCATATAGTATAAAAAATGTTTATTCTGTGTAATGCGAAACAATAAGGAATTCATATCCCTTATTTTCAATTATGAAACAAAGTAACACATTAGAAATCGAAAAAAGATTCATGAGATATTACATGCCACGTATCTGTGGCATGTAAATACCAATTAAAATTAGACACATATATTAATGAAATAAGTACATTTTAAAATAATTACCACTCGTGATTTACATACTTATATATCTTAAAATTTAATTGATTCACATACCATATGTATATAGCATGTGACATATAATACCTATCGAATCCTTTCTTAGAGGAATCACTATTCCTTTGTAGCTTTATCCAATTCCGGTTAGCCAAAAGTTTCTCATTCCTAATTCGAGGTTGAATTTTGTCGACAAAGAACTACCAAGAAACTATGGAACAAAGAGACTAGGGAGGGGTAGAAGTTCTTATGTTTGGAGAAAGAGAGAGAATATATCGTTTGTTTTTGCTTAGACCCTTTTAACTGTGCGAGGAAGAATTCAAGGGTTGTGTCTTCATCCAAGGGACAAGTTCATTCTTGAAAAACCAAAAAGACTTGTATTAAGTAATATGAAGAGATTTGATGGGAAATTTAGTGGAATATCACTTAAAATAAAATATCTTTTTAAGATATTTCATGCTGGGTACTCAATCTTGGCACCATTTTTTATTGAATACTAAGATCCCTACACATTCAAGATTCATTTAGAGAAATATTCAAATATTTTTCAAGGTCATAGTTGGTAATTTGCACAATACAAGATACTAGATAAAATATAATGAAACACCACAATAAGCTACGATTAGACACATATGTGCTTGTATGTGTATATGCATATGCACACTACAAGAATTTTGAGGTTTAGCCACGTTAAATTACCGTTGCAAATTGATTAAAAAATGTGGCAAAATCAATTTTGCAACGTTTAATAAATGTGGCTAATAAACGTAGCCCAATCTGTGTTGCCGATTGATTTGGCCACGTTTAAAAATTAAACATGGCGAAGATAATTAGCGCCAAAATTACATAATGAAAGGCAACATAAAAACGTGGCCATAAGTTATATGATAGACGACTTTTGTTATGTGGCCAATATGCAAATTTTGTTCCCGCCTTTTATAGTTGGGATTGTTATGAAATGGATTTGGTGACATTAAGTTAAAAAACGTCGCCAAGGTAATTTTCGTGCTAAATTATCTACGCCATGTTTAATTTTTTAAGGTAGCCATAAGTTATATGATAGGCGACTTTTGTTGTGTGGCCAATATGCAAAATTTGTTCCCGCGTTTTTTATTTTGGGATTGTTTTGAAATGGATTTGGTAACATTAAGTAAGAAAACGTCGCCAAGGTAATTTAACGTATAAATTATACTCTAAAACGTGGCATTGAAACGTAGCCATATGTGACATGATAGGCCACATTTTCGTGTGGCTAATATACAAACTTTTTATGCATGGAATTGTTTGTTATGTTGATTTTGCGACGTTAAATAAGAAACGTGGCCAATGTAATTTAGCGCAAGAATTACATTATGAAACGTGGCATTGAAACATAGCATATGTTATACGATAAGCCATATTATTTGTGTGGCTAATATACAAATGAACATTATATATACCTATTATTTTAAACTTCGCTAATATGTTCTTGCTTTTTTCATGACGATGATTGTAGATTACACTTGAGATGAGTGTAATAACTATTTATGTAGAAACTTATTGAACCTGTTTAGCAAAATACATAAGTAGTGTTTAAAGACACCTTTTCCTGTAAATATACTGTGTAATGTGTATAACCCTATTACGATAAACAAACATAAACTTTTTCAACATACATCAATCAATTTGCACACTTGTGCAAAGTAGAACCAAAATGCTCATATAATATAATAAGTTCAAACATCAAGTTATGATGAGTATAATAACTATTATGTAGAAGCTCATTGCACCTGTTTAGCAAAATACATAAGTGGTGTTTAAAGACACCTTTTCCTGTAAATATACGGCGGCTCGAATTGGTTGGGGTAACCTAAGATTTATGTAGAAGCTCATTGCACCTGTGTAATGTGTATAACCCATAACCCTATTACGATAAACAAACATAAACTTTTCCAACATACATCAATCACTTTGCACACTTGTGCAAAGTGAAACCAAAATACTCATATAATAAGTTCAAACATCAAGCAAGACAAAAGATTCTTGAGAGTTAGTTTAGACATGTACAAAAACATAATCCTATTCAATTGGAGGTATATTTCAAAAAAAAGGGTTAGAAAACCCCTACCCACCTCCTCAAAACAAACCTACACATAAGTTGTTAAAAGCATCAATTCAAACATGCTAAAAGAGATGATCATATTCCATCATAGGAATTTCCAAAAAATTCTTATCTATCTCAATTATCATCCTCACTTTCTCCACTTTCATCCTCACTTCCACCACTATCTTCATTATCAGATGGCCTCAGAGATCGATCCCGTCCACTTGGATTTTCTGTAAAACAAAATGTTAAGTAATAAAGCACACATAAATATACTTACTGTTGAACTATTAATGAAAGAAAGAGAGTGAGTAATGTCAAAGCTTAATGAAATAACTTACTTGAAGTACTAGGATAGCTGGAGCAAAGTTGTTGTACCAGTTCAGTAATTTTGGCTAGCTGCAAAACATACATACCAATATGCAAAGGACAATTAAACTTATATTTAGTTTTGAATAAGAACATCTATCAAATTTATCATTTAAGAACTTTACATAGATATGAAAGTTACATTCAGCTTTAAATGCAATTCATAACATTTTTTTTGTACAAATATCATGATCTAATCTTCTGAAGAAATTCTTTTGCAAGATCTTGTAAGGTATCCCAAATATTAAAAGCCAACATTTTCCCAATCCCGTAAAAGAGACTAAACAAAGTGAAATAAGGAAGATTTCTATACTTTATTCATGTAGGAAAAGAGAACAAAGGTAAAACATGCTGAGAATATATGCAATGCCTCCATGATGCATCCGTTGTTTCTTAAAATTTACTAGCTCGAACAGATTGAATATCACTTAGAATTTAGATAGACATAAACCAAAGAGAACAAAACTGAGACATTTAGCATAATATATCTGAATAAGCTCAATTGCAAATCCAATATATCTTCCAAAGTAAATACTCATTTTAGATTTTTATGAAAAACTAAAAAAGTGCAAAACGAAGCTTGTCACATGGAAAGGAAGAATGAACTTTTCAATATTGCGTGACAAAGTGAGTTTTTCTTTGCAAAAAATCTTAAATAATTGCTGTTGAAACCTTATGAAACCAATTCCTTAATGTTATTTGAATATGTTAGTGACCATATTTTCAAATCCAACAACTAGAACACATAGACACATCTTGTAAGAACATTGAGAAATTTTTTAAGCAGCTTTTACATAATTTTTTTTTCACTTAAGTGAAAACACTATTATTTCTTTTTCTACCTTACTACAGCATGCTATCCACATACCACACTATCAACCTATAAATGATCCCATCCTTAAATTATTTATGCATTTGAAAGAGTACAACTAGATGAAGTTAAGGAACAACCAACAATTTCCAAAAACAGCTAACCAAATCATAGTTAAAAAACAGCCAACAAGAATAATATCCTCAACAACCAGATCAATAACAACAATCAACACTCCAACCAGTTATAGCAGGTGTATATTTTATCTAATATCTAGTGAACCATCAATAACATAGAAGTGACAATAATTACCTGTTCAGATTGTTCCTCGCGTAGGGTTCTTTCCTCCTGAAGCTTTGCTTTTGTTTCTTCTAAGGCAGCTCTCAACTCTTCCATAGAAGTTCGTCGTCGTGCTGATTTCCCAATTGGTGGTGGTCCATACCCTCTTCCAGGATGATAGTCTGACCTTGAAACCGCATTCATAAACCTATCAACAACCTCCTGCGAAGTCAATGGACTATCTGAAGATTGAGATTCTTCATACATCTTCACCATGTTATCCTGAATTACAAACAATAAAGACATACATTATGTATAACACATTACTTTAAAATAAGTCTAAAATTTTACACATCCAATAAACTTACATAATCCTCTGCAGCTTGTTGAGATACCCAACCTCCTGTGCCATCAGGCCTTGGAACACTATATCGAGTTTGCTTAAAGAACTCAATGGCATTAAATGGTTGGTTATTTTGATTAATCTACACATTTAGATATGTATGGAAAATGTTAAAGCATTAATCATATAAGCATAGAAAAAACATTAATAAATACCCACTTGCTCATTTCTCCTACTCTCAAATGATCTAGAGCCAGCCCTATGTAGATATTTGACATTGTTGCGTGCATTTCTCCCAATCATTGACCTTGTCTTCTATAAATGAAAAAATCAGCAAACATATGATAGTATAAACAAATTTATAAGTGCATAAATGATTTATAATTCACCTTTGCAGACGGTTCATTCGATTGTGATATTGATCGCTCTTGTTCAATCTCCCTAGTCCATCTTTCAGTAACCTTTTTCCAATCATCATCACTTGAACCTTTGGGTCTAGCAACATCACCAACCTTGTTCCACTTATTTTTAGTTTTACATCGATGGTTTCTATGGAGATTGCCCATCCATTTATCAGCAGCTCGGAACTTTTCAGGATCTTTTGTGATGTCATCAATATTCAACCGATTCTACATCAAACATATCACTATAGATGAAGAGAATGTTTTTTTTTTCACATAAAAAGGATCAAATCCATCAATTAAAAAAGTAGCAACAATAGCAACAGGTATAGAATAGCTCTAGAAATTTAAGAAAACAAGTATAGAAGTCTCTTGTAGTAGCTTTTACAAAGGAACAATGTCAGAAATTAAAGAGATCAACTACTCGAATTATAACTTCAACATGTGGGAAGAAAGAAACTCACACTTCTCTCCTTAGCTTTTCCATTTCTTACCTTCCAAGGATAAGCAATACATTCTCCTAATGTGATAGTTAATTGCAACAATTTTTTTCTCCCCTAAATGTTTTGCTGGACAGTTATACATCTTGCTGGACCTTCTAAACATGAATCAAGATGGGTTATCACACTACGTGGATGGGAAACAACTAATCATACAGTAATTCCAAAGTGTGTTAGATATCAACATATCAAGGCCATAAACTTAGCAACTTCCTCACTTTATTTGCTGAAGGAAAACAGGATAGACATGCTGAAGTAGAAGTCAAACATTCCATTTTTTACCCCTAAGGATGTAATCCAGCTTTTATTAAAAATAATTTAACCATATTAGAAAAGAGCATGTGAAAAAATTGACACAATGGATTTAAATTAGAATCTGTTTGTCACAAAGGCAAATCAGTTATGGAAAAACATTAAGAACCATAAATTCTAATACAGTATCTCAATTTATTTAATATCATGTTCTTGAAACACAATACCACCACAGATAGTGCCATATGAGAAATAATTGGATCAAAATGGGAATTAGGGAAAATCTAGAACCTTAAGATGAATGTGTGCACTTTAATTATATCATCTTAAAACATATGATGGTTGTTGTTAAGGTGTACATACAAATTAAAACGAATAGTGCACACTTTGTTGCAAACAAAGAGGAATAGTATAGACTAGAGTACAAGCAGCAATTACGAGAGGTCATTAGTGATGAATCAAGTTGAGACCACACTTATTAGAGTTAAGTCATGATTTTATAATGTGCATTCAATCAACTATAAGCCCTCCTGCATTGTGTCTTGAATATTTGCTTTACTTTCATAGTGCTAATGTCCTCAATAGAGTTATCACATGCAAACTATGTTACATGCTATTTTATTGTGTCTAAATTCTAATGCTCCTAAGATCATATAGCTTTCATTTTATGGACTTGAACACTAGCAGCAAATAAATTATAAAGAGAGGAATAAGGATTTGTAATTTTTTTTTTTAGAGATCTCTATCATTTTGGGGAGAGATTAAAAAACCTACTTCAAAGTGTTATGTGGAGTGAGAATAGAGTGGCTTTTGTTGTTTTTGGAGTAAAAAAGTGGCACTAGCACTATAATTATCAATTTCCTTTATTATGGAATTGATCTTTTCAATTTATCATCTATATATTGACTGAAGCTTATTTGGCTATAAAAAAACAAAAACAGAAACCAGCTTGAATAATTTGAAACAAAACAAGAAAAAAAATTGCAAATTCACTTCAAATATACCTTTACTCTCTCCCAAGCCCGTTGTTTTTCTGCATGAGGGAATTTTCTCCAGTCATCGATACAAAGAGGAAGTAAGTCCCTACAAGCCTTCCCCATTTCAGAGGCTAACTTTGATGATTGGTCTGCTGTTAGTGGACGTCCACCAGAATAGGTAAACTCAATAACCATCTTGCCCTTTCTTCTATTGTTTTCCTTTTCAAGTGCTTTTCCTCGGTATACACTTCTCTTACGTGTTGTGAGGATCGGGCTGTCAGTTCCTACATATATATGAGACTCTCATGAAGCTAGCAGGTCATGAAACTTAAACCATAGACCTAACTATTACACCTTCAAATTAACTAGAAGTTAAAACTCACATAAAAATTACCTGAGGTAGGTGAAGGATTACATGAAGGGTTTCCATTCAAGGATGCATCTACTTGGTTATTGATGACATGATTCTGTCCTTCTCCATTTCCTGTAGTACCAACCAAAAACATGTTTCACCAGAGCACTTACAACTTCACAATGACAGTTAATTTTACTAGTTTCATGCAAGGCATATAATGATAAAATTACAAAATTAAAATAGCACAATCACTTTAATTGATAAAGAATAAGCTAATGTGATAGAACAACGAAAACAGAAATATCAAAGAGTAAGCAAAGGAGAATATAAACCCACCTACTATACTAATAAATTAACCGGAAAGTAATATTTTACATTAAAGTTACCTAAGCGAGAGGGAGGACTAGATGAATGGCTGCCTTGTAAGGATGCATCTACTAGGGAGTTGTTGATGATAGGATTTTGTCCTTGTTCATTTGCTAGAAGATGAACCAGAAAAATGTGATTTCATTAGTTGCACAACAACTATATTATTTACAAAGCTTCTAAGTAAAAAAAAAAAAATGATGGAAACTTAACTTGTTCGATGAGAAGGATTAGGTGAATTGTTGCCTTGCGGTGATTGTTGTTCCTCCTCCAAATTCTGAGAATCCGATTCATCATTAATTGGTAATCGGGTGTCTCGTTTAGCCCTTCCTCCCCGCCTTTGTAGACTCCTTCGTCCCCTAGCCATTATAATCCTACAATTGGATAGGACAAAGGTTCAATAAATAGATGTCAACATGCATAAATAGATTGAAATTAAGTGCATATAAATAGAAAGAATGAAAAAGATTCTACCTTTCAATCATCATGCATGGACAATAAACAAAAATATCATAGACATTATAGTTAAATTAAAAAAGGATAAAATGAATAAAAATTGGACAATCATACTATTGTCATCACTAATATCATAGTCCATGAGTGCATCATCCAACCCATCCTCTTCATCCTCATCTGTATCCTCATCTTCATTACATTCAATACTACCATCATGCTCTTCACATGGAGATGCTTCAATCATTGTTTCTACAGCCTCTCCATCAACGGTCTCACCACATACATCAGTTCTCAATGACACTTCGATATCACAATCAGCTACTGGATTATGCTCATTTCCTCTGTCCTCATTTGTTGTTAATTGTTCCTCTAAGCTCTCATCCACTAATAAAGCTTCAACATCTGTGAACAAATTTGCATCACCTACAAGTGAGTCAATGTTATAGATGTGGCGATGCTCGAATTGTTGCACCACTCGCCAATCAAGTCCAAATTTCATGTCATCTAGGTAAAATATTTGCTTAGCTTGTGATGCCAACACATATGGATCATTTTCATACCATGTACGAGTAACCTTAATAGATTTAAAGTTGTCATCCACCCGCACATTGCGATGCCTCTCATTAGTGTCCCACCACTTACATTTAAATAGGAATACTCTTTTGTTCCTAACATAGCTAAACTCATATATATCTGTTAACATCCCATAAAATTCTACTTTCTCATCTCCTTGGTCTACTTCTACCAGCACTCCACTATTTTGAGTCTTCTTCCTGCTATCAAACTCTGATGTGTGAAAGCGCACACCATTATATATCAATTTGTTGTACCTTTTGAAACATGAATCAGGTCCTATTGATAATGCATATAATGCACTAATGATCGGGTCACGACTATCATGCAATACACTCATCTGCAAAAATGTTAAACAAAATACCATGTCAATGCAAGCTAGTTAAAAACCCTTCTATTTACCAAAAAAAAAAAAATGTAATTCTATACAAAGCTCTTTCTTGTATTTACCTTATTCATAAACCATTCACCAAAGTCTTTTTTGTGATGCCCATCTATGTTATCCCCATATTGTGCACGTAAAACATCTTTATGCTCACTGTACACATGTTTGTCTTTACTTAGTAACTTTATATGTCATTGTACCATTAGCTTACATATTATTTTGTGTAACTTTCAACTTACTCTAGGTAAGGTTGAATCTCTTGGCAATTGTTAATAATGTACCATTTTGCAATATCAACCTCCTCGCTTGACAATACCACATATGTGGGTGGTGAAATTAAACCAACTTTATTCGTGAAGACATCCAAGCCACTATCCTCTAAGGAATCAAAATTCCTGTCTGGACGGTTAAATGTTGTCTCAATGCCTTCTAAGTGAAGTGAACACCAAGTCAAGCACTCATGAACAACATAAGCTTCTGCAATGGAGCCTTCTGGAGAAGCTCTATTTCTAACGAATTGTTTTAAGGAGCCTAAGTACCTACAAATAATGATTAATAGTACATGAGAAAAACATGGATAACAACTTAAAAAGTGGTAACTTTTGACTGTACATTATACCTTTCAATAGGATACATCCAACGATATGCAACAGGTCCAGCCATTAATGCCTCTTGAGGTAAGTGGATAGCTAGATGTACCATTACATCAAAGAATGCAGGGGGAAAGATCAACTCCAACTTGCACAAAATAGTGACAATGTCACTTTGCATCTTTCGTATATCTTCAACATTCAAAATGCGTCGACACAACCTCTCAAAAAAGTTCCCAAGCTCAGCTATGGCGAGGGTGACCTCCCTTGGCAATAAGCCACGAATGCCCACAGGTAATAGCCTCTGAAGTAAAACATGGCAATCATGACTCTTCATACCTGAAAGCTTTGAGTTTAAGTTGTCCACACACCTACCTATGTGTGACGCATAGCCATCAGGTAATCTAACATTCCTTAGGAATTGACAAAACAATCTTCTCTCACTCGTACTTAATGTATAGCTTGCACATGGCATCAAGTATTTGCCATCAGCCCGTTTTACTAAATGTAGCTCCTTTCGTATACCAAGTTCCTCTAGATCAAGTCTAGCTTTATAAGTATCTTTTGTTTTTCCCTCAGTCCTAAGCACTGTGTTAACAACATTCTCACAGATATTCTTCTCAATATGCATCACATCCAAATTATGTCTAATTATTAACTTTGACCAATATGGCAACTGGAAGAATATCGACTTTTTAGTCAATTGAATGCGCCAACATTATGGACTCTTCTAGCTTTCCCGGATGCTTTCCCATTCCTATGTCTACTACTGATTGTAACTGGTGGAGAATATCCTCACCAGAATATAGATCAGGAGCCTCACGAGTATCATGCATTCCATCAAACTTGTAGCTACGTCTCCACCTGTGATCCATTGGCAACCACATTCTATGCCCAACATACCCAATCTTGTTATTAAGCCTTATCGATGGTGTTTGATCTTCACATACCGGGCAAGCACTGTATCCCTTTGTGCTCCATCCAGACAAATTCCCATATGCTGGAAAGTCATTAATGGTCCACAATAATGCAGCATGCATCTTGAATGAAGACTTTGAGTATGCATCATAAGTCCACAACCCATTATTCCATAGATCCTTCAACTCATCAATTAAAGGTTGCATATAGATGTCAATCTCTTTCCCAGGTGCTTTAGGCCCTGGGATTAATAGTGTCATCATCATATATTCTCTCTTCATGCACATCCAAGGAGGTAAATTATATGTGAGAAGCAACACAGGCCACATGCTATATGATTGGCTCATAGTACGAAAAGATTGAATCCATCACTAGCAAGCCCTAATCTCACATTACGACAATCCTTTGCAAATTCTGGATATTCATTATCAAACTTTACCCATGACAACCATCTGCTGGATGACCCATTAGGTTTTCTTGTCTCTTGTGTTCTTCTTTATGCCAACGCATTTTTTGAGCATTTCTAGGATTCATGAAAAGGCGTTGTAACATTGGTTTCACAGGAAAGTATCGCAAAACCTTATGAGGAATAGGCATTTTAGAACCAGTGGACACTTTATATCTGAATGTAACACAAGTGGGACAATGTGTAAGATCTTGTTATCACCCCAAAATAGACAACAGTCATATTTACATGCATGAATATTATGGCAACCCATGCCCAACCCTCTCAAGTATTGTTTGCATAATAGTAAGACTTAGGAAGAGATTCTCCATTAGGTATAACATCACGTAAAAGTTGTAGCAACATGTCGAAAGACTTGTTGCTCACTTATTGTATACCTTTAAGTGAAGGAGCTTCACTATAAATGAGAATTTAGAAATCTTACACCCTGGATAAAGCTCTTGATATGAGTCAGCTCTTAACCCATCTAAATAGTCAACTGGAATATCGAAGCCATCATCAGGGGTTGAGCTTTCATCCTGATTGTCAACAAATGCCCCTAAGTCTTCAAGCATCTCGTGGAGCCCATCGGTATCATTACCACCTGTCCCATTGTTCTCCTCCATAGTGGGTCTCATGTCACATTCTTTGTGACGAATTCGACCTCGATGTCTAGTAGGTAACTCAATAGTTAGCTCCTCACCATGATATATCCAACACTGGTAGTTTACATCGATTCCATCTACAAGCAAGTGTGCTCTAATCACATTCACTGTTTGTGAAATGTTATTTAAGCATTTCCTACATGGACAACTTAAACTTGCGTACACACCATACTTCAAGCGTAAGTATGCAACAAAAAAGTCAACACCTCTTTCGTACTCTTCACTTTCAATGTCATAATTCATCTAACTCTTGTCCATTTTTTTTGACATTATTGGAAGGAAATAAAAGTGTAAGATCCAATTGAACTAGTTAATACATCGCATATGACATAATCACAAAATTAGTAAGCACATATCATATCACATCATCATATTGATCACCATTAATAGCAGCATGTTCACCACATCGGTCTCAATGTTATTTCCTCTACCCTCAATCTTAGAAAACATTTTAGGAATCTTAGTAAATATTACTTCACACTATTCAAAGTATTGGAATTTTGTAATCACATAGCAAAATATAATTTTTTTTAATCCTTATGTTTATTTTTATTCTAATAATCTTTTATACGCATTGTTTAATGATATTACTTTATTGCAATATGCTTGTTATTATCAATTATACTTGAATTTTATAGTTGCATAAATGATATCTCTTTCTTTCCCTTTTCTTTGTAATTTAGTTAAACTTATTATATTTGTTTATAAAGCTATATAAAATGTGGGTAGGAAAGAAGGCTATAGAACGATATATCTCCTTATATGGTTACTTTAAAAAATTAGTAGTTGGATAATACATAGACACATAATATAGAATAGATTTAATCATATGACCCATTATAATACGTTAATTGAAGGCAAAGTCCAACACTTTTCATCATTCTCATTAAGTAAGAAACTTTTTTTAAATTATTATAAAATGGTATTATGTGGTATTTAAATCTTTAAGCCTTTATGCATAAATGTAAATATAAGCTATTCAATCTCAAATGGTACTAAAAAAGTAAAAAAAGTAAAATTAATTTAATGACATCGTGAAATAAATATAAATAAAACTCTCGTATTGCTGGATTTTTTTAGTGATTTTTAAAATCATTCTTATTCTTGAACAAAATGGCATAGCTTGAAATTAACCAACACTCGATTATCATAAGTATAGAAAATGTATACACATACTTGTTATTCGATTCAAATTTTGATTTATATTGATAGAGGTCTTAAAATTCAAAACTTCTACAGAAAAATAAAACAAAAAAATAATAAAATTTTGTATAACAACATCAAAATCATTTAATTGCTTTTTTTTCTAAAAATAAAAAGAGTAACATCAAATTTTGAAAAGATACTTTTAAGGGGGGAAAAAAGAAAAGAAAAATAAACACACATATCATCGGCCAATATTAAATGGAAAGAGCAAAAATCTTAGAAAATGTGAAAGCCAATTTCATTCTTTACAATTTTGGTAGAAATTGAATGGAGATAAAATGCATTTGATAGTTGGAATGCATAAATATTATTGTGAACTCAGAGTAACCGGAAATATTCATTATTTGCTGGTTGGTTTTACGCGATTCCTTAAAAAAGTGGAGCTAGAGTTTGAATAGAAAAGGAGAGGGAAGAAACACTATATGTAAGGAAATGTTTTCCCTTTTATATTAACTTCGAATGGCTTGTTCACTAACGTGGACATGCTTATAAAAAATGTGTGGAGGGATGGGAGTTCTAAAAGAAAATTATTAGAACTATGGTATAAACAATGGAGTCAAATACAAAGATTTGGTTTAATAATAATGTAATAGGTATCTAATCCTTAAATAAATAATGATAGTAATATATATATTTTATAAAATTATTTATATGATTAAATAAATAATTGATCATGAGATTTTTTTTCCTTCGTGTATGTTTGATCATGAGAGGTGCAGGCATTGAATGTGATGGAAATCCCTTAACATTTGCTAAGTGTTTTATATCATATAAACAGAATAAATTATTCGGACTAGAACAATACATATAATCTTTAGCTTGTCAATCATATCCTTTTGAAATATGGTCTACTAATCTTGAAAGTGATATTCTAGTTATATTTTATTCTTTTAGTAGTACATAAAACAGATAAACTCTTATTTAATGACAAGCTAGTTAAAGCAATCCATCTTTGATATCACATCTTCTTAAAAACATGAGCACAACTTGAAGGCAAAATGAAGATACAGACACTAATACATTTAGAGCTAAACTAATATTTGCTTACTTGAAAATCAAATGCAACCTTCTCCAAAGATACCTTCTCAAATAATTCCCCAAAATCCTCTTTGCTCTGTTGAAAAAAGGCATTTCAGCATATTATAACAAGAACAATTAAGGTAACTGCATGCTCAAAAATTTGAAACACCAAAATTTGAAAACAAACCACTCCCATCAGCAAAAAAAAATTAATAATAATAACAATAATAATTGGGACAACATCATACACAGTTGTGATAGGAATAAATTTGGTTTTATTATAACTTAGTTAACTATGACTTGTAATCAAATTTATATATTTGTAACGTTGATATGAATGAATTACGAACAAAAATGCAAACATCAATTGTCAACATAAATTGCCTAAGCTAATGCCAATTCAAAACAATCACGCTACTCAATCAAAGGGAAAAATAATGCTAAAAAAATTAAAGGGAAAAATATTTAATGAAATTAACAGATTCCAATCAATCAATGCAATTTGCCTGATGAAGTTGGTTGAGGAAAATCCTGTTTCACTAAAAATTTTATGAAAATGATTGGAGATGTTTATTTTCACTTACGATCTTTTTATGTTCTTATCAAACAATTGTACTAGTGCAATGACATGATAGCCGTCCCAGCATGCAAAGGAAATTAGGCCCATATGGTCTTCCTATTTCTTCTTTTTATGTTCTTATCTTTGAATTGACTTACGATATTTTAAGAGGATTGATCTATATAAATAAAAGATGTAATTCCATATCATGTAAATTTGACTTCTATACCTGGTATAAATTTTTAAAATTTATAATGTACTTACACCTTTGTTTGTCCAATACCTAGAACCCTATTTTAAACAAATTTCATGTATCTACATAGCCCCACGAAAACTAAAAACAGAGCTGTAATTTTTGCTCAATCCATTCTTGCAAAATCAACTTGACCAAACAAAACACTTACATATCAACACAACATTTCCAGGAAATTTCCATCCGATTATTAGGTCAAAACTGAAACATCATTCTAGGCCTAAAAAGAAATAGCCAAATTATTTACCAAAATAACCCATCAAACATATCTTGAAAATGAGTTGGATAAATAAAAAAGTTTATGGTAACTCAAATTTTGAAGCTACGCATATTTAATATGCACAACACATTGACATAAAAAAAAATACATATCTTAAATGCAAGTTTGATGGTCTATTTCCATGATTATGTCTTATTTTAATAATTAATATCAAAACGAAATTTATCTTCCAGAAAAAAAAAAATGAATGCGTAGTCTATCAACTTAAATATTGTGGAAAACCTGACCGGCGTCAGCCTGTGCAATAGGCCATATTATGTGCACCTTATTAATTTAATTCCAAGCAGAAATATGAAGCTTACAACAAAGGAAGATGAATTGAAAGTAAACAAACTTCAAGACTTTCGTGATGATTGTTGATGAATGAAACAGGGAAGATGTCGGATGGATTTTTCTCTATAAAAATCATTATTAGAAAGTACTGCCGTGTTGCTCAATTATTGGGTTCGATGACATGATAACTTAACCTTAGATGATTATAAAAAAACTTAAAGGAAAACAGGGGTCGAAGGTTAGACTTTGAAGGGGTCGGAGCTAATCTCATAGGTTCTGTTTTGATCATCATAGCAAGTGAGATATAATAATATATTATTTATATATATTTTCCCGATAAGTCAATAGGATATGCTTTCAAAGGGACTACCTTAAAGGTTACCTTCTTCAGTGTTTTTATGATTAAAAATGAAAAAAAAAATGTAACCATAACCACTTTACATTATTTGTTGGTGAGATAACCTGAAAATGGCTTTTCAATTCATCATAAAACCATCTGCAAAGCAAAACAATGTTATTTTCCATCAACATAAACCCTGATTTGCCAACTTTTGCTAGTAATAAATTAATAAAATAACATCTATTATTTGACCATCAAGAAGCATATTGAAAATAAAAATTGTTCAAATCAACACAAGACAATGGATTCAAAGCTGATAGTTTAAATTGGATATAAGTGTTGACAAGAGAATGGATCCAAAGCATGATAGTTTTAATCCATCCATATCATGGTACTTTTTGCTACTAGCCATCTTGAGCTTTAATATTAAGTTCAAGCTTCATTTGTTCCATTGAAAAAGACCCAAACAGGGATGGAGGAAAAAAAAAAAAAAATCTCATCCACCAAATTCACTTGATTTATGCTATTTAAGGCCAAAAAGTCCATGTGGGTGCTCCCTCTTAAGCATGATTGTTCGACTCGAGGTTAAGGAGGTCTTTATTGTCTCTCCATGAGAACACCCAAAATTAGAAATATTCAATTTTTGTAAGAAAACATAAAATGAAAAAAATAAGATTTTTTTTTTCTCCAACCCAATCATGAACATGATAAACAGCAGAGGGGGAAAAAAGGAAACAACAAAAGAAGTTCTTTATGAATTTTTCTTCCACAAAAGGCAAAAAAGGACCATGTGGTGTCTAAGATCATAAAGAAGGGAGAAGGAGAAATACCTGCAACTCCAACTACGTTCTTGAATATTATATTGAGTGAAGGGGGAACCAAATTCAGTGATCTGTTCATTCAAATTTAATCACTTCCATCATATTATATTATATATATATATGTATATATAAAATATGTCAATACCAACATATCTATATCTATACATCATCATAGGTTTACAAACAAATGAAATAATTAGCAAGTTTGGCATCATAAGAGATTTATAAACAACAGAATTAACAAATTGCTACAATTTGAGCTATCAGATTCCTAAGTTGTGCATATTAAATATGTATCAGTCCAATTTTGTAAGAAATCATGCTCTACAAGTTGCAGTCTTAAAAACCTGTTTTAAGGAACACTTTCCATGCAATTTTTCCAATTACACTTCTTCATCTGTTTTGGCTTATTTGCAAACAACTAAAAGAAAATTAACACACCTCCAGCACTTGCTTATCATATTCTATTACTATTAAAAATATATCAATAAAGATAAAGAAGACAAATATATATCTATGTATGTATATGTATCTTCTTCATCTAACCAAGATGATATTTCCTAGTACAATCAAATTTATATATTCCATATTTAGTATAACGTTATAAGATAGATGAGAGATATTTATTACTAGCTGGACTCCTGAATGGACTTTAGTTCATTACAACTTGTTCTACAATTTTATGCATGCTTAACTTGGTTATATAAGGGTGCTAGCCATTCCACTTTAACATGCTAAGGAGTTTGGCACATATGGTTGATTTGAATTAAAACACTTGGCTATGACAATAGCTTTCATTTGACTTGGCATCCTTTAGTCACTAAAGTAACAATTCAAAATCTGTTGTTCAAGATTTGGCACATCACATTGTGTTCAAATGTCAAAACCAAATAGCTTTTGTGACTAAATAAAGACTTTCATGCAACTAACATGAAAATATAATTTAACTGGACAAAGAACATCAACTACCAATTGAAGAATATAAAAAAAGTCCACATTTAATCCACGGTGAAGCTGCTTAAAAGATGATTGGAAATGTTTTCTTCTATCCATGGTAACTAATCAAAGAAAGGCAGCTTAATTAAGCAACCAAAATCTTCTTAGTCATGGTAAAGGTTTGATTTTGCACTAGAATTTCTTCCTTATCTCAACTACAAAGTTAGTTTATATTAGACAAAAAAAAACAAAAAAAAGGAAATTTGCTATGCTAGCTTAAGGTTTGCTATAACTCTTGGTTTGGTGGTTGCTGCAATTCAATTTAGTGCAAAAACTTCATGACAAAATCTGACCCTGCAAATGGAAGAGACTCAGCTACCAGAAATGGGAATGGAAGAGACTTAGATTATACATGCCAAAATTTTCAAGTGACATCCTCCACTAAAAGGGTATAAAATTTATCATCGAATATATAAACCTGTACTAAATGAGAATGAATGAATAAACTGCAACCTATATTCCTTACTTATGAAATGCCAAAACTTATCTTCAAGAACTTCCTTTATACAAGTGGCTAAATGACTAATTCTACAATCATGAAAAGGGACTATTGTTCCAATTAAGTCATTGAAATTTGATCCTTTTTAGCAATTCATGCATAAATGACCCAAAATCATGCAATTGACCATTTTATAATGGAATTTCACAATATATGTGCTATTATATGCATAAATGTGTGTTAAAAGTGGGGATAAATTTTTACTTCTACACATTTTTCATTAGTTTTGGCGAAGTTAACAACAGAGCTTTCAAGCTTAAAAAGCACAAGTAGGTTAGTTTAACATAAACAGCATCAATAGAAATGAAGCCTTAATTAAATTTAAGAATTTCAACAGCTAGTTTGTCCTGCCATTAAAGAAAAATATTTAAGCATCTAAGGGCAAACTAAGCATAATACGTACAGAATGAAAAGGTACTGAACTATTCTTAAAAAAAAAAAAAAAAGTCGTTCCAAAATGTAAAACTAGAAGCCAGAATGAACAAATATATTTTAACATATCTTTCCTAATTTGCTAGAGAAGATCAATGTTGGCATCTTAAATGGAAAATGTAAACTATGTCAAGTGGTATAATATAAAGGATGGTATAAAATCATTTTATTCCAATAAATTGCAAAATTAAATTCCGACCACTTTCCCCTTCATACAAGCCTCATGATTAAGTATTTCAGATCAACACATCCCCTGATATGAGAAAAAAAACCATGTAGGTTTCTGCAAGAGAGATAAAACTCCAAATACACACTAAAAAAATCTCAATCTTCAAATATAATTATGTAAATCCCATACGTAACAATTAACACAACTAAGTTTAAATCTTGATCCATATCAAGAGTCTACTAATCCTTAAACATAAAACTAATATGAAAAACATTTTACCAAAACAATACAAAAAACAGAACTTGTTGGAACCATGCCACATAAACATTTTACCGAAACTTCAAACAAAATTTGGAACGAAAACCAAAACTGAAATCATTATGAGCCAAAACATCAAAGCAAATACTGACATGGAGTCATGCTTTTCTTCCTACAAACAAGATTAAGCCACACACAAACACGATGAAAAACTAAGGAATAGTAACATACCACGATATTTAACTCACAAGGAAAGAATGTCGAGAGACCACCATTGCTTTGAGAAGATTCTGATTGCAGAGATAGAGCAATTTAGGAAAAAAATTACACAGCTATAAAGCTTAAGGATATAAATAATGAATACTACGAAAAGAATTTACTAAGGCTTAACGATATTTAACCCTAACCCTTTGTCTTTGAAAGACCGAAATAAAAAACCCTCTTCAGCACTCGTGACTCTCACCCGAGAGGGACTTCGCGCACCTTCAAGAAGACAGAGGATCAACTTTAAACCCCATGATTGACTATCACAAATATATATATATAATGTACATAACGCAAACAAATATTACTATCATCAGTTGATATAACTAACAAAAAACGTAGATTCAATGAGTAATTTACCAAAAACCTGCTTTTTATCATTACGAAATAGGAACACATGCAAATGAACTATGCACCATATCTACGCATCACAAATACAATCACACGCATAAAATACTCAATGATAAAACAATTGTATATGGAGAGACAAAGGGGGGGGAGGAGAGACAGAGAGAAAGACAAACATACCAAAATAGACAAGGAAAACCAATTTTTGGATTGAAGGTGTTGCTTCACAGAAAGAAACGTACACTATGTTAGAGAGAGAGAGAGAGAGAGAGAGAGAGAGAGACCTGCATATTTTGTTTCGGAAGCTTTGTGATGTGAGAGGGTTTCGGCATTGCATGCTTCTGGAGAAGATAAATCTGTCCTTGGAATTTGACATTGATTTGACATGCTCTGCGTAAAAATTATGGCGGGAGTTAATGATATTTTTATTAGTTTTTTTAACAATACTGAAAACAAGGCTAGTCAACATATATAAACGGAAAAAATAAATTGTAAAAAAAAAAATTCCACAACAAAGTTGTCTTGATCGTTTCACTTAATAAAAAGCAAAAAATTAAAAATAAGAGGCTTGTATGTTCATTTTATTCCATTTATATATATTTTTTAAATATGATTGGTCACGTTTACAAAAAAAAAAAAAAGAGTTACGGATCAAATCATAAGCCCACAAAATCTAAAATTGTTTACAAACGTCACCAATTTCATATTTAAACCAACGTTTAATTAACGTGACTAAATGCTAATGAAAGGATAACGTTTGCAAAATATGCAAACGTGGCCATACGTAAAAATTCTTGTAGTGGCATGTGCATATAGTGATTGTTTAGTATAAAAGTATAAGATAAAAGATGAAAAATATAATAGTTCAACATAAGATATTAAGAGCAAACTAAAATATAACTAAACTATATACAATAAGGTAACAATTCTAAATTGTTTTAAGTATTTTAAGCACAAAACTACTCTAGGGCGACATACTTGCCACGGATGATATAAAAGTCTGTTACCTTGGCGCACATGATAGATGAGGAAATAAAATATTACCTTTTAGCTCTTTGCACTTTGGCAGATAATTCACCTTTCTCTTGGTCATTATAACATTATCATCATTATTTATGGGAATAAGGAAAAGAAAAAGGATTATTGTACGAATACCAACACTATCCTATATTTAGGTTTCAAAGATTTGGAAAATTTTGTAACACAGAGTCCAACCTTGTCAAAGTTTTTCACGTTCGTTGAATCTCATTGTATACCTGGCAAATTAAATAAATAAACCTAATTGCATATGACTAATACGAGAAGTACCATCTAACCCCATGTTAGCACCAAGACTTGTCAAATTATTATTATTTTAACAACTAACTGACATATGTTTCTCTTTCTCTTTTACTTCAATTTATTACATATGTTATGTCTTTTAAAATATTTGTGTGAAATGGAGGAATCTAATTTGAAAGTTGTAACCAAACCATGGGCTTAAAAGGAAAAAAAGAAAGAAAATGGTGGGGCCTTCGTAATTTGGAAGCATGTTGTAGTACGTGTTAGGAAGCTATTGCGATGATTATAAAATGAAAGAATCTTCAAATAGAAAGGATTTTTTATTTTCATCTAACTCAATGTTTTATATATAATAAGAAAACAAATATTATTATACAAGGTTATTAGTGCTGAACAAGTTTACACACACACATATATATAATGAAGTAGAAGAAGAGATGAACAATTAGTTGGCAGAATATACAAAGACGGTGAGTCATAGTTTTATGATTTTAGGTCCCTATCTTGAAGGAAACGAGCCAACAAAAAAATATCATCATATTTGGTGGTGTTATACATTAGTCTTAGGACGAGTTCTTCCTTTTAGACCCTCAAAATGATAATTTTCTATTTTAAAAAGGTCTTAGATATGTTATAAGTCTTTATAGATAATTCTATTATTTATGCCATCTATAGCGTTTTATTTGCCCTTTATTTATTTGTATCTATAAGTTTTAAGACGTCTAATTTTTATAGTTTTTGAGTTTTATTTTTGATAATTTTTTATTTTACTTATGTATATACGTCCTTGAGTAAAGAACAATTCAGTTTTCATGTACAATTATGAGGGGCTTTGCTCTCTTTTTTTCAAATTTTCAAATTTTTTCTCTTTATTTTTGAATTTGGATGTCATTTACCTAGATATCCACATAATCAACATGTAATTGAATATTACATTTGGACATTTTTGTGTGCACATTAACAAATTATGATAAACCCCTTTTTCTTTTGTTGCATCACAATATAATATATATATATATAAATATAAATGAATATCTATATACATAAAAGAATTGTTGGTGAAAAAATAAAGTTGTTGAAATTTTATAGGTTAAACATTTAAAAATGAGCACCTGATAAGCCTGTCAATGTAAGGGATTTTAAAATATAGTCTAAGTCGAACGTATTGGTGGCAGGCCTCTATCGTACTATGACTCCTGAACTGGATTTATTAGTTGTCCTATTATATTTATCTTATCTTTAAAAATTAATTATTATATGCTTGGCTGAATATATAGACGAAGCTTCTACAGTTTTATGATGTGATTATTTAGTTAATCATCTAACTATTAAAATAAACATAATAAATAGAATATTTATTATTTTAATAATTCGATCACGTTTAAGTATGATATGAGCCGTTGAATGGAGGCCTATCATATTAAAATTAATAACAAAACTATAGAATTTTTCCAATAAGTTATGGCAAGTTGATTAGGAAATTTAGAAATTATTGTAGATGGGCCTATTAATTAGATAATCTAATATTACATTACTGCACTAGAAAATGCAGTTAAAGTTTCCAGACACAAATAATTTGTATAATCATTGTTTTTCTATGAAGACAGAACCCTTTCTTTTTTTTTTTTTTTTTAATGTTCCCCCTTACCCATTTTCTTTTAAATTAAACTATATTTATGATCGTACATGAAAAAAACATTATAGAAAATATTTATTTAGTAATTTGATGTCACTGTGCAACATATGAGGCAATTTAGCTTGGCTCTATATTTAATGTTATGTTTGGAAGAAGGAACGACAAAAAATTGAAAGAAAAAAGTAAGAGAAAAGAATTAGATAGAAAAGAGGGTGTGGGAAAGATTTTTTTTTTTTTTTTTCCTTTTTAGATTCGAAAGGAATGGGAATGAAAGATATGAACAAAAAAAGTTAATTAAATATTTTTTAAATTTATGGAATTGCCAAAAAAATCTTAAATTTGAAAATTGTTTCATTTATTATAGTAATTTATTTTGTTGGAAAGAACTAGGGATACGATACAATCAAATCGAAATGGTATAATATTGAATTTGATTTCAAGCTCAACTAAAATTTTTAAAACCTCGACCCAAATGGTAGCATACAAACTCGAGTTCAACTCAATCAAACTTGTTTAGATTCAATTTATTAAAAATATATTTTTTAATTTTAATTAAAATAATATTAATATTCAAATATAAGTCAAGCTCAACTAACTTTAATATTTGACTCGTGTTAATTATGCTTGCAATCTTATTGAGCTAAAAATTATAAAGGTTGAACTTAATTCAATAAACTACTCTAATAGTTTGCACAGAAGTTTAAACTCTACTCAATTATTATTTTAATCGAACTTGGGTGAAAATCAATTGAGCTCAAGTAATTTGTAACCGACTTGATACGTTTATAATCCCTTAAAAGAAAGTGCCTAACGTTCTTCGAATAGCAACGAAAAAATAGCAGATTGTCCACTATAATTCAAGCGTCCACAAATATGGGCGCTCTCTATACTACTTTTTTATAATACTATGTATTTTGCTATCAGCTATATGTTGCAATATATTATTTTTCAGCTCTCTTTTATGTCTTTGATATATTGTCTTTGCCTCAATTGTAACTGTAAATTTAATCATACCATTTTTTTTTTCAATTTGCAAGTAATTTCGTTCTTTTTATTATGATTTTCTGATTGGATAAAGATTTTGCAAATTTCTAACTAGCTGCGTCTAGTCCTTTCAAATAATTCCATTACTCCAATGAAAAGTAAAAGGTTGCAATATGGAAAGTGACTATAGGTATTCACTTAATTCTACATATTGCTAGCAATCATTATGACTCAGTAGAATTCAGAAAAAATAATTAATTAATTAAATATTGTTTGGTCATATTGAACAAGAACTTTGGTTAAAATAAAATATTCAAAAAAAAAAAAAAAGAAAAAGAAAAGAGATTTTCTTTGAGTCCCACTAACTTGATACACATGTTTCTATTTATGTCAATATACAAAAACTCATACATGGAATTTCTAAATAAAAAAATTTGATGAAAAACAAATCACACAAAACATTATCATAATCGTAAGCATTATTTTAGATGAAATATGCATTGCCTAATAATTCCATTGATTTATTCGGACTGTAATGATGAACATCACATCTGCTCAAGAACTTCAAGCCTTTTTCCAACCCATGGTGGTGGAAAGTTTCACATCAATTGTTCTTCTCATATTGAATCTATGTGTTAAGGTGGTATTGGGTTTAACAACGTCAACTATTAAAAGGTAGTTGATATTGATCATATTATAAGAAAACTAAAATTTAGAGATAAAATTTTTATATGTAAAAATAAAATTTTATCAGAAAAATCATTATGTTTGATTGATTTTGCAGAAATATAATTTTGTTTATCAATTTTTAATCGTAGAATTCTTATCTTTAAAAATCTTTTTTCTTGTAGTGATACACACGTGTATATTACCAATAATTGATTACGTGTTTGCAGCATCTATCTATTAATCAGGTATAGTGGAAATATTTTATAAATAATCTACTAGGATCCTAGAAATTTAAAGGGACATGCAAAAATATGTGGAATTTTGCATTTAAACATATGCAAAGCATGTAGATTACAAATCCTATTATTATTATTATTATTATTATGTTCTATATCCCAGGATACCAGTACTCGCGAGTGATTGGTACAGGTGCACATGAATTTTGCAAATAATTAGAAAATTTTCATGATTATACAAAAAATGGTTTTCGTACATTTAACATCCAAACATGCGTCAATTTGTTTTGATAACTTCGAACATATTTGCAAATTTCATTCTTAACACGATCCCAATATAAAAGTAATTGTAAGTAAATTGATTAGAAAGTGGTTAACTTATTATAGGGGAACTCCAAACATTATTCTTGTTGTAATCATTTTAGTCTCGTTTCGACATCAAAAGGCTTACAAAATATCTAATTTTATATTATGAATATAAATGTCTGACAAATGAATTATTTTCTCATTTTTCCAGTTACATATGGCCATCTAGCTCAGATCAATCCCCACCTAGGCCCCTTCTACAAAGCTTATATGACTCAAAACATGGAAAAGTACAGGGACAGGGAAAGTTTAGAGTTCTACACAGAACTTGATAATTATATGATGCAGCACGGAAGCGTTCAATAACAGAAACCAATTCAATGATTGATTTTAAAACGTAAACTTAATCATACAATTGCTAAACAATTGCAAATTTAGAGAAAACTCTCTCAAAATAGAATTTCAAAAGTCATATCATATATCAAAAGTCTTATACTTTTACAAAAGTCCTAAAGACTATTTATAGCATTACAAAGGAAACCCAAAAGATAGAATCCTAAAAACAAAATAATAAATGCAAATAATGATTAAAGAAAACCTAAAAATAGAATTCTAAGAGTCAAAACCGATAATTAATGCTGAAAATAAAAGTGAGCAGCTTATCATTAATATTGAAGGTTTCTAAACCTAAAAATTGAAACTGTCAGTAATAAATGTTGACTTTAATTGAGATTCTGATGCTGCATTATTATATAAGTAATACCTTTGAGTTTAATCATAACAAAAGGCAGAGTTCTCGGACCACTTAATTTTGATAACATCTTCTATTGAAGATGTATTAAATAGGATTGTAGGACTATATACGATACCATATATGAGAGCGTAAAGATTTTATAATCTTATTTAGCATATCCACGATTAGGGTGCTATCAAAAATAAACAATGGAAGAATTACCCATCGTTTTTTCAGTGGAGAAAACATATCAAGACGTTTCCAATCCTTTGTCGCATGACATGACTGCTTTTGGCAACTCAGCTCTAGTATCCATGGTTATCGCTAAACAAGCATTTAGCATAGTGGGACTTATTTTAAGACGACCACACGACTGGTTTATCAATAGCCTCGTGGAAATGCTTGCCTGCATCGATGGCTGACACGAAGCAAACAAGAGGGAACAAAAAGCATACGGCACCATGTAGCTTTAAAGATGGCTACTGAATTCACTTCGATACATCAAGTCGAATTACGAGTTAACCCATTCCCAGAAACACTGGTCACCGTGGGTATGATTGAAGATTCAGCATTGCTTTAAAGTTTAAACACTTAGGTGGCACATCAACATTTTAAACAAACCTAATTTTTTAAAAAAAAAAACTCATCACTTTATTTTTAAAGTTTTTTTAAATCATACATTTAACAAAAAAAATAAAAAATAAAAAAAGACGTGAAATTCCACATTCCAATTCCCATTTTCTAATTATCATCTTCCTTAAAGATTTTAAAGACAAAAACAAAGTTTTTTATATAGGGTCCTTCATGTTTTTTTAGAATTTTTGGGTTTCTTATACTTTTAAATTATACATTTAACAGAATAAAAGAATAAAAAAGAAAAGACATGAAGAATCTTATTTTTGGGATCCTTAGTAGACTTCAAAAAGTATAAATACCTCTCCCCATAACTAGGATCCTCAAAAAGGTGTGCTTTCTCATATAAAATCTTATATCAAGAACTCAAAATGAGAACACTCTAAGGATTATAGTACTGCTAGACATCTCTCTAGGTTAGGTTCGAACCAAAACCTGCCCAACCCGATCGGCAACAGCGAGTCCAGCCATAGACTCGTCAAAAAGGCCTGTTGTGGTCCACAAGTCCAGCAGGTCTAAATGAGTCCCTTATTATGTAAAAATTAAAAATTAATATACAAATTCAAAAGAGACAGGTCACACCAGCCTAACTTGCCCTAGGACCAGTAAGGCCACAGGTTAGACTCGCCCTAGGACCGATGAGTCCATGGGTTAGACCCACCCCATCCCATACCTGGGGCAGTTACGTGTCAAGAAAATTCATATTCAGACCTAATAAGTTAAGTCCACGGGTTGGACCCAAACCACCTGAGAGACGTTTAAGTACTACCTTATTATTTTCTGCACTCTGGTTATTTTTGCAACTAATCAGCAAGTTACACATTCAAAAAGTGAGGTTTTATGTCTTCCTCTTATTTTTATGCTATTAATTTGTATTAATAAAACTATGGAATGGTTCTTGCCCTTATGTATGGTTTTTTCTTTTTTTTCCCCTTTCTAATGGAACAAATAAAGCAATGACAATTCACTAATACAATAATTATAGTAATTACATATTCACGATGTTGTAAAGTAATTAAAGTTAAAAAAAGCTATAGTAAAGCAAGAACGGGAAAAGGAAAGTAATAATAAACTTCTTTAAAAAATTAAAAAAATGTCTCTGAGATCAAAATAATCCCAATTTTAAGCAAGTTGATTTTTTTCTTCAAGACACAAGGTCAATTAAAAATCCTTCCTCCCCCCCCAAAACACAACTAAAAAAAAAAAAAAAACCTCCACTATCTCATAAATCACTTTCTTTTTAGATTAATTAGCCTTAAACCTAATTCATTCATTCACAGTCTCAAACTCAATCCATTCAATCATAATAGTTTTATAAAACCTTTCACCACAAACATAATAAAAAACTCGTAAAAGATAATAAGAAATGAAGGCATTAATTTTTTGTTATTTAATCCAAAAATATATAAAAATTATGCATACAACAAACATAAAAGATAAGAATCTATATACAACAATCATAAAAGATGAAAATCTAAGTAATCTCTACTGCTGGGTACCTCGCCTCCCTCGTCCATGCCTGATAAAAGTCCAAGGGAATGGTGTACACTAATGGACATCTTGATAGGGATGCTCTATAGATAAATCAACCTGTATGAGTGTGTCATCCCCATCTCTACCACCAACACTATAAGGATGAAATGAGATAGGATCTAGATCCACCTAAGTGCGCCCCTCCCTCATATCATGTAGTGATGATGGTCACCTCTTTTGTGAAGCAACAAGGGTATGGAACTCAGTGTATGAGATGTCTAACATTGGGATCTCTGCCAAATGACCATATGATTATGATGATGATGATGATGAACCAAGCTCATTATGATGAAACTGTGAATGGCTATACTCATTAGGTACGTGTACATACAAGGGCGAAAGTTCGCCTCTGATATCTGCAGCTCGAACTTGCCCTCGCTCTTGACCCTGACCTTGTCTCCGCCCATGTCTTTCTCTCTGTGGTTGTCGTCTCTGTATAGGCTAAGGTTGTGGGTCTTCCAGTGCTAGTACTGGTATAGGTGCTGGCATTGGATCATTTAAATTAAGCCTCATGAACTCCTCTACTATACGAATGATATCTTGTGCAATGGTAGGAGTGTTCTTTGCTGGAATGTCGAGGACTCTATAAATAAAATATGCCTGCAAGCAAGAGCAAACATTTAGATCAATGAATATCGAACACAATATATATCCATATATAGCTTATGTAGTCGCTGAAATTACCATATATCGAATAATGGCCCATGTACCACTAATCCAATGCCTTGTGATCGCATGGTACCGGTCGAAATAATCTTCAGATGTGCCAGTGGGGACATCTTCCGTCTCGGCAATACGATCATACTTGTCATCCCATTTTACTACCCACCTGACGTGCTCTGCTGTCTAGTTCCATCTGAATGCCCTCATAAGTCTAGCTAATGCAGGGCTCTCATATTAGCTGGAGGGTCTAGGATCCCCTAGAAACCACCAAACTATTTAAGCACCATGTCTAGATAGTAGTACTCAACAATATGAAAGCAAACCAGGAGAATCCGTGTATGCCATATATCATTGCCAGCCCAACAATAGACAAGCAGGGAGTCAATAATAACATAGTATGGGTCCCTAACAACCTGATCAACAAAAAAGTGTACTATACATTAGTAAAGACCATGGTTGTCAAAACCAGCCCGGACCGGCCGGTTCGATCGGGTTCAACCGGAACCGACACTAATGCCGAGCTGGATCTCGCATAAAACTCGTTTTTAGAACGAACCGACGAGACCCGGATTGACCCGGGTCGAACCGGGTTGAACCAGTCGACCCGGGGCGGTTGAACCGGTCGACTCGGACCGGTTGACCCGAATTCAAAAAAATAAAAATAAAAAAATAAAATAAAAAATTAGAAATTTAAATATTTATTCATACTTTATTATAAATTTATAAAATATAATCATTAAATCATATTTATTTAATAATTAATTGATGCATTTGATCCAAATATAGATTTAATTGAGTGATTACACATATATTGATCTTTTATAATTAAATTATTCCTTATATTTTTATTTTTTTGCGACTCCGATTCAACCCTCGGTTGAACCCGGTCCGACCCTTCAACCCCTGACCCCCTAGCTTGTCCGGGTCAAACCCCGGTCCGGTTCTGACAACATTGGTAAAGACAATGAAATTATACACATGTGAACACATAGAATATACAAAACAATACCTCGCTGGGGATATATCCATCGACACATCCCCTATAATCAAACAGCTGATGTGTGGGGGATCAAGTGACATCAAATGTGGCACCCTAATAACTGATGAGTAGGCATCCCATGGTAATTGTTGTGATCTATCAACGCAGTGGGGAGATGTGTGAGAAGTGCTCATAGGCCCAGATCTGCAGGACTACAGAGGGTCCTACTATGTTACCCATTTCGATGTGGGTAGCCATGCATAGTTGTCTGTATAGCCATGCCAAAGAAGCTACTTCCCATGTATACTGGCCTACTCTCCTTAAGTCATCGAGCAGTCGAAATTACATCACATGAACCAAATTGGATGATTTATCTGCAACAATAAACCTCCCCAATAGCAATAGAATGTACGTCCTAACACGGCGTCGAATCATCAAATCATCTGCATGATGAGGTAGCACTCTAAAATGTCTATCCAACCATGACATCTTCAGTCAACCTCCATTTATATCCATATCTACCTCAGGTCTAACTCCTAATAATTGGTGGCACAACCCGGGCAATCCATCCATGTCGTGCTTGTAACTACCTAGCCATCGACGGGAAGGCCGGTGAGTACTGCAATATCCTTTAACATCACAGTCCACTCCCCCATTAACAAGTGCAAGGTATAGGTCTCTAGACGACACCTCTCCACTAAAGCTGTAATCAAGTGTCAATCCAGCTGTAAACTAGGCTTAGATAGTAATGGAACAAGCTGATTGTCTAGAATTGTAGGTATGTCGTCCTACCATCTTAGCCTCACCTCTCTACAGTGATAATGTAACACCACGTGCTCCTACATTTGAAAATAAATCTATCACAAACATTATCTAAATGATCTAAGTAATTGGATGAGTAAATAATCTTACCTGTCCTCCCATGCCAGCTTCGATCTATGAACATGCTATCCTGTAAATATGGAGTCATCGAGCAATCCTAGATCCATCTGTAAGGAAGAAAGTAATAAACAGTGTTAGTAGACACTTAAGTGTAAAACGGAGCAACAACATATAAAGTATGCCACATAAGTGCAGTGAAACAAATCATGTGAACAAAAAAAAAAAATACACTATAATTCGACTGCCCCATAACTGTCCTATTAGCACTAGCCTATTTGGAAGACTTATGATGTTATGCCCTATCTGTCCACACGAATCGCATGAATAACCTCGTGGGCAATATAGAATATCCATCTCATTCTAGAAGCATTTTTCTCTAGGCCTACCCCTTCTCCTAATAAGTGTTGGGATAGGGTGCCATTTTGGTAAGTCAAGAGGACTCCAATTAGCATTATCTACTGCAGGTATGAATGAACGCCCATATACCTGTAGCTGATTCTCCATTTGTACCATTACCTAACTTAGGAATACACAATCCACATGCAGAGTACCCATTACTGCCATTGCGTGGGACTATGGAATTTTCTATATCTGTCACTTATTGCATGTGCATCTACCTATATGCAACTCCACGTTTTCAATGTGATCTCCCTTTTGACCATACATAATTAGGCATGGGGTAGTTAGAACCTCAAATATTCGTTCTTGATAGTCGAAACATGTTACTCGATGGGCACTTGATACATTGTTCCACCTCTCAAACTTCTTTGCAACATACATTATTAGCAACTTACCCAAATTCATTGCTTCACTAGCCTCCTATCTTTGCCTATTGAATATTGAGTTGCAATTATAAAATGTTTTTTCACTAATGCAGCCACAAGTAAGCACCGAGCATCATTTAGAATGGAATTGTAATTTTTAGCTATGTTTGTTGTACCAACTCCAAACTTTATGTTGTTATCGTAAGATAAAGTCCTCATACATAGATGCAACTCATAAAAATATCTCGATGTCCATGGACTACTTTGCTTTGTTGCATTAAAGTAACCATGAAACTTTCTCACCTGGGTTTGGTATACTGTTCTTTTAACTAACTACTTACATTCCTTACTTTTCGCCTTTGAGTTAAAGTTGTTAGCAACATACCTAATACACTACCGCCAAGGCTAACCTCTAGGCCACACAGCATTCTCACCTTCAACTGCACTCTTAATATCGACATGTCGATCCTATATCAAGCAAATATTTGGATGATCCTTGATAACGTATTCCTTCAATTTTGCAAGGAACTAACTCCATGTGTCTTCTCTCACTTCATCGATAAGAGTATACGCTAATGGAACGATATGATTTGCACCTTCTACTGCTACTACGATGAGCAATTTATGCTTGTACTTGCCATACAAGAAGGTGCCATCAACTATGACCATGAGTCTGCAAACAATTAACAGATATAACTTAGTTAACTAATATAATTTTTTTATAACTTAATTGAAGCATGTATCAAAATCATACCTAGTACTGGAACACTTCAATGCAAGGAGCAAATGCCCTAAAAAGTTCGTCAAGGACGACGTGTCCTACTGTATCTAAATCCATAGCTCTCCACTCAACCTTTACTCCTAGATTTGCCTCTGTCATCGTATTAAGTATATGCAGGAGCTCTACATATGAGTCTTCCTAACTTCTATTCACTGCTCAATAGTTTTTTCGCTTCGCTTCGCTTCACGAATTCTCTTCATAAGAACATTATACCCAAACTCTTTTAAGATGGTCAATTAGAGGTCCTTCGCCCTCAAATCTGGAGAATTATGAATTTCTAATATAATGCACCTAGACATGCCAGTGGAGTCAAATTGAGAGCGGTTATGTCCACTGATTTCATCCAAGCACCAACACTCGTTTTCTACTCATCATCAAATGTAGTATAACTACTATCAACATCAGTAGTGAAAAAAGGTACTGGCACTGAGCTCCCAACCGCATCAATGTCTGTGGGAGCTAAGAAACGATGCCACTCATTTCTATTACGTTGTATCCTGGTACCAGCATCTTCCTGGGGAAAAGCTTCCATATTATCATTTCCTTCATCATCATAGTCGTCACCGGATTCACTTGCAGAGGAGTCTTGCATCACGTGACTACCCGTTCAATCAGGTGCGCTAATTCAAAGTTACCTATCTGCACTTGTGTGCTACCTATTATCTGAATTGGAGTAAAGTTTGAGTCTACCAAGCCTTGGCTACCAATATTTCCATCAATACCCATTTCCTCTACAAATGCATGTGACAATTTGTTCTCAAATATCTACATATATATAGGCACTGACCTTTCAATGTGCACCAACATCTACTATGCGGCATCATAATCAGTCACTCGAATAACATCATAGCGTAGCATCTTATCTCCAATAGCTATCCTATGATACAACTCAACCCGATGTGTAGACCTCTTTACCTTAAGTCTATTGCAAATGATGCCAAGTATTTGCTCATATATTGAGTTCCTACTAATATTGACCATAGCAACTGGCCGCTTATTATAACCAAAACCATCATACCCCTTCACAATGTTGCTATGAGCATACAGTAAAAACTTGGCCTTATCCATTTTTCACCTACCCTGTCATCTCATAAAACATGGGGCAAATGCATGATATTTGCATCATGATTTATCTATTGCACTCTCCCAATATTTAAATATATTTGCTAATGCTATTATATCGACCCCAATCTTATAATAGTATATGATTAATGTGTATGATGTATAACAATATATAATTTCATAATTTGGTTCCTAAATTCAAAAACTACAGAGTATAATCATAATTACACCAGACATTGTCTACAAGGCACATCAATAGCACATTCTGTTAGTATGCAAATCACATTACCACTCTCAATAACATACAATGTACTTCATTATTTAACAAAAAAAAACCAACATAAAAAAATTGTAATTTTATTCCAAGTCGGCTTGTTGAAAAGGTAAAAAAAGGGGAAAAAAAAACATGGTAAGTCCTTAACATCAACCCATTCTCGAGCTGCAAATTTCCTCAACCCAAACAAGACTAAGTAGGTTACTTTTCTTTACTAATTGTTCTTTCAATTTTTTATTATAATCGATTTTAGCATCTCAACACCCAATATTCAACAATGTAACATCAATAATAGCAAAAATTTAAGCGAAAAATCTAACGCACTAACCTATCGAGTTCGGCACAAATTTTTGGATTTTGCAGAAGAATTGCTTCGCATTTTCACAATATGATGACTTCTGTAATGCTTGGTGATCCAACCTATTCAATATGATGTCGTGATTTTTTGTAAATCCTTGTCGCAGTTAAAGAACTTAGGGTTAGGGTTTCGGATTTGGGGGTTTTGGGGGGATTTGCTGGCTTTTGTAATTTTTTAAGAGTTCATTATTATTTTCCTTTTCCCAAGCAAGAACATAATAAATTATTGTTTAAAAAAAGTGAAAATCAAGTATAGAAATAGTAATCCAAAGACAATGAAATCATGGAATCTTTCATCCGACACCAAATTGAGGGGACCAAGCCGGTCTCATCTCAGATCCATCAAACCGGGCTAAGGCTAGAACGGGGTCTTTGCTCTCCTTTACTTCCAATTTTCTTCTCTAGTTCAAAATGATAATCTAGTGCTCATTCTTGTCCAAGTTTTGAGACTGTTGAGTTCGAATTAGATGGTTGACCAATTTTTCTTTCCTACGTGTCTTTCCTTAATTTTTTTTTTTTTTTTTCCCATTACGTTTAGCTGGGCCAATTCATGGCTAGGATCATGGGCTATAGGAGGCTTTTGTGCTATAAAACTTAGCAATGAAAATCCCTATTTTTTCTGCAGATCATTTTCACCCGCCCTGCATAACTCACACGATAAAATAGATCAACTCGCTACAAATCAGATTGGCCTGTAAATCCATGAAATTTTTTTTTTTTAATAAATATGTGTAAATCCATCAAAGTTTTAAAAAATTAAATTTAAAGTTAGTAACGATAAATAACTGTATATATAAGTACTACAATAAAAAAAGAGAAAAAAAAAAAAAAAAAGGAACTTAACCAAATGAAAAGAAGAAGAAACTAAAACATCAATGTTGTATAAGAAATTTTAAATTCTAATTTTAGACGTATCTTTTAAACTTTATCTATTTTATCCTAAATGTAAATAATCTTTTCAAAATTTAATTAAAAGTAACATTTAAGTTTACTTTTAGTATGTTTGCAAAAACATAAAAAAAAAAAAGGAAAAGTAAAATTTAACAGACTGATGAGTTAGCTCGCATAACCTACTAATTCGCGCGAAGCAGAGTGGGTCAGTGCATATAACTAGTAGACTAAAATAAGACGGGTGTATTTGCCTACTAAACCTGCTTGCACAGCTATATACGCAACATCAAATGATCAAAGGCTTGGCCATTTAGCTTATTCCACCACTCGCCGGTGACGTAATTAGTAGACTCATATGCATATAAATATCTGTTAAAAAAAAGTATGAGGGTAATTTTATAAAATTTATATATCGTTTGTATTATTTATCTAAAATATATTAATACTTATATGTTATTTATCCAAGGACAAACGGTGTATCACTTTCCTAATTCTAAAATCCAATTTAATCAGGAAAACGATTGCTCAAATTTTTAGAATAATGCATTTAGTCCCCATTTTCTTATTAATTTTATCATCTGGGCATCCATGAATAGGATAAAGCATGAAAAACAAAACAAAACAAGAAAAGAAAGAAAAGAAAGAAAAACCCTCAGGAAACCAATAATATAAGTAATGATAGCATTTATGTGGAGCTCTTTAGTCCGGTGGCACTTGTCATGGCTGATGGAAAAATAAATATGAGAAATATAGTATTTGTGGCCTCCACCTGCACCACATCTACACTAAAGTGACTTTCCAATGTGCGCTACGACTCGATCAGACTTTGTGATTGTGTGTTGGTTAGTTTTATGGTAAGAACTTCTATGGTCGTTATTATTAAATTAATTATAATAAAATTAATATAAAAAGAGTATTAAGTATTTCTTCACGATTGAAATAAATTTGAATAGTTAAATGATTGTACAGAATTAATTCAATTACGGATTGTATAACTTTTCCTTTATTACTTTTCAAAAAAAATTATATTGTCCAGTCATTAATTTTGACGGGACTAGTTTAGTCACTATCCAGCTGCTCACATCATACCCAATTAAGATCGAATCCCAAAATAGTTAATATTATATTTACTATATTTATTTTAACAGTTAACAGTGTGAATAGTTATTATTTCATATTTTAAAAAGTCAATGGAATTTTAGTTTGGAATATTTTTTAATTGTACATGTAACTGAAATTATTTAAAACTTAATCTTGAAAAATTATCTTATTTATATTTGATTTGTTTTTGTCTTTAAAAACTATGGGGAAGATGATAATTAGAAGATGAGAATTGGGATGTGGAATTTCACTTATTTATAAACGAAAGGGCTTAAAATATATATTTTATTTCATAGGAAAATTGAAATTTTGATTGGATATATTTTTATAAAACTTCAAAAATTTAAAACATAAATAAGTTTAACTTGGGGTTTATTAGCTATTTAGTTTTATAAATGGGGAAAATATGTACTTTATTTCGTCTCTTTGATATCATATTTCAAAAAATATACGGTTTAAAAACAAACAGAAAACATAAAAAAAAAAAAGAGAGATGAAAATAAACGGAACAAATCAATTACCATATAAGAAAATTGAAAAAATAAAATTACCCTTTAAGCTTCTGATTTTCATATTATATATATGGTCCCTTTTTTCGGTCAATAGGCATTGTTAACAAGTTTGCCAAAAGAAAAAAAATCCTTGTTCCATCACTAATAAAGAAACAAGCATATGAAAATACGCAAAAGTTTCTTCCTTTTAACCCTTTATAAGTATTCATAAGATACCCATTAATATTTTTTATATCTGTATGTAATATATACCTTTTTTATTTTCAGGATCAGCATAAATAGGATGGGATCATACATAGGACATTGAAATGGCACTTTTGAAACTCCCTACATAAAGCATAGGATAATTCACTTTTTCATGTATATATTTAAACTATTAAATAAATAATAACACCGATTCTCTTAAAAAAATATAACTAGACTATTAAATTTTCCATATATCCATACATGTACCTTCTAATAAGTTTGTATCTTTAATTTATTTTCTAGATTTGTTATAAATTTATAAATAAAATTATCTGAATTATTAAAATATTACTTGATATCGTTATGACACTATCTTTTTTTTCTTTTTTCCTTATAATCTCAATTACTCATTGTAGTATTTCACGAGGAAAAATTTGAGTGCAAGATTAGGAAATCCCAATAAACAAGATAAAGAAAATAATCAAAAACAGGTATGAGAATATTATATTATTTCTTCTTGTCACCAAAGTTTTTGAAGCGTTATCGCTTGTTAGTTGCTGCGTGCATCAAAACAAGATGGCATTTTAAATGGACCATTTGGAACATATTTTAATTACTTAATAATATAAGTCTGATCCTTGCAAGGTTAGTTGGATCCAAGCAGATTCTTGATTTTGACCCCTCGGACCCCAATATCACATTGTCTAAACCTTCCTATCCATTTTAGTCAAACAAATTCATTATACTTTTGTCTGATTCAATTTTGCATACAAATTTTAATTTTTAGTCTAATCATACAAGACACAGAAACTTCCAACTGGTGCAACCCCAAAATGCCAAACTTCAGTTTCAATTTCCCCACCTAACACACCTTAGATCTCAAAAACCAATTGTAAGTTTCTCTTTTCTTTTAAGGTTGTCATGTTCCTCCCCTTTTCACGTTTCATTGACATCGACAATTCATCATATAGTATCATTAGATAGACCAGTAAGTGTTCAATGTTGTCTCTTTTACATTTTTCTTGTGATAAGGTTCAATAGATTGATAACATGAAGGTACATGCCGTTCTGGGGTATTGGTAATGGTAGTAGCAAGATATATATAAAGTTAAGCATGCTTTGAAGGAACTCCTAGGAGGAGAGTTCATATAACATGGTGATGGAAATTGTCATGTCTATACTTTTGTTGTTTGTTGGGATTGCTGTTTTGGTTGTAATACATATTTGCATAGTGGGAAGGGCTTTCAGGAAGGTTACCAAAGTGGGGTTTTGGTTTCAAGAGCCAACAAAGGGATGGCAAAAATTACAAATGAGGATTTGAAAAGCCTTCCGTGTTTCGAATACAAGTCGGGGGATAAGGATAAGGAAACTGGGGATAGTTCATTTGATTGTGCAGTTTGCTTGGATAATTTCAGTGATGGTGATCGGTGTAGGTTATTACCAAACTGCAGACACAGTTTTCATTGTTATTGTATTGATTCATGGTTGTTGAGGACACCTATTTGTCCTGTTTGTAGAACCAGCATTGTTAACACAACCCCGGATGGCTCATCAGCTGTTGAAGCAGAAACCGAAGTTTCTAGTTCAAGAGAAATTGTTGTTGTTGAATTAAGTTGAAGATAGGAGCATTTCTGTTTATAGTTGGCAATCCTTGATACGACAAGGTCCATTCTCGTATATTGTTGAATCTATTTTTTTACATGTTTCTGTGTTAGGATGCTCCTACTTTTGCACTAATTATTGTCCCCTGCATAAAAAAAAACATAGCAGGTTGCAAAATTTCTTCCCTTTTTATGTCATGCCTGTTTTACTCTGCATAAATCAACAGACTGTTCTTTCAATCAGTGACCTTTGAGTAGATCAGATTCTAATTTTAGTTGGTTCATTGATGGATATAACCTGAGACCGTCAAAAACTTTCTGGATTTTGTATAGATATGTTCAAATATTTGTGACACTTACAATGCTAGCAGATTGTTATTCAAGGATATTGTGTTATATAGGTGAAATCGAGGTATACAATCCAATCCCAATTGAATCTTATTAAATAATAAAGATAATAGTCTACACAATATCTATAAGTTTAAGTTTTGAGTCAGATGATTACGGTACTATCTTGAAAATATCATTAAATCAGGAGGTCGTGAGTCTAAATTTGTTGGTTCTATCTTTAACCCTATGTTGTAAAAATTAGATAGATTTTACCCAAACCTAGTGAAAACCGAATATCATGCAGGTATCAAAAGAGGCAAAATATAACCAGATCAATGGGGATTTTCGATTTTTCTCAAACTTTAAGAGGGAACAAGGTTGTGCCAATTATGGAACCAAGGTTTATGTAGGTCCAATGAAACATACACTCGGATGGGATGCATCAAAACCTGTTTTTTTTTTTTCAAAAACAGAAAAAAAGTGAACCTGCATTCTAATTTAGAGCATATGGTCCCTACACTACAGCAGGCAGGACTTTGAAAGCAAAGCCAGGCTTGCAGGATGCTGTTGTACCACATGTATGAGCTTAAAAAGTAGGTCCAATGTAGGACACAACAGGGACAAATTCATCCATTAGTTTCCCCACACAGAGCAGTACTTTTGATGCTTGTAGAAGCCTAGCTAGCCTAAGATGTCGGAACATTGAACTTTTATGCAAATCCAGCTGCAGGGAAATAGCATGCAGTACCCAAAGTCAATAAATACCGCAGGACCACACTGCTCATTTGGGTGCCGATGGATGACCTCTAACCACTAAAACTGTAAAACTGTTTATGAGATATTATATTTATACTTTTTCAAAAGTTATTCCAACATGAATAAGAATAACCGGTTAAAAATTTAGACCATCCATCCGCATCTGATTATTATAGTTGAAGAAATATATTGTGAAATGGGAAAAATGGCAGACTGAGTATCTGTATTTTCGGTTCCTGATAATTTAATGTCTTATTTTAGATTTTGATAAATTAGTATTTATATTTTTAAATAAATATTTATCAAATATTAATTGATGATGATACTGAATCGTATATATCTTAAAAGTACAAATACTAATTTATTAAAATTTAAAGATGAGATACCGGTCCTCGTTGCTCAAGCATAGGCCATTATGAATCACAAATCGTGTGCTTCCACAAGCATAGCTTTTTCCATTGCAAATTCTTCTCATCCGAAGTGAGTTCCACATCATGTCTGTTAGAAACAAAAGCAAGTACCATGCTAATATAAGATCTTATGATTGATTATAAGCATTAGAAAGTGGGAATTTGCCTTTTTCTTTTCTTTCTTTTGTTTTTTTTTCCATCTTATTTTCGTAAATATTATAGCATGGGAACCTCTTGAGACATACAATTTTATTAAAAATAACACGACCACACATTCATACTGGATTTTCCGTGGTCCAATAAATATTCAAATTGCCTATAATTTGATATTTAGAGTTGAATAGGTCCGAATTAACTACTTGTTGACTTCAAATAAATTGTACTAATATATATGATATGTGTTAAAATATAAAGGAAAAATAAAACTAACCATACTATAAACTTTTGACAAATGGGTAAACTATAACTATCAACATTTAGAAGTCAGTTTGTTTAAAGTATCAATATTTTAAGTAATTAAAAAGAAATACAAACGTTTAACAAAATGTATCAAATGAGATATCAACGTTTTGTAAAATCCATTTCAAGTATCTATATATGGATTAGTTTTCAATTAAATCTTTTTAATTTTTGAAACAACGATCGATTATTGATATCTTATTTGATTCAATTTATCAAACGTTGACATCTTTTTTTTAATTACTCAAACCGTTGATACATGTAATGCGCTGACCCACGTATGTGGATATATCTTAATATAGTCAAATTTGGTCAATCTTTTTTAATATTGTAAAAAATCCTTAGTAGAGTACTTTAGGTTAGACATTTGAAGTAAAATTACGTGTGCATTGATTGATATTTCAAAATATAATTGGATCTTTTGACTGAAACAGATATTAATAATATTATTATCTTTTATGTTTTAGAATCAATTAAGTAGGCGTTGTTGAAATACAAAATAGGGTCTGTTTGGATTGTCTGTTTTTCATCTGTATCTGTATCTTTTTTAAAATGATATATGTAAATATATCCGATTTGCATCTAAATTTTATCTATATTTGTTCTATTTGATCTTTCGATGAGAACTGTCAACTTTTTTTTATCTATATATATTTCTTGATAAATAATTTTTTAGCAAAAAGTTTGAAAAAGTGTCTGTATCTGCTGAAAAAAAGCCAAAACAAACAGACCCATAACCATCACGCTACAATCCAACCCCTCAGATGACATGGAAACAAAATAAATATTTATTAATTTTTAAATTATTTTAAACTTACCTAATAAGTATAAAAATATTTTTTAAAAAACTGAATAAAATATATGTAAAGTGATATGTAACACTTATAAGATGAACCAAGAAAAAAAAACCCTTAGATTAGTTTTGGTGTCAAATGAATTCCTATATTTAGACATAAATTGTTGTGATTTCTCTTTCTTTGTACTCTATTCAACTGCAACAGAGCTTTGTAAATATTTATAAATATGTATTTATGTGTATATCTATATGTGTTAAGAATGGATATTAAGGCTAAATGCTTACACATAATTTTTTAATGTAAATAATTCGTGTTGTGTTTATTCTTATCGTTGGTTTTTTTTTCTTTTTCTTTTTGCCTATGAGTCATGAAAATTGAAAAATAAAATGAAACGAGATGATAACAACAACATCGTCATTTTATACCTCAATATTTTCTGCATCCTATGGAGGAGTTCTGCTCTTTTTTTTTTTTTTTAACAGCAAACAATTTTTGTTTCCAGTCTATTTAGCTTATACGGATCATATTTCTTTTCTTTCTTATATAATAAGTAATATTATCTTCCTATTTTTATTTTTAATTATAAGTTTAAAATAACATAGAAATTGATAAATATTTATTTTGCCACCATGTTAGTTTTATATTTCTATATCATGTGCCATTTAATTAAGTATAGTTGAGCCAGCACAAAAAGAGGGAAATTAAAGATTTTTAAAAAGTAGTGTGTGTATGTATTAAAGAGTAAATTATATCAAAAAGTATCAAGAAGGTTTAAAAAAGATATAAATGTTTAGCAAGTGAGTCATAATTGACCATTGATTAAAAATAAAAAAGATTTAATAAAAAACTAATCTATACATCAATAGCTGAAATGCATTTTATAAAACATTAATCCCTCATTTGGTATACTTTGTTAAACTTTTACAATATGAAAAAAGATATACCAAATTTACAATATGAAGTAGGATTTTTGTCCGTTTAGTTTAACCATGTACTTTAAAGAAAATCATTTTCAATATTGGATGTTTGATACAACTAAATATCGTAATAACTTTTTATAAAGAATAAAATTTGTTATTACAAGTAAGTTGAACGTGGAGTAAATGTTTTTGTTGCTTAACAATAACATGTAAGGATTACTTAGTATCAGTGACAAACTGACAATCCTTTCTTTCCATTTTATTCCAAATTTTCGATAAATAACTTAGTGTAAACCGTAAATCAAGTACCTCGTTGATTGAGCAGTAATTCTAATAAAAGTTATGGTTTCAAACATATGTTTGTCAAACAAACAGATACAAATAAAGAATAGATATTTTTACTCATAAACAAATTAGAAATAGATAAAATACATATACAAATCAAATACAAATAAAATAGAATGAAAATTAGGCAATCCAAACAGACCCCATCTAGAAGTTCTTTGGTGTCCATTTTTGTAAAGAGACCATTAATACCTAAAGGAAATAGCAAAAGTAAATAATTTAGTCAAACAATTTTCAGGAAAAAACTATAGGGTAAGGAAAAACGAAACACATAATAATCAAGGATCCCATCACCAAAATGAAGGCAATGCCCTTCTTTTATTGCTTCTCATCAATCTGCATGAACCTATGCATTTTGAGAGCTTGTCATTAGATGTATGAAAAGTGGTCATGGAAGGAATCAAAGCAACCATGTCCCTTTTCCCAGAATGGCTTAGAAAAGGTACTGCATCCAAAACTAGAAGAAGGAACGACTACAACATATGCACATTTTAATGAGAAGAACACAGAAGCAACTAAAAGTAGTGACAAAAAGAGTCTGATCACTGATGAACATCCATCCAGTACCGATTATCACCGTGTAATCTTTACAAACTCAAATGGGGACATAATTTTGATCCCTCAAATTCATGTACATTTCCTCTTGTAAGTCCCTTGCTCATATATCAACAAGAAGCAAAGCCTAAAGTTACATCAGTTGACAATCAGAATATGGAATCTAAAGAGGAATCTCAGACTCGGTTTCTTTTGAGTTCATAGACATTATACACAAAAAATGTGGGAAAAAGAAAAAAGTGGCCAAAAATACAAGAACTCCTAGGTCAGCCTCTTCACCAACTGCTGGCCGACGAGGATTAACCAAGTAAATCTGGCTTGCACACCATACACAGTATATGCTAGCAATCATAAAAATAAGTTTCATTGATTGATAGGATTTCTTTGTGATGGAGAGAGGGGATTTCACTCTGCAAATTCAGAAGCATTCAAGATGTGATTAAAATGACACGATCTTTTAACAGTAACTAATCCTGAATATAACCTACATGAGAATATCAAGATATGAGAATTAAAAGAGGCACCTGTTTATGTAAATAAAGCCACCAAGTAAAGAAAGACATAAGAAACTGACTACAAACACAGCATCTGGATTGACAGGAGCTCGATTTATCCACCATCCAGTGCTCAATATCCAAGTATACATTGACGAGTGACCATTTTCCTGCTCATTGAAGATACACATATCATCTACAGCAAGTACAGGCATCTAGAAGATTGTGGAAAGAGTATAAAGATACCAAAAAAGATATGATTGCATAGATCCTTCAAACAACTTTTACAAAGGGCTGGATTGCAGTTTAAAAAACGCTGATATAGTGGCAACAGTAAAAACCAGAGGAACATAATTTATAAGTGGATTCTGGAAATGGTATATCAATTGTCAAGGATCATGGTATTTACCTCAAACAAATGATCAAGGAAAAAATGGGAGAAAGAACCTGCAGCCACCAGCAGAAAACACTGCTTTCTTGTAAGAGGAACCTACGGAACAAATTTTGGCAGATGATTTAATAAAACAAGCAGGACTGAGGTGTGTTATCGTGCAACATAGACATTGATCATAGCTAAACTGTCCTTTTATAAAGCAAGGTATATGACTACTCAGTCTATTGCTTTACGAAGATCATCTTACAAATAATTTCACACAAACGGCAGCTAACTGAAGCAAACACATGCTAGTCAAGAATATATCAAGATTAAAGCTCTGCAGTCGCCTCATTGGCATTGCTTTTATCAGTGTTCTCATATCATGAAGAAAAACATGTTTCAGCAAACCACTGAAAGCAGATCGCAATTGTTGTGACCAAATGTAAAATGAACCTCCCAGCATATAGATCCACCATAGAACCAGATCAATTAAGAATGTAATCGCAAACTAAGGGGAGCTGGAGAGGAAATTAGGCAAGATACAACGTTGATTCTACCCAACTAGCCTAATTCAACACCATCTGAGACCAAGCATACATGATACTTAATAATTGGCATGCCAAGCTAACCTATCAAAATGACAAAATAAATTGATTACTTCAAAGTTTTATTTAATCGCATACAGATCCTTAAGGCTTAATACAATCACTATGGATTAGTTTTTGTTGTCCCAAATTAACAGGCTTAAGCATGTCCCATCAATTACAAACAAACGCCTTCTAGCTGTCTGTCTGAATATAATTAGTGAACATACACTCAGAGATAGCAGTTCTGGGACAGCACACATCCAGCATAAGTACCTCATGTCAGAATTGAGAAGTTCTACACCTCGAATCATTATCATTCTCGTATTTATTACCTGTGTTTGTTGCTAAAAATACTTGCATTTAGGATCATCTAATATTGAAAGCAAATTCCTTTTCTGTTTCCCTAATTAGAAGCTTGCTCATGATCTCCATCTATAATTTTGTTGGCTCTTAACACTACAATCAACTAATCTAAAAGCTTAAACCAAGATCGAGCCCGGGTTTTATATACCAAAATATAGCCAAAATCAACCCAACCAACCAACAAAAAACCCGAAAACGAACAATAAAACATCAGCAGTGACGTACCCCAGAAGCAGTGCCCAGAACACCCTTATGAATCAAAACCTTAGAGAGCCACGAATAAAGAACACAAAAAGGAAGACCCAGAATAGCAACATAAAAGACAGGGTCGTGTATGGCATCGGCTAATAGTGAGCCAAGGGAGCCGGCGAAGCCGAAGCTGAGATAGTGGGCAATGTTGGAGCCAAGCCATTCGGCGAAGGACCCGATGTCGGGGCCGAAAAAGGCGTTGAGAGTGTAAGTGAGAGTGTGGGTTGAAGTGAACTTGCCGTTGGTTAGAGACGTGAGAGCGGTGCCCGTGCACATAGCGTACATCACGTGTGGTCCTGGTCCTGGCATGGTGGAGGGAGGGGAGGGAAGGGAAGTTGGAGAAGAATGGGTTAGAGTCAAAATGGGTGTGGTTTCATTTCATGGTGTTTTGATACAGGAGGAGGAAAGGCAGAAGCACGAGGAGACTTTGAAGCCAAAATTGGGTTAATTTCACCAACGTGGCTGAAGTTTTTTGAATTCAATAGAATTATTCCCATAGAAAAGTTTCATTACAAATTTCAACTTTTGAAATCTTTTAACTATGTACCAATAAGCATATTCCGTTCATTTTTCCATCAAATGTTGAAATGGCAAATTGATCCGATTAAAATATTATTCTTTTATTATCTACAATAATATATTTTAAATTATTTTATTTTTGTTTACTTTTTCATCTATTATTATTTTTTTCATTCCTTGCACTTGTAAGGGACTTCATCCCTACCTTCAGCCAAAATTCATGCTTGGTAGTCATGAAAGGACTTTCAAGTTTGGGTCGGACCATAAATACGAAAACATAAATTTGAACAGAAAAACACAAATCTAGTACGAAATTGATCATCTTGAGAACCTTTATTGTAAACTCCTCATTTTTAGAGTAATATCAAGTTCAAACCCTAAACCAGAAAGTTAACCGGAACCTTAAATTAACAAATTCTCATGAAACTCTAGTAGTTTAGGTCGATAATCTGGCGTTCCTAAACTAAGAAGTCGAAATAAGAGTAAAGAGTATATTTTGGTTCGTAATAATATTAGGGTGCTTAAAAAGATCAGATTAGTAAATTTTCGACCCATTTCAAATTCGATCGAATACAGACTTTGAAAAGCGTGTTTCAGAACTCGAGTTATTAAATATATGTTATTAATACCATCAGACTCGTAATTTCATAAGATTTCCAAATATATCAATTATATAATTTTTCGGGTTATAAAAGTTACAGTTATAATCTTTTTATCGTATTTTCTTTACTACCGGTACTTTAATTGTCTAATCTACTTTTTTATTTCTAATCTATTATTCACAAGTATAATCACCCATACTCTACTTCTTACATCCTTATAACCTATTCTTATAATATTACATCATCTTCCTTACAATTTACTTTTCCAATACAACTTTTATTACTTAAATTGCTTAATTAATTTTGAAACTTATACAACACACACATCTCTCTCTCTCTCTCCCATACACCCCAAAAACCGACGCCCCTCTCCCTCTTTCCCTCTCTCCAATTTTGTTTTATTTTCCTTTGTTTAATTAAAGCAAACCCTAATCTATTTTTCTATATAAACCCTTTATGCCTTCACCTTTCTATTTCCTTCTTTCCTCGCTTTCACTTTTAGAAAAATTTTTGCAAAACTCCCTCCCTCTCCTCTCTAGAAACCGTGAGCCCCCCTCTCTCTACCCACACACTCACTTTTGATTTCTTCTATTTTTCTTGATCCAAACACTAAATAGGTAATAGATCTACGCTTCATTATCTTAAAAACATGTGATGGCAAGATCATTCATGTGTGATTCTACCCAAAAGTCTACATCACAATGTAGTAGATCTTATTATTTAAGATTATTTTGCTATTACTTTTTTTGTTTACTAAGTTATGTTGTTATTACCAATGTTTTGTGCATGCATTCATCATCTAGTTATATCCACATAATGATCATAGTGTTCATGCATTTATGACTAGTACGGTAAACTAATTTTAGTGGTTTTGAGTTCATAAATGCCTTAAGTTTTTGTTTTATGCACACACATAACTTGTAATAGCATGATGATAGTAGGAAAATGTTAGAAAGCTCAAGATCTACTTTAGTTTCAACAAAAATTATTTTGAAAATTCGGATAAAGAAGGAACCATATTTAGAAAAGCCATTTTCCAACTTCAAAATGTGTATTTTAGATAAAAATGAAGAGCTTGGGGAACAGATACCATAAATGAGTGATCTTGATGAGAAAAGCTTAGATCTACTAAGGAATATTTCCAAAATAAGGAAAAGTTTACAAAAGCTATATTTCAATCCTAATAACAAATTTTAAAGTTGTGAGGAGGGAAGCTTGAAGTGTAAACACCTATTTTTCAACCCCAAAACAAGAGTTTTATTAAAGAAATGAAAGCCTTAAGGAGTAGGTTTGATTAGTGAATGGTTTTTGAAAGATTAAATGAATTTTACAAAGGAAACAATCTCAAATGAAACTTACAAAATTCGGATTTGAAAATGGCCACTATTTAAACACCTATTTCCAAATGCTAAAATGATGATTTTTATGGAAAAATAGAAGTCCTAGGGAACACATGTAACAAAGACCTAGTTTTGTTAAGGATAAGTGAAATTTATTAAAGTATATTCCTAAAACAAGGAAAGTTTTCCAAAGATAGATTAAACAATGTTTTCATTCCTTAAAAATCTTGTAAAATTCGTATCTAGGTAAACCCCTTATGTAAATACCTATTTTCCAACTCCAAAACAAAGAATTCCATTAAAGTAAAGAAGGTGATAGACATATAGGTCATTAGGGAAAAGTTTTAGTAAGAACAAGTGTGATTTTGCAAGAAATAAAACTAGTTTTCTTGAGTTTTGAAATTTCAAAAGTCTTGCAAAGCAAAAGTTTTCTAAAAGAATTTTGATATCATATCATTAAGAATATACATATAGATAGTTCATTTCATGACATTCATGATGATAACTTATCAGTGTTTCATGTACACATAATGCACTTGGTAAAAACAAAGTTAGGAAAATATTGTCTTATACATCCTATCAAGCATTATCTAAGTACATGAAGAAATAACTTTGCCAACACCCATGAATCATGGATGATATTGAGTTATATATGTATATAATAGAGTCTTACAAGATATAATGATAGCTAAGTATATATCAAAGCTTTAGTATGATGCATGGTTTGAAATTATGAGTTGAATTATGGAACGGGAAATTCGTATGGTATTATGTACCCTACTTTTCATGGACCAAACGACCTTGTTTGTTGGAAATAACTTTAGAAATAGATAGCTCTCTTCGAATAGATAGAAATCGGTATATAATATACGAAATTCCGAGTTAAAATGACCAAGTTATGGCTGTTTTAAGTTGGAATTTCCTCTTAGACGAATTTTGACGAACTTGTTAGAATAGAATTTATAAGTTCATTCAAACTTCATAGAAAAACTCATTAGAGTTATTTATTTTGATTAGGAAACTTGGGAAATAGAATAGACCTTCCCGATTACTATTACGATTAAGTAGATTTTTGTGCCATGGCAAAGTGAGTTCACTATTTTAAATTATATGCTTGTAATTGTGCTTGTAACGTTAATGGCATTAGAATTAGGGCAAAACAAAAATTTGATTGTGTGTATGTGAGTTCTATTTAGGTGAATCGATAATAAGAATATCGAAATGAGCTTGTTGTAAATACTTGTATGATTTAGTATAGAATTAAAGTATCTGTCATATCTATGATCGCTCATAAATTGTTAAAGTAATATGTCATGATCTTATAATCAAATTGGCCATGCATACCATATGTGGTCACATTACATAGGTTATTATACATTTGTGGGAAGAAGGCGTAATAACTGGGCAACGAGGGGTCTGTAAACTCGAATGTTGGCATAATAGCCAGAATTGAAAATATGTGTGGGTAGGCACCTGTATCAACCACAATATAAATGAGAAAAATTGAAATCTATGGTCATATGGGCCTGAAACACCTAACCCCGAATGGAGGGCGTAAATCCATTCAACATAAGATTTCTAGAAAGTCTTATGTATTGTATGCTCACATGCTTGTGCATTTCATATGGTTGTTAATATAACTTGCCTGATATATATATTGTTTGTTGAGTATTTAATTTTGGAAGTGAAACTCACTGAGCTCGTAAGCTTATACCCCTATAGTTTTCTGTTGCAATATGAATATTTATGGCTATCTCCGAGAAGCCACTTTCCTCAGGTATAGCTTTTGGACCTTAAGTAGCTTTTTGAAGAAGTTGGGACCTAGATGTAGGCACAGACTTCTAGTCAAACCTCCTAAATCCATATATATAATAGTTGATATAAGAGACTTTTGTGGGCCTATGGACTCTTAATATTTTGACAAGGGTATGCCCCTTAGATCATGTAATAGATTATTCTTGTTATAATTGTTATGATTTACATTCTTATTGCTATGTATGTCTCATTAAGCTATTTCGATTCAAAGTATGGTTCCCTATATGTTGAACGTGAGCCTTACACCCGGTGTTTAAACTCATGGAATGACTTGTCATACTTGAGTTTAGATATCGAGTGTGACAGACTGTCGCGTCTAGGGTACCCATTATCATCATTAATAAAACGCAAGAATCATCATTATTCGCTCTTAATCAGAAAATGAAAATCAGACCTTTTTGACCTAACGTCCAAAATTCAATTTTTAAATTGTTTTGGTGTGCCTTAACGTCCTAGATCCTTTTCCAAAAGTCTTTTCTCTTGGTTTTGCCTTTTTTTCCTTCCAAATCGTGAATTTTTTCTTAAGCAACTTTTTCAAGTCAAACCTCAGCTCTCCTTGCTCAAGTCACATTGAATCTTTTTTCTTAAGAGGTTGTGTTTGGCTGATCGTCTATAGCATTTCCCAAATCCTTTTCCCTTGATTCCATTCGTAATCGCACATATTGAAGTTGAATTCTACGGTTTTCTTGCACTTTGGGGTGCTTTTCAGTCTGTTTCTTCAAGGATTCTTTATTGTCTACCTTTGATAGACATGTTTTTTGGAGCTTTTATGTTCAATTTCATCTATGATGACTATGGAGGCAGGTCGAGGGCGTTAAATGGAGATTGATGGTTATAGGCTTAGTAGAGGTTAACGAAGGGCATGTCTGCGGTGATGAAGATTGAGGTAGATGGGTGATAGAGATTGTGGTTGTTAGGTGGTTATGTGGTTATTAGATATGGAGCTTTGGGTTGACGCCGAGGAGGAGGGAGATGGAAAGTGAAAGGGGATCGGTGAGAGAGAATCGAGGGCATTGAGTTGGAGAGAGAGTTGGGTAAGCAAGAAGTTTGAGAGAGATTCAGGGGCGGTGGTGGCGTTTAGAATGTGGTGGTGGTTCACTTGTTTTAGAGAAGGAGGAGGAGGCAAAAGTGGAAAAAAAATAATTAATTAAAAAAATTTCTAACATGGATAGAGAAATAATATTTTAATTGGGTCTACCTACCATGTCAGCAAATAGACGAAAAAATGGATGAAATCCGTCCAATAGTTCATGGGTTTTATTTAAAAAGTTTGGGTATTTTCTTTTAGCAAATTTTTTTTAGATATAATTCTATAAAAATAAAAAAAGTTCAGGTACTATGAGTGAAACTAACTTAGTTAAAATTAGGCAAAAGGGTTTGCTATTGGAAAAACATTCACACTGTGTTTGGCAATTTTTTTTGTATACGAAAATCAATGAAATAAGGAAGAAAAAAAATTTGAGTGGAAATGGAAATAGATGGAAATAAAAAGAAGTTAAATATTTATTTTATGTTTGATAAGTTATGAAGAAAATAGAAAAAAAAAAAGAAGAGAAATGAAGTTAGTAATTAACTAAAATACCCCTTGTTTTGATTTTTCTATTGTACTTTAAAAGATATTTTAGTCATTTCAATTAATTTCCTTGATTTCCACCCCATCCCAAATCTAGATGGAAATAAAACTAACCCTAACTTATGTTGATTTCCATTTGTTCCTTTTCCATTTCACCAGCATAGAAATAGTCAAACGCACCACTTTCCATCCACTTTCCTTACCTTCCTTTGTTTTAGATGGATTTCCACCAATCCCAAGCATAATGTCAATGCTAGTAGATGCACGTGTGTGTACACTAGAAAAGCTTGAATCATTTTTCGATGGTAGAATTACAATAAAGAGTCTGTTAATTTCATCATATTCTAGTTATTTTGGCATCATATTTTTATCGCTTTTAAACAAATATATGTTAAAAACGGATACCAATGAAAAACTCATAATTTTATTTATAAACCGACTAAACAGATATGATACAAATATGATATAGATATGATACAGATATGATACAGATAAATTGCAAATGCAAATTTCTATATATGGTCTGCATCTATATCTTGTATATACATGGTTTGTTTCTGTTTATAAGTAAAAATATATGTTTTTCATCTGTGTCTATTTCTTAACAAATGATCTATTTGAAAACGATATAAAAAATATGTCAAAACAACAGATAAGACAAGCTAAATAGACTCATAAATATAATATGATTGTTCAATGATATATAGGATTTCATGGAAAATACGTTGTACATCTATATATTTTTTATAATATTTATAGTAAATGTGTTATGAAGAAAATGATTTTATATGGATCCTAATTAATTAAGATGTAATTGGAGCTGGTTTGAAATGAGTTTTATAAAATCCAAATCAGTCCTATGAAGTACTTCCTAAACCATACCTACATGTAAATCCATATCCAATATACCTATTTAAACATCTATAAAAATAGAAGAGATTGCTAAGACGTGAGGTTATTCATATAAAGTTTTTCTTCAATAATCTGTTATTCCACTTGTCGGAATGAGTTTCAAACACATTATTTAGATATGGTGTTTCTCACAAACAAAATTGTGGTGTCTTTGTAAGGAACAGGTTTTGTTCTAACTTTTCTCTACCCAGGTATAGCACATTTATAAAATGAATATAATTTTGATTTGAGGCGATGTTATAATCACTACTTTTTGAGTTTTTTTTTTATTTTAAATTTGATACTGAAACTTATAGCTTATTAATATCATATTAACTAAATTTCAGTTTATTAAATTTATTATCTTATCCAAACTTTATTTTTGAACCTTGACCTTTTCAACTCATCCTTGTAATTATATTCAGTAACTTCAAAACGTGATTATGAAAATTAAATATGACTTTAGCAAGTGAAAACTTCTAAGTTTATTTTAAAACTTATTACTTAGATTCGGTAGCTTTCTTGAATTTACTGAAACCAGTTAAAGGCTTGCATACATAAATAATAATTCAATTTATTCATAAAATAAATTCAGCTAAAATGAACATCATCTGGTATAATATTATATTGACAATGTATGAATGATACTTCATCAAATAAGTAAATAATTACTAAAAATATATTATAATCAAAATTTATAAATATCATTCTAATTGTTATTCAATAAAATAATTTGACAAAAAAAAGAGAGAAGAAAGACTACATCGAAATCCTTGGAATGATATTGTAATCACACCTAAGCATCTTTTTGGTTCGGATTGGATTTGGGTCCTCAAAACATGGATCGAAAATTACCTCATCTTGATGGTAGGCTGTTTGAAGCCATAGACCCTCTAATTCACGGGACGGGTCCAATGGATTGGACTTGGTTTTTTTTTTTTTTGTTCATTTCATTTAAAATTTAAGAGATATGGCAGGAAAAGAAAAAAAAAAAAAAGCAACAATCCAATTAGAATAATTGCGTGGGACAAAACCTACGGACTCTTGCTCTTCCATTCGTAGTCTCAACCTCTTCTTCGGGGATTATAAGGAAGAAAAAAAGATGAGAATAAAAAAGGCACTGATGATTATGAACCCGGCGCCTCTTGCTCTTCCCATTCATAATCTCAGCCTCTTCAATTTTCTTATGTTTTTTAAATAATTAAATAACTGTTGCATATCGTTTTGTTTAAAACTGAGTTATAGTATAAACATATTTTATTAATATCAATTTGTAAGTACATCTGCACTACATTTACAAAATTGCTTTAAAAATAGTTTTGATAAAAAGATATTTTTCTACTAAAAAATATTCTATTAAAAAAAAATTATTTTCATCTATTTCGGGTTTTGTTTATATTGCTGTTTAGTTTTCTATCATTTTCTATTTTGTTGGCTTCCATGTAGACATCCCCGCCGGTTTGGAGCTGGACCGAACATGAATCGAAACAGGAACCGCCGGTTCCGATTCTAGGAAATGGGGAATCGTAATTGGGAATCCCAGTTCCAATCCAGTTCCGACAGAACCACTGTTTCTAGAACCGACGAACCCTTTTTTTTTTTTTTGGCCCCTCTCCTAACTCCAATAACCAACCTAAATTAGAAATGAAAAAAATTAAGAGAAAATATGAGTATTCTTTCTAAAGAGTTGCAAAAATGTTAAAACAATTGCTATCGATGCCTATTAGGTAAAAATTATAATTTTCTAGTAATGTTTAGTGCAATTAAAAAAAATTAAAAGTCACTTAACGATAAAATTATACTACATCCAATAAAAAGTTAATAAGATAAATTTAAAATCATTAAAAGAATAAAACGAAGTCGAATATATATAGAAAACGAGTAAGATACATATATTACAAACATACAAGTTCAGTTTTTAATTATTTCTTCAATAGCTGGAGAAAAAGAATTAATTTTTATTTCAATTTTTAATTTTTATCTCAAAAGTATATACGGATGATTTTGCTGTGCACATACGGATGATTTTGCTGTGCACCAAATTTTCTTTAAAAAATTTTTCATTTTCCCGTTCCGAAGTCCAAACGCTGCATAAGCAGCACCTTCTAGCTTCCACAAATTCTTTTGTTTTTTTTTTCCTCCCCATCCGTGAGCCTCTGACACCATTTCGAGTGATATATTTCTCTCCTTTATATAAACTAAAGGCTTGCATTTTTATTTTTTATCTTTTTTTTTTATTTGGCCAAAAGATATTTTTTTTTCTTATAGACTATTCTTAAATTTATGGCCGGCATTCCTTTTTCTTTCTTTCTTTTTTATTTATGTGGGTTCCATAAATTTATAGGTTAAAATATATGTTTAATATTATTTGGATTTAAGTAAGAAAAGTTCAATGCATAATAATATTCTTTAATGTCAAATTATGATCTATTAAAATAGGTAGAATTATTAGGAGTTCAGCCGCATTATGCGGCTAGGTTTTCTTTTTTTTTTTTTTCGAGAACAAGCTTGGTTTCGTTTGGATCTAACTAAGAAAAGTTCAATATATAATAACATTCATTATTATCAAAATATGATTTGTTACAATTGGTGGAATTATTGATAGTTCAGCCGCAGCATGTGGTCAGTTTTTTTTTTTTTTTTTTTTGAACAGGCTTGGAACCACCGGTTCCAAGCCATGGAATAGGCCCATAACCCATGGAACTGGCGATTCTTTACCGGTTCTAGAATCAATCTGCACGGTTCGGTTCTGATTCGGTTTCCTGTTCCAATCCGAACCATGCAAACCACTACTTCGATGGGAGAAACTATTTGGGTTCAGAATTAAAATTGGAATTATTATAGTTAGCAACCTTAGCAAGGAAAGGCAAGCAAGACATCACTTGGGAATATAACAGTGTTTGGTGTTCCTTAATAAATTCAGCAAATAATTACTTAACTATTATTGAAGAAGGTGAAAGGCTCAATTTAAAATTAAAAATTAAAAATTAAGGTCAATAACTTTTCCGACATCATGTGATTAATTTGGTTGTATTTTATTAGTTGATTTACTTTTCCCTTCAAGTTTCATCAAGCAAGAACAATAGAAAATAAAGAAGAATTATCTACTGTACTTGTGGAGCATTCAACTGGCATGTTCGCGATGGAGGCATCGCCATATTTTTTTCTTTTACCTTGAAGATCCACCAAGCTATCGAGTCAGCCACATAGACCCGGCATGGACTCACCAACCACAGCGGGTTCTCTAGGTGAGTCTAAACTGCCCGTGGGAGCGGATCTAGTACATGAACCACCATGGTAGATCCTAGTCAGGTCTCCATTCAGACCCAACCCAGAGAGATTCTAATCACACATCTGTATGACTTAATTCATCTTATCATAACTTTCACGATTCATATTTTATTTTGAGATTAATATTGTAAATCTAAAATATGGTTTTTGTTCTTAAATGGTACGAAATTTAAAAAAAAAAATTGAAAAGAGGCTAAGTGAAGGCGGTGTCTTTGACAGCGCCTTTGTTTTTCACTATGGGTGCCCTCTGGCACAGTATCTGTAGTGTTAAGTGGACTACACTGAATGTACCGTCCCAAAAGGCACCTATGACTTCTATGAAAGGCGTTGCCTAAGACAACAAACACCATCAAACATCATTCCTTGTCATTCCCTTACATCCAAGCACAAACGATCCATCCATCATATCTATAAAACATCATTCCCCAACTCCTTGTGATTCCCAGCACCAACAATAACAAAAATTTCAGTCGCATCATGTTTAGATCCGGCAAAATTCCAATTAATTCAACAATGAATATGGTAAAACAATGTATAATCCATCCATAAACTAAAATAAAATCCAACACAAAGCATAAGACAATAGTACATGTTTCTCGGATAAGATAATTCATAAACACCAAACAAAATGGTAATGAACTATCATTCTAGAGTCCTTGAGCAATCCTAGACATAATGGATTGTCGACCCCCCTCTGAAGCTGGTAGCCCCTCATCCAAAGCAACTAACATGCTAAAGTGAAGCAATTGAACTGGACTTGACTGTGGAGGATACCTAAATTGAGAGAGTTACGTCAATCTCTCACCCATGTCATGATCATCAACAACACGTCTCTTTTGTGGTGTAGGTGAAGTAGGACTTGATATGCCCCACACGCGTCGTACGAAAGTGTAGTACAATCCTGAGTTGACCCCTAATTTATGGGACCGAGGAAGTGCTATGCCATTCATGAGATGTAGATGGTGCTCACTAGGCAATATGGTACTCCTGCTCTGCATCTTTATCATCATCATCATCCTCTTCATTCCCGGCAGTATGCATATGACCACCGTTGTCATGCTTCTCATCCTCACCTTCCTCATGTGTTTCATAACAAACCTTTGGATATTGATGATTTAAGACTTCATGCTCATCTACCCTTTCTATGGCTGCATCTGCAATTGTGCAAACCCTTAAAAGGTTAGGTGAGAACCATATATAGTGGACCTAGTCGGTCTGCAAAATAATGGGAAACAAACGAAGATGGTATTAAAAGAAAAAAGCAATTTTATATCGTAGGTAGAATGTTGACAATTCTTTAGTTACCAAGTGACTGAACATAGCTCTAGTATGGCTAACATACAGCCCACTAATACATCTGTAACATCGAAGGTAGTCTGGCTCAATACTAAAGGGATGCTTGATAGGGACCAGTCGGTCTCGTCTGTCATTCCACATCCCACGATAAGCAGCATGATGTACTAGCCAATTGGTTTCAGCCCTCCTTCTCAAATTGATCTAGTATAGATCTAGTTTAGTGTTAACAGAAGGTGGAATTCTCTTATATCCCCCAAACTGTCTAATGACATAGTCTAGGAAGCACCACTCCATAATGTAAAAGCATATAAAGGGGACTCATGCTGTCCACACATCAATACCGGTGCGATAGTATGGTGGAAGCCTACTCATAATATCATCCGTGTAAAGCATCCAAACAACATGTTTCAAAGCATAAAGAAGACCTTCCAATTAATGTTATTATAAAACATAAGATAACAATGAGAAAGCAAAAGGATAAGTACTCGACGAGAACCTATAACATTGAATGCTTGCCGGTAAGCTAAAACCACATGAGAAGGATGGCGGGTGGTATCTTAACCAATCCGTCATTTGGCAGCAAAGGGTGTCCCTTCCTACAACAGAGGGCTAAAACGAGCACGGAGTGCAATGGCAGGAAATCAATCCCAAGCCTAAACCTGTAACAATACAACTACTCCACCAATCTCAACAGCATCTTTGGTAGATGCTCAACACAATCTCTGACTATAGCCACCCCATTTTTTCCCCTAAAATAATAATAATAGTAATATATGTAATAATAATTATAAAGTAAAATAATAAAAAAGAAGAAAAAATGATAAATAGAATATGCATATAAAAATATAAAAATGGTTAAAAAATAATAAAAAAAGAAAGAAAAAAATGATAAATAAAATATATATGTACAAAATTATGATTCAAAAAGGAAAAAACATTAAAAAAATTTTAAATCACGTTTTTGCCTTAGTCCAAGTCACTCAAATATTATTTCAGTGACCACATGATTGAGCCACAGGCCAACATCCTATTGGAAGGAATGCATGCATACACAAACGAAACCAAGGTTCGAATCGAGTAAGAGGCATGCAAATTTTTTTTTTTTGCCAGTTTGGCGCGTGCATAACACGTGCTAGCACGTTATCGTGCATGGGGCGCACATGTTCGACACACACGTCATCTTCCTCCCCCATACTCCATCTTTTTTTCCACGCAACCAACCAATTTCAAGTTCGTTTTTGGCCAATTTCTGCTCCTATTTACATCAAATTGATGGAGGGGATTTGAAGAAGGTATGGGATACTTCGGATTTGGATAAAAAACTAGTCCTAAAATGATTGATTTGGCATTCGATTTTCAATCCAAAGTTTGCAAAAAATCTGTTTATGTGTGCAAAAAAAAAAAAATTCAAAATTTGATCCGAACTACCATCTTAGCTTCTAGAAGTATAGATCTGAACCTATCTATCCTCTTTCTAGAAGTTCATTAAACTTGGAATTAGTAGAACGCGTTCTAGAAGATTGATTTCGCGTAGGACCCACTTGCTCGTTCTCGAATGAACTCCACCTAATTCAAACCCCAAACGGTATAAATGGGGGTCAAATTCCCTGTTTAGATCATCCACAACCATCCAAAACAATCAACAATAGTCCATCTCATCCAAAAAAAACTCCAACAAGCTTCGAATTGATTTTCAAAATCTAGGGTTCATTATTTTAAATTTTTCTATTACTTTCAATAGAGGCCAAATTGGAGTAAAACAAAGCTACAGTTGGACTTAGGAGTGGTGAAAGCTTTAGTTAGTAGCTTTCTCCTTTATCTAAAACTTCTCAACAGCTTCCGACAGCTAACGCTTCCAACCGCCGCCATTTAGAAACATGGACCACCTAGTTTCGAGCAAAACCAACACCATTGTACTTCTCGCCACCCTCCACTTAACTACTCCGACATAGTCGTAACCACCCAAAACCACCAAATTGGTGGTCTTGAAGTCCGCCAGCCACTTGCTTCCAGATTCGAATTCAACCTGAATTTCGACCAGAGTCCGATCCAAGATCCATCTAGATCCGACCCGCATCAAATCCTGTTCAAGTAAGTTCATTTTTATTTTTATTTTATTTTATATTTATAGTTTGAATGTTTAACATAAATAAATAGCATATATAAAAAAAAAACTATAGATAAATAAAAATAATAGGGAATCGGTTTTTTTTTGTAAAAAAAAAAGATATGTAATAAGTAATATGAGTATATTATTATTTATATATATACGTAAAAAAAAATCTCTCTAGTATATAGAAAAATCTTATTTTCTAAAAAATAAAAAAAATCAATATGGTAGCCTATAGGGTTATATACAAAAAGTTTTATAAAAAAATTGAAGAATTAAAAAACATAAATTGACAATAGTTAAAAAAAAATACTAAAGTTTAAAAAAAAAACTATGTATTGTCTTATCCCGATTAACAGATACATGCACTTTTGGGGCAATATAAAAAATGACAAAACCTTTTTTTTTATTATTTATTTTGAATTAACTCATTGTAAATATTGTAAACTTTAACGCTAAATTGTGAATATCATAGTTTTTTTTTTTTAATCAGTAAGTTCGTTGAACATTAAAAGGATAAATTTTAAATCATGCATTTTAAGTAGTAACAATATGGTTTAATTAGGGTAACCCCCGAATCAAAAATTTCTTATATATAAAATTTTGTTCTAAATCAAATTTTTCATAGACTAGTAGCTAAGTTAGGATCAACCAACCCATCGATCCTAACTTACAATTTTTTCCGACTTTAATCGGGTGGCAACTTCTAAATGTTTTTAAAAATTAAATTTCTTTTAATTCCTACTTGAGGGTCTGTATCAAACTGGTTAAGGTTTAATACAAATCAGTTTAAAAGAAATTAAACGAAAATTGAAAAATCTAGGTTTAACAGCTTGGCAACTCCATTAGGGACTCCTTTTTTTTTTAAGGGCTAGCCACTTGAAATTTTTTAATTTAAATTTTATCGTTTCTATGCTCATTCTTATATATTATTTATAATTATTAATTTATAAATAGTTGTACTAATCTTTTCCTTTAAGTGATGCAGATAAAAAGAAAATTTTATAAACAGCCCTAATAGGGGCAAACGTTATCTTCTGGGGGAAGGGGGAGACGGGCGGGGGGGTTGTAGGGGGGGGGTTGGGGTGTTGGATTTATGAAAAATGTATGATAGATACGGTTAGAATCAAACCGTCTAGGACCCTAGGCAGAGAGGTCGCTAGTACAATCCGAGGGCTATGACTTTTCCACCATCTAGTCCACGAAATGACCTCCTGCTTCGATTTAATGTTGATCCGTGATCCACTAAATTGAGAAACCTTTAAAACCCGTCCAATTGCATTCATAAGCATGGGTTGACAAATAAAAATAGTGGGCCATATCTTATAATGAGTTACATTTCAAAAAAAAAAAAACAAGCTTTCCAAATTTATCTTATGTAAATGTATCCACTTAAATTTTCTTTGAATAAAGTTGTAACTCAAATAAAAAAAAATTAAATTGTCCAATTATTAATTAGTTTCCAACCCTCATATCTCTGTGTGATTTGCATGTGTAATATGTAACATTATATCTTATGCATGTTGTGTATTTGTTCTTGTGAAATAATATATATCTTTTAAACAAAGAACAAAGAAAAACATGTACAATTATCATTAGTCTTGTAATTTAAACAAAATGAAAAAAAAAATGAAATGGCTCATAATAACTTTTCAAGAACTTGTCAGGAAGATGTCAAGGGATCCGCAAGAAGTGATGACACTTGTTCACATCTTAGAGATCTTCGATTTACACCTTTGCCTAGCTAAGATGAAGGCCTAACTTGGGGAGGAAAAGGCTCAAATAGCTGGGAAAAAAAAGTCCAGACTCTATTAGAAGATAACCAAAAGTTATTAGACCGTCTAGATCAGATGGAAAATGTCACGCCCGGGAGGGTACCCTAAACGTGGCAGTCCTCCGCATATAATATTAAAGCTAATGAATGACAACCTTAGTCATGCAGGAGCTTCGATATACACCAAGGCATGCTTCCAAGATAGTAGGAGACTCACAGGGGTATTACATTTAAGTAGATAATAAAAGCAAGCAATAACTTATATAGGTGAACATAAAACCTTCATTTAAATAATAATTCCTTACATCATCTTAGGGGCATTCCCCCGTCTTAAAAGTCTATCAACAAGATAATAGCAACTATAACACAAGCCTACTATAGAGATTTTTCCTAGAAGCCTATGTTCAAAACTTAAATACATATAGCTTCTCCCAAAAACTCATAGTAGCTTAAACTCGTACCTGGTATACGGGGCTCATTGGGGCCAACCAAAGGTAATCATACTGTAACAAAAGGCTATAAGGGTACAAGCAAATCTAGCTTAGTGAGATAATTCCATCTACAAGATATTTCCATAATTCAAACAAGTATTTAATCAATCATATGAGAATGCACCAAACATATGAACAAACAAAATACACATATTATCCGGAAATCAAGTGTAGCATGGATTTTACGCCCTCCATGTCGAGGGTTGGGAGGTTACAGGCCCATACGACCATCAATATTTGCAGATTTATCAGCCTCCTCCTCATCTACTTTCCTGGCTCCTACTAACCCATGTAGACTTTCCGGCTCCTATTAGCCACTACTACCATTTCCTCGTTTCCCCCCAAAAATAGTAGTGAAAGAAATGTACTCATAAGTATGATATGCATGAATTGATTTCAATATATATTTAACCAAATAATGTTGAATTCAGGTTAAAGGCGATCAACCACAATTTTCATCATATCAATACAAGAATCACACTTCATTTAAGCATATCGTCTTTCGATATTCTTAACTTACATTCATCCAATCATAATTTCAAGTCACACAATAATTATTCATTTATCTTTTTCCTAATTGCTAGTGCTACTACTTACAAGCACAACCAAGGAAATGTAACTTAGTAAAGGATTAACTCACTCCATGTCGGTAGATCCTAATCGAAGTAATCTTCCGGAAAGGTGATCTCAGGTCTTTCTCCACCTAAACAAGATGAAATACCCAAAATGAGTCTTTCATGAAATTTCTATTCTTGAAAATTCTAAACTTTTCTTAAAATCGCGGTAAAATCGTATAAGAGGAAATTCCAACTTAAAATGGTCATAACTTGCTCATTTTAACTTAGAATTTCGCATATAATATACCTTTTTCTTCCAATTCAAAAAGATCTATCTATTTCTAAACTTATTTTCATCAAACTAAGTCATTTGGGTTCCGAAAAAGTGGCGAACAGATTCTCCACGAATTTTTATAAACTTGTTTTCCTTCTTTTATCCAAAGCTCATTTTGAAGAGATAGAATAATATAATAGCTTGTAACACCTTTGAAATGTATAAACATATGTTAAGTGACTCATATTGGATGTATGAAGTTAATGAAGTTGTCTCAACTATGAAAAGTGAAGTCTTTTAAAGATTTTGGAAATATGAGAACTTTTGAAATATTTATTTTGCTTTGAAAATATCTTAAGTTATTTCAAATGAGTATTTCTTTTCCATAAATTTAATTTTTGTAATTGCTTTAAATACCTAAGGAATGATTTTATTTTTCTAATCTTAGTTTCCAACACTTTTTAAAAGTAATAATAATTCTACATTTAGATAAACAAATTTCTTTGTTCTTGAGATCATTCCAAAGAGTTTTAACACTTGATGAAAAGTGAAGTTTTTTGTAAAACCTTTTTGTTTATAAAAAGTCCTTTCTATGTCATTTATAAAAATTCTTATGAGTTCCTTTAAGCTTGTCAAGATGACTTCTTAATTTTAGAAAACTTTACTTCTTACTTTTATTTCTAGAAAAGAATCTTCATTTTAAGAAAATTTTCCTTTTTTTTTTTTTTTTTGAGACAAGAATCATTATGTTCATGCATGAATATGAATCATAAAGTTATGTAAATACAAAGAAATATAATAACTTGAAAGAATAAGCTAGTAAAGAAATAAAATCAAGTATTGAAACCTTAGCTTCATCATGGTATCCCGGGACTAAGAAAAGACTAGTCCCAAAAAGAAAAAGAAAAAGAAAAGTTTTAACTTGATGAGGACAAATCTAAGACCAGAAAGACTAGTCTTAAAAATAACATGAAAGTAAATAAATTGCAAGGAAGTAAATAAATTGCAAGAAAAATAAATAAATTGCAAAACAAATGAGCTTGTATGCTATAAAAGATATATATAGCTATATAGATATATTAGATATAAAAGCAACATAAAGGAACTTGATTATGAACAAAAACAAAGTATGAACCTATTGCTGCTTTCTTTAACCTTCATGGTTTAGAAGACACACACTAAGCTCATACTAAGTAAATGAACATAAAGAAGACTTGAAGAAATATTATCTAAAAGAACTAAACTAGAGAGAACTTCTTAGGAGAGACTTTTTGTAGAAATTTCAGAGAGTAACTTTAGTGTAGAAGAGGTGTGAAAGAAGTGGAAGTAAAATGGGGTATTTATAGGAAAATGTGGGAGATAATTTGTGTTAATTAAATAAATTAAAAATAAAACACATTGGGAAGAGGGAGAGGAGTGGTCGGCGCACATTGTAGTGTAGAGGGGAGAGAAATTTATTTTTTTGTATTTTTGTTAATTAAAAGTAAGATATGAAAGATATGAAGTTGTATTAGAAAAGAAAATGTGTAAGAAATAGAGGTATGGGTTGTAAGAGTAGGTTGTAAGAAAAAGTAGAGATAAATAAATAGTGTAGAATAGTAGTAAATAGTATAATGTAAAGTAGACATGACAATTTAAGTATCGGTAGTAAGAAAATACGCGTACAAATGCGATATTTGATATTTTTAGCTACCGAAAAATTATGAAATTGATATTTTTGAAAATCTTATATTTTTAGTCTAACGGTGTATTCGGAATATTTTTACTATTCCGAGCCTCGAGGCACCTTTTTCAAGAACTGTATTCGATCGGGTTCAAAACGAGTCGCGGTTTTACTAACTGATCTTTTTAAGCTTTCTTAGATAATTACGAGCTATTCTACTCACTAAACTCCTTCTTACTCTCTTAGGTTTTCTTAAACAGGGATGCCGGATTTAAACGGTTATGATAAACTAGGGTTTTGTTGACTTTAGGAATCCGGTTGACTTCTAATTAGGGTTTAAGCTTTAAATTGATTACAAAACTTCAGGGGTTTATAGAAAATGCTACATCCCCCAAAAGCTTTCCCAGCCAAAATGAACTTGACATCTTGCGATTGTGACAAAAATGAAATAAGAAATAGCACTTCGATGCATTTAAATATTATTGAATAAAAAAAAGGACAAGTTCATGTTGAATTTAATAAGCCATCTTATTTTTCTTTGTTTTTAATATGCAATCTCTTTGCCCAAAAATTCTTCTTGTAATACAACATTTGTTTTTTTTTTTAAGAAAAAGTTTTACTAGATTTATAAATATTCTATAGAATAATGGCAATAATTTTTTTATATACAAGATGTATAGTAAACTTGTAAATATCCTTAGATTATATATAATTCAATCGTCCATTAGATCATTTTTTTCTTCTAAATTGTTATAGGTCTACAATCAGAACCACCTTTGTCATAGGTATTCTTTCCTTACTCAAGTCCATCATTCTCCATTTATAAATTCTTTTGAAAGAAAACGTCAATTCGTGAAATAAAGATTAAAAAAAAAATAATTTGCTGACAAGTATGGATTTTCACAAAACTTTGAAATTATTTTTTAAGCAGGCTCAACTAATCTCTTAAGTTCAAAATGGCTAACAACACCAACAACATTAGCATCGATTCAGCTGCTGAACATAAAATCCAATTTCTTGAGCAAACAGTGCTCAAAATAGTCGAATAGACACAAATGCTGACACTGAGCATCGGATTATTGAAAACCCTTTAGCCACCATTTGAAGGTAACCCAAAAGGGGGCCAATGGTCAATCTATTAAAGAAGAAGAAGCATACTTTATGCCCCAAACGTCCACGCTTGATCCTAATGAATTGAAGAAGGAATTAAAGGCTTTGAATAACGAAATGGTAAAAAGACTTGTCATTCAATCTATTGAAAAATTGAAGGCATTCGAGAAAGCTAGCAAGTTTGATCAAGCTAGAATCACAGGCTTACCTGTGGCACAAGATGGCTCTTATCTTGAAACATTTGAGATGTCGGATTTTGAGAAATATGACGACACAAGCTACCCCAAAACTACATACTAAGCTTTATGTGAGGTGGATGAGCCAGTATATTTAGCATGAGCAGTTGATGATCCAGACTTTTAAAAACAGTTTCACTAGACTAACATTAACCTAATATGCCCCACTAGACCTCAATGAGATTGATACTTAGGACAAGTTAGCTAGGGTATTTTACAACTAATACAAGTTTAATGTCGAAGTCGCCCCGTCCATGTGGGACCTTAGCAACATGAAAAAGAAGAAGGACGAGACCCTTAAGGAATATGCTCAACAATGGAGGGTATTGGCAGCTATGATTGACATACCTATTCCAAATTAGATATGGTATTCATCTTCATAAATACCTTGAAAGAGCCCTTCTTTTCCCGTCTTGTTGGACATGCCACAAAGAATTTTTTGAAATAGTAGAGGGAGGGTACATAATTGAACATGCTCTTGTTTCTAGCAAAATTCACAAAGGAGCTAATGGAGAACCTACTGTGAAAGAAGCCACAGTCAACATGGTAAGCAAAGGAAACTATAGCAAGTATACATAGACTCTAGGAGAGACGATTCACTCTAATCCCTATCCCTCTATCTTAAGCTTACTATAACTAAAAGAGGACCACTAGCTATATCCTAAAGAGACAGTACCTGGGTCTAAGCCAAAAAAATTTGACACACCTGATGCATAATGTGAATACGACATAAGTCAACAAGAGCATGTTACTAATGATTGCTAGGAATTAAAGAACAAAATTTAGGATTTGATTGACTCAAAAGTGGTTCAATTGCAATTCGTGGATGGTGCAGCACCAACTTCAACAACATCAACATGTTTCATACGTAAGATGTTGGTGTGATACATCATTTCAAAGAGCTATTTGCAAAGAAGGATCAAATTGCAGGCATCTAAAGAGAAGGGGTACATGAGAATTTAGAAGAAAGACTTGTAGCAATGGCGAGAAGGATTGAAACCTAAAGTGGGTTATGAAATACGTGTTAGACAAACTCTAACATTTGGACCCTACTACTAGCCAAGTACCATCTCACGAGACTCAAGAGAAGTCATCGGGCTGTAAAACCAGAGAAGGGCCAAGACAAGAGACAAAGCCTCTAATTTCAAAAGCATTGGTCCAAAACAAACAAGTTTGCTCAACACAGCAAAGGCATTTCACCAATTTAGATCTCTGATGGTCTAAATTTTTAACTAGTTAAAAGATCGAAAAATGATAACGTGTGAAATCCCAAAAGAAGGGTATAGGCCAAAGAACTATAATCCTAATGCCCATTACGAGTACCATATGGGTCAAACAAGCCATTCTACAAAAAGTTGTTGGAGGTTAAAGAACAAAATCCAGATTTGATTGATGTTAAGCTTATTCAACCTAAGCTTCTGGAATCTATTGAGCCAACTAACAGTAGTAACTTTATCCTAACTCCTACGTGGATTTCAAGCAAGTCTGTTTACGTATTGAAAGTTTGTTGTCACCATCCAATAAGATAGCATATCACCTGCAACAGTTGGTCTTATAAACCAATATCAATAGGGTCAAGTATTTTGTAAGGGATTAGAAGAGAAAAGAAAGAGGATTGATGATGATGCTTATCTTTGTAATGAAAATGAATAAATAAATCCTCTATCTTTTTGCTAGAAATATGTATTTTACTAGCCTTTAACAGGTAATTTGAAACACTTAGTTACTCAAGGGGCAATTGTAAATAAAATGAATGTTTATCAATAGATATTTTATTGCTTGATAATTTTAGGATGAAAAGAGTCAATCAAATACCAAACACTTAAGATTCAAGTGATATTAAGGCATCTTACAAGGCTCATTCCTTAAAAGAGGTTCATTTTGAACTTGGTACGTAGGTCAAAATGATACTAGGCATTTATTTCAATAACCTAAATACACTTACCCATTGCTAACCTCATTGGGCCTTTTTAAAGAAGCGATTTCTAAAAGTTAAACCTAGTCAAGAACTATCCCACAATAGGGCATATAGGAGGTAAGGGCCATTAGTTAGAAGACATTAAATAACTAATTTATGCTTGCCACAGTCGCATCAATCAAAAAGTGAAATTTTGCTAATGATTATGTTCTTTTGAAATGAAAAGAGAGCCTCAACTTTCATACACAAAGCCTACACATAAGCCAAACACTTTGAAGCAAAAAAAAAAAAGAAATAATAAAAATAAAAAAGATACGAAAAAGAAAGGTTGAAAAAAAAGGCAAAAAGGTAAGGGAAAGAAAGAGAAAAGGTGGAAGAAGAAAATAAAGAGAAGGAAAGAAAAGATAGAACAAAGTGTTTGAGCCCAAAAATAAGACAGATAGACATACTTCAAACCTAAATACACTTATAACTCGAAAGCCCATTTCCAAAAATTATGATGCTACTTACCACCATCTTATGGAGGCTCTTTTGATCATTAAAATAAATTATCCTTAATAAAAGTTACTTTTGAAATCGGGGCAAGCCTACTTTGGTTATCATGAAAGAGCTCTTGACTTGTAAAACATAAAGAGATATGAATACAAAATTTGATATTCTTTTTAGTGTAGGCTGATAAGTAAAAGCCTAAGTTACAACCCTAGAAAAGACTTGATGGATTAACCAAGACGTATTATTTACAAATCAGACTGTAATTTTTAGAATCTGACCAATTTGTGAAAACAAGTTAAAGAGAGTGTGAGAAAGTCTTCTTTGATTAAATACATCAAGCAAAAAAATATCTTATTCAAGATTAAGAAAATGATGAGAAGGATAAGAATTCATATACCTCAAAATCAGAAAGTTGAATATCTTATAGATTAGAGGTTACTGTCCTTCAAAATGGGAGGAGGGCACCAAAGATTGATCTTCAAAGAAAGAAGTGAATGGGTAAACAATAAAGGAGAGTTGTTACTTATTTGCAATTTTGGAGTTGATGATATCCTTTACTTACTACCAAATTATTTCAAAAAGTATTTTCTATTTGAAAAATTTTTCAAGACTCTTCGGTGCAAGAAAGAAACAAATTTCAAGACTTTAAGAGTGCTTTTTAAAAAAATAAAAAAGAACAAAATCCATCCGAGTCTTTAGGAAGAAAAAAAGACCAAAGACCGAAGACCGAAGTTCATCCAAGTCTGGAGGAAGGAAAAAAACCAAACTCTATCCGAGTCTTTACGAAGGAAAAGACTGAAGTCCATCCAAGTCTTTAGGAAGGAAAATACCAAAGTCCATCCAAGTCTTTAGGAAGAAAAAGACCAAAGTCCATCTAAGTTTTTAGAAAGGAAAAGACCGAAGTTCATTCGAGTCTTTAGGAAGAAAAAAGATTAAAAGTCCATCCGAGTCTTTAAGAAGAAAAAAGACCAAAGTCTATTAGAGTCTTTAAGAAGAAAAAAGACTGGACTCCGTCTAAGTCTTTGGAAGAAAAAAGATCGAAGTCCATCCGAGTTTTTAAGAAGAAAAAAGATCAAAGTCCGTTCCTATCTTTAGGAAGAAAAAAATCGAAGTCCATCCGAGTGTTTAGGAAGAAAAATACCATTTAAGTCTTTAAGAAGAAAAAAGACCAAAGTCTTTCCAAGTCTTTACGAAGACAAAAGACCGAAGTGCATCCAATTCTTGAGGAAGAAAAGAAGACCAAAGTCCATGTATACTAGAAGATGTACCTAGATGAACATTTGAGTCTACCAAAATTAATGTCTATTGTTCTCACACATAGGACCCATGGTTGGGAGTGTTCATATGCACTTGTCCATGCTAATATTAAAGGGGTAATTAACAGAATCATCTACCCCCTGAATAAGGCATAACGTAGGACCTATTTTCACAGATATCTCTTGAATTAACCTAGCCCGTAACTCAACAACCATTAAAATCAGATCATCAAGACTCTCGTCATCTACAACGAGCATTAGCATGTATACTACCCCACAACTCATATAATGAGCGTGTCTATATATTATCTCAACTTCGAAATTATTTCGATCAACGACAATCTTCTCACAAATCAATTCCTTAAATTATTCAAAATTCACATTTGTTCTCATTTTCACCTTCCTAAATGGAGGTCTATCGTATTGTGACATATCACTCCCGTCCACAATATTCCCATTCACAAAGATGATGAATCTTACATAGTTGAACATCTCAAACCTAACAACAACAGACTATGAATGTTAGTTGATGCTTGCCACAACTTAAATTGTGGAACTTATTCATCAATGATGCATACTCCATAATGTTTAATTTTGTCTAACGAACTAAGCTTAATTGATTAGGTCATTTCACCAAGCACCATCATGGCATTTATATTTTTTGAATAAAACGAAATAGATCAAACAATGCAACTACATAAATATCACCAACTATCCATAAACTACTTCTATAGCATGTGGCATCTTAAAAACATCAACTAAATTGTGTTAAACAGACATGCAATCAACTTCACCATCAAAACTAAGAATGGGTAAAAAATCAAATATTCAGCCATTTATTGAAAAATAACTATGAAATAGAATGTTAACTAATGCCGGAAAGCTAGATTTGTGGTCAAAACGCCCAATCTGGTGCTGGAAAGTGGTCTTTGAAGGGGCTTTCGTAGGTGGTTTTTAGGTAGGGGAGGGGTGCTTTTGGCTGACTAATGAAGGGGATGATAATGGTTCCTTTTGTGTTTATATATATACATATATATATGTGTAGTGTAATGAAGGCACCTTTAAAGACGACACCTTTGGCGCTGACACTAAAGGCATTGTCTTAAAGAGCGCCCATAGTGTAAAAACAAAGGTGTTGTCAAAGAAAACTCCTTCGCTAACCAACATATGTATTATTTTGCCAGCCAGCTTATTTTCGGATTTTTTTTAATTCCATACTATTTACGAACATAAACCGCTAAATAGAAACCTACAAGACAAGTAAACACTATTAAAAACCCAATTAAAAAAAATTCAAAATTTTGAGGTAAATATTTAAAATTATCAAATTTTGTGCTTAATAAAAACTTTTATTAATTAAATTTACAACCTTTTCTCCAATTATTTATGCTTACACTTTTTTTAATTTCTATATTTGATTAGGTCTGATTGACATTTTGGTTTGATTATCCATATGATTAAAATGGAGATATCATTGGCATACCTTATCTTTTGTAAAAAATTATTGTACTTTTAATCTCAATAGATCCATGTGATAAAAAGAAATATTTGAAATTCACCGTTGATTGGAAAATATTTCTACTAACAACTATGCTATTTAAATAAAAGAAAACCACCTTATATCTACAAAACTCTTTTTTTTCTATTTTTCTTCTTTTATCTTAATATATCTTGTTGGAAAAATTAGGACCATTCGTCAATCAATTTCAGTTCAAGTTGTTCGGTTTTATTTAACTCTCCAATCAAACACCAGACCAAAAACCATATGAATACTTTCAAATCAAACCAAAACAATATATATACATATATAATTGTGATTCGATTCAATGTGATTCAATTTGACAAATAGCACTGGAAAAAGTTATATTTAAGATTCTCTTGATAATTTAGATCAATGTTCTAGAAAGGTAAATTGTGCGAACCTCTCGTTAAAATTTTAGAAATTGTATAGACCCTTGTTTTTTCAAATGCTGGCACTTATACCCCTAAAAAAAAGTAAATTACATGAGCCTTCCCTGAAAACTTCAAAAATTGTATGAACCCCAATTTCACATAATGATAATATGTAAATTTTACTTAATTGGTACTACGTGTAATTACATATATAATATATTAATCAACGAGCATAACAGTGTAAGACATGCAAATGAACACAACACTTTTCCCTTTCGCTTGGTCCCGAAAGGTACTTAAGGAGATGTAATAACAAAGTAAAGTAGAGAGCTAGAGAGCAAGGCAAGAGCTTACAAAATTCTTCAAAGCTTTATTAATCCAAAGGAAGAGAAATGCAAGAGAGTAAGTTGGTAATATAGAGTAAGTATATGTGTGTGTTTTTTCTCTTCTGATTTTTTCCCATGTCTATAATAGAAAGAATGAAGGCCTATTTATAGAATAACAGAATGACAGAACATTTCCCAGTTTCAGTTTTTAGTTATCCTACTTTCTAAAGGTAAAAATGGTATACACAAATTATAAGAAAGGGCAAAAAAGGAAAGATGTTGTTTACATCTGTTTGATAACTATTCTGAACTGTTGATGCAGGTCCTTTCTGTCAGTTCTGGTATGTAATTGTTCATACTGGTCTTGTCATTAACTCTGGTCTTCTGCATTCCCATATTGATTTATTTCTTCCATTACTGAGGTGTCTTCCTCGTAGGCTTCAACTTTCGTGGAAAATTTAGTATCAATGCTTCTCCATATTATCATGTTATGGGAAGAGAAAATGTTGTAAATCTGAGATTGGTAAATCAATTAATTTTTTTAGGTGGTGGGATGGTTGCATGAGCAATGGCATGAGCTATCTAGTTTTCTACTTGTAATTCTATTGGTTTCTCACATGTTTTTAATTCTTATGATGGGTAAGTAAGTTTGTATACTCCATCCATTATTATGTTGTGACTAGCAGGCCTTATATCATAAAAAAGCCATTTTGGAGGAATGCTGTCAATTTTCATTCTTATCTGTAAGGTCTTGCTTTTTTCAGAACTATCCATTTGTCCTTTGATTGTACAAATAATCTCTTTGATAGATGATCCAAATTCGAAATCCATAAATTTTTCAAGTTATCCATAGACAGTGTTCAGTAATTCATAGTCAAGGAGAGTCTGTTCTGTAAATTCACATCCTTTTTCTATGTATAAAGGATTAAATGTGTCAAGGTGAATGTTCATTTTGTAAATGTTGTAATCAAGTTCTCCCTTGTGGTTGTAATGGTAATCATATGTAAATCTGTAATCACCTTTTGTCACTAATTTTGCATATTCTTGAAATTTTAAGAAAGGTTCTCAAAAACTTTTACAAGCAAAAGAAGATATTATAGTTCTAGCTCTTTTTGGTAAATTTTCAACAAAATTCATTCTTTTGAAGAAAAGGCCACTTCTTGCTATTTCAAAAGCTTCTTCTTTGTCTATATTATATCATAAGCAATGTCTAGGATTGAGTTGTCTGTAAGTCTGCCATTTTTCTACTTTCTCGTTTTTTACTTTTAGTAACTCAGTATCTCTCATTGTTTTAAATTCTGAAGCTAAACAGGATTCAACTCCAAAATCACTATGTCTAAGTTCAGTTTCCAGTAACTCAATAGCTTGTTGTAAGGAAAAACATCATCGCCAAACTGGTCCAATGAAATTCTCAACTTGAGCTTTTGCATAGGCCCATGTTTTATAAATTCCAAGATTGAATCCCCTTATGACAGCATAACAATAAATATTTACATTTTTATTCCTTGTCATGTGCACATGTGGTCCAGTATTTCCAGTATATAATTCAGTATTTGTGTTCCCCATGTAATTAAGTAATGCTAAACACACTCTTACCTTGTTTTTATCCAAGGTTTGTAATCCTCATACAGCATCTATCAGTGTTTTTTGTTCAACGATAATTCTTGTATCATCGACCTTGGCATGCCTAAATGCTTGTGTGTTTTATGGGTTTTGATCAGGTACAAGTAATTCAATATCTCCAAACATCATTTTTCCAATTGGAGGAAAATAATTCTTCATTAACTCATTTCCAGTAGGTCTTATTTTCTTTTGAAAGGGTGTAAGCATTGTAGGAAAATGTGGTCTGTAAGGAAAAGAAAGATTTTCTTATGAGAATTGAGAAGTTTAGGATAAGAACTGAGAGGACTGGCCCATATGAGAAGACTAACCAATTTGAAATTTTTGTAACTCTTTTTCTTGTTGTAAGTCTTTGAGAGTCTTGTATTTACTATGCATTGCTGATGTACCTGCTCAAGAGATCAGGCAAATCATTATCTTTCCCTTTTATGTGTTCAAAATCACCTTTATATCCTTTATTTACCAGTAAATCAGTAAATTTGATCCATCTTTTTTGTGACATGCTTTCTTCATTTTTCTTTTTGTAAAACTTAACTATAGCCTCGCAGTCTGTTTTAACCAGCATTTCTTTTTATATTTAGTAAAAACAATCTGAAGGAATTTAAACCATAAATAACTGCCATTAATTCCATATATATACTACTTTTAAGTCCTTTTTCTTTAAATTTACCACTATTAGATCTGCAAATTTCTTCATCCTTTTTTAGAGAGTACTCTTGGGGTTTCCTAATTAAAATAGCTCCCCATCCATTTTCACAACCATTAATTTCTACAATCAAGAAATCTGTATCTAAAGGCAGTTTTAATTCTGGTAGTTTTATAATTAGTAACTTTATTTCCTCTACTAATTGTAGTTCTGTATTGTCTAATATTGTAAAAGTATGTGTCTTTTTATAGAGTAACTTATTATGTTTTCTTAGATTTTTAATGAAAGGTATAGCATAGTTTACAGGTCCTAAAAATTGTTGCAACTTCTTTTTATCAGTTATTTCTGTAAATTCTAAAACCTTTTTAGCTATGTGTTGTTGTAACTTTATTTTTCCATTTCCTATTTCCTATTTCTACTCCTAAGAATGCTATATTTTTTCTGTAAAATTGTATTTTCTTTTGACTAACAATTATTTCATTATTTTAGAATTCTGTAAGTACTTGTTTTAAGTGAATTGTATGTTCTTTTTCATTTTTTGAAAAAACTAAAATATTATCTATATATACACAAACAAAAGGGTATTTATAAAAAATTAATTTTATTTTTCTTTGGAAAATTGCTGGTCCATTTTTTAATCCAAAAGCATAACTAGTCATTGAAAATGTCCTAAAGGACAAGTAAAGGTTGTCTAAGGTATGGAATCTGTCTTCATTTTTATTTGTCAAAATCCTAATTTACAATCTAATTTACTAAAAATGTTGCAATCATGTATTTTATTAAGTACGTCTGTCTTGTCTAGTATATCGTAAGCATCAGTTTCTGTTTTATTATTTATTTTTCTATAATCTATTACCATTCTACTTTTTCCTCTAACTAATTCACTATGTTTTTTAACTATGAAAGTTGGACTTTGATGTAGTCTGTCTGATCTTCTTATCACTCCTAATTTTAGTAATTCATCAATGTGTATTTTAAATTCTTCCCTATCTATATTATCACAAACTATCTGCTTAGCTTTATTTCTATATCTGGGTTTATTATTTTTAATTCACATTCTATCTTATTTTTATCCCAAAATTTTATAAGATTATTTCCAATTATTTCTTTTTTTTTTCTAATCAAATTAGTATAATAGGAGATCAAACATTTTAAATGCTTTAAAATGGAAGTCTAATTCTTTTTTTATATTAAAAAGGAAGGCCAACATAACTTGAGCAAACTTATTATATTAGCAAATGTCATAATGGGATAATAATGAATTTAATCCATCTTATCTCAAAATTAATATCGATAATATAAAGTACATGTGCTTCTATTCTATGATCTTATCGATGAGAGTGTTCAGTTAATCATAGAATATTAATTATTTTAATTATTTAACCATGATTAGATATGATTAGAATTATTGGATGATGATAAATATCAAAATTAATGATGAAATTATAAAATTTTCAAAAGTACATTTTGAAAATCACTACATAGGAAAAAAACCAAAATTTTCTAGCATGAAAATATCCCCAGTAGAAACGTGCCACGTTGCATATATATATATATTTTTTTTTTTTACCTTAAACCTTTTATAAAAGCCTGCCCAGTTACTCCGGTGTCCAGGTTCAAGACCTTAAGCAAAAAGTTTAAACTAGGAAAATGAAAGCTGTTAGCTTTACTTTCCTCTGTCTCCTACTGATCTTCTCAGCACCATTCCTTTCCTCTCGTCAATCTCAGGTTGGTAGATGTTCTTCCTCGGTCGCTCACTCCATTCAATCGATCATCTGACTATAAATATTTTATTTTTATTTATATAATATTTTTTACTTTTGGGTTTTTGGGTATAGGTAAATGCAGCTAAGCACCTCCATGATCAAGGGCTTGAATCATCATCCCCATTCGAAATCGCTCTCCAAAACCTTCAAGCGCTTATTGGGTAACAATTGGGTTTCGGTTGTTTTACCACTTCGTTCTACTTTCTTCCTTGTAAAAGTTTATAGTAACTTCGCTGCAAAGTTTACCATGGAAAGTACTGGTTGCTTGTTTGATGAGAAATTAAAACTGCCTCAAAAGGAATAAGAATAAGAAATAAAGTATGAGGTGATGAAACTAGGGTTTAGTACGATGATTTGTGTTGTGTTTTTCGGTAAAGTTAGTTTTAGATTATCTTCTGGTTGCTTAGAAAGCAAAATTCTAAAGTTATCAAGAGGGTAGGTTTTCATGTTGTACAGGCCCCATAATTTTTAATTTATTAGTGAAGGTAAAACTGTATACTAGATGAAAGATGCTTCATGAAGAAAATGGGATAATTAACTTTGGGGAAATTTTTTTTGCTTGTGTGAGAAGTGTTCTAGTACCAAAATGAGATAAATGATTTTGCTTTCTTTGAAATCGAAATTTGTTCTCTTCTATTGAGATCGGCCACAACCATCACCTTCCACAGAGATGGAGCTGAGACCTCACTGCCCCTGAATTTCGAAATATTTGAAAATTTGCTGTCTAAAACTGTGGAATCAATTATAAATATCTGTTTTTAATTGATTTGGCTTTATTCAGTCTATGTTCTGTAAGAATTGAGTTTCACAGCTGTGATGCTCTTCAAATAAAATTCTGGGTCTACCAATAATCAGTGATCGCCTATTACCACTAAGAAGGGCTTCAATAGTATTAACATGTTGCTTGAATTGATTAGCAGCGTTCAGTAAAATTTTGACATGTAAATATTTTTATAAAAATTGTGCACTATTACCGCTAGTTGTTCAGAAAATATTGGTACTTATCCATTGCTCATCCGATCCAAACATACAATGAATTAGTTCCAATGGATCCTTTTTTCTTACCACCTCTGACCACTAGCTGTTAGGTGCTACTAATTTGGTGAAATTATTAGGATCAGAACTGTTTATAGATAATGATCGAGCATATATCAACAGAAAGACAGACAGCGTGGAATGATCAGGGAATCCATCACTTTAATTGTGGATGCCATGTGATCAGATAGTTGTTTGTACTTCTGGCTTTGCTGGTTGATTATGGATCGTGGAAAACCTTTTATGATGTTAAAACAGAAACTCATTCTAAGTAGCATTCTGTCTCCAGTTATACTTTCAAGGACATTGAGCTTCTTCGCCGGGCAATGACCCATGCTTCATTCTCTGAAGAAAACAACAAAGCACTGAGCATTGTGGGCTTGAATGTGATTGATGCAGCAGTTTCTCTACAATCCCTTCACAAAGACATTGACATGTCTTCAAAGGAACTGAATAAGCGGATTGCAGAGATTTCCAATGTGGAATCATCCTGTGCTGCTGATGGTACGCGTTTGGGACTGCAGAAGTTGATCAGAGTTTCTTTCAAGACAAATACTTCAAACTCAGGGGTTGTCTGTGGCGCTTTTAGGGCCATATTTGGGGCCATTGCCATTGATACTGAGAAGTCTGATGATGCTGGAAGTGTGTTCTGGAAAGTGCATCAGGGTGCGACCGGAGCTGCTCTTGCACTGTAATTTCACCTGTTGAGTTACTCAAAAGTGTGCTAGATACAAAATCCTGGTTATCTTGGTTGTCTTATGTTTACCTAACTGCTTCTATATGTACTCCTAGGCTTCATGCGTTATTGTTCTTCTTTCTGAAATGATATAGATAGCTTGCTTATGCATGGATATGTATGAACCTATCAAGCAACCTCACAGTTTACCATGCCTTCTAGGTGGTTGAAAGTCTGTCTTATGCCTGTCTATGAAGCTACTACTGCAAACCCATGTTGTAAACTTAGATTGTGGCTTCATTGATTTGAGGAGTGGACGTATGGAAGTAAGTCCATGAAAGATGCCGAAAATAATGCAGGCATATGTAATAGTATCGACAGCTGATATTGCTGAATTATGGAACTTCACATGAAAAATTGCTTCTTTGCATAATCAATTGTTTTAGCAGCAGCCATCAACCACCAAAACTCCTAGAAACATATCATAAATGAACTTCACACAGCTTGACTACAAATCAACCATTGTATGATAATGTTTCTCTGTGGTCCATTAAACTGAAAAACCTTTTTTACTTGTACAATTACAGCAGCTTTCTCAAATTAATTGAATTTATTCTTTATTATCTACTTTGCGGTGAATGTTAGCTAAGCCAATGCTTATATTGTCGGTTGCCACATCTTCAGCTCATAGGTACTTGTTGTCTCATATAGTCGTATAAGAGTAAGCTTGCAAACGCCCACTATGTTCATGTCTGGTTTGCATCTTAAGAAATTATTTCCATTATTTGATGTACTCTTGGAATCAAAATCGCGCGCTCTCTCATTAATTTGACTCCGAATCGTTTATGGTTCGGTCTAAAGGGGTTTATTAGCCAACCATTAAGGTGACAACAGTACCTGGTATTACACGTTGATGTACAAGAGTTCAACGGCATTTTCATGGAACAACGAGGAATGGTTGCAGCAGCCTAGAAAAAAAGAAATAAATAAAGGGTCTTTTCTTTCCGTTGACACAAGGTAGTATCACGATAGTTTGACTAGAAATCCACGTTTAGAGAGATTCTTCTTTTTCATTAGCAAGTGCATTAAGTTGAGCACATCAAACCACTTCTGAACTTCCATTTGCCATAGGCAAATAGCAATGCCAGTGGCATTTGACAAGAAGCTCTCCCCACATTTGCTGCCATTTTTAGCTCCTCACTCTTAGTAAGTTCATATACATAGACACGTAGCTAGATTATGCAATGGATCACAAGAATGGGCCTTCCTAGTAAGCTTTATTTACAATTAGCCGAGTGATGTATTGTCATCAAGTCAATCAGGAGCTGGGCTTGCACCCATCTGAGATTGTCTGCGGTTAGTTGACTTGATATTGAGCAAGATATCCCCCACAATCCATGGAAAACTTAGGAAATTATGGGTTTCATGATAATAAGATGGGTGATAGGTAACATGGTACCACGCAGAGGCCATTTGCTGTTGCTCATGCACCTTGCAGCTACTATCAAACCACCCTTTCACCTCATTATGCAGATTCTTAACAGACACCAGAATTCGATCCTGCATATCTCCATATTTCCTATTATCCCGCTGCAAATAAGCCTCGCGTTTCCGTAGATTTCCAGTTAGGATTTCATCTTCACTCTGAACGCCATAGTATTGCATCAAGGCACTTAATTTCTCTATGTACATATCTCTGTAACTTTCTGCAGCTTCAAGAAAGTTATGAAACCCATCAACCTCAAGGTCATGGTCATATTTGTCTTGAGCAATCTCCTTTGACCATATAAATATCGTGTTCTCCATCTTTACATCAAGTGTGGCTCGGTAGAGCTTCCCAAGAACTCCAAGAGAGGTGTACATGGGTTTGTCAAATCTCTCCAAGAAATCTGGATACTCCCTTGGTTTCAAAAACCTGGGCATTTCAGCTGGAGCTCCAGTCTTTGCAAAATCTACGGCCATTGAGTGAAGCCTTGCTAGTTGAAGGCATTTTTGACTTCTGGCCTTTTCTGGCTCTCGATCAGCATGCACCAAATGTGCCGTTGAGATGACACCAAGAGTATCATTGATCATGTAATCAACAAAGAATCTATGAATCTCCTACAAAAATAAAAATAAAGCAAAATAATTTGATAATGAAAGGATGAGCAGAATATCTCTATTTTGAAAATACAGAATACTGAACACCTCACCTCTAGGGTGACTTCATGATCCATTATCCGTGCTCTCCTTGCTGTGTAGTCCATAGGGGTCTCAGCTTCACTTGGGATGAGATCTGGATCCCAACTCACAAAATATAAGTCCCCATCAAGATCACCACCAGAGCATTCATTAGGATGTGGCCTATAACATAGATCTTAAAATAAGTGATATCACCAGTAAAACTGAAAGTAATTGAAAACTGATATCGAATCACAAAGTTAAAGCATTCCAGCAGCCAGAAATGCATAACTACTAATAGATAGAAATTGTGCATTTAGTGTTCAAGAGAAATTTCACACCTTTTCCTTTCTGGGGAAAGACCACACAATCAACCAATCCCCTCTCCTCTAGCTCAACTTCATAGACAGCTTCAAGGACTTGGACATCTCCAGGGTGAAGACAAGGATTTTTTGTGACAACCACCTTTCCAAGTACTATAGCTGTTTTCTCATCCACCTTCCTGAAATATTTCTGTCCTGTGCTCTCCCGCTCTTCCTTTGTCAAAGTTACACGTACATAAACTTGGCCATAGTCTAAGACACCAGCCTCATCCAAGCACCCGATCAAAACACGGCCCTCAGGGACATGTATGCGACATTTGCTTTTCAAGTCACATAACAGATTCAAATGATGCGCTTGCAGCATCATGGAAAGAAATGGTTCTGCATCTGGCTCATATCCATTTGTTAACATCTTGACTAAAATATCCTTTCGATCTACACCACTCAAACTGTCCAAAACACTTAAAGCAACTTCCCTATTTGTCAGCATTCTTGACAAAAGAAGCAGCTGCTTGTGCTGCATTCTCTCAAATACCTCATCTTTCACTCCTAGTGTTGAAAGGAGAGAGATAATCTCTCTATTCAAATAGCAAGGCCTGGAATCACTCCAGCTAGTAACATTCAGCATTCTGTTGCTGGATTCAAATTTAAGCATACTACTGCGAAGAGATAGTTTCCTGAAGGAACGGCGATCAACAGCAATGACACCTTTACAGCCACCATATCGAATTTGAAATGCTGAAGGAGTATCATTCAAGCCACACTTTGAGCAACCTGCCGGGCGAAAGACAAAGATATCTTTCCTATTCCATCAGAGAAGCAGTAGTCAGCACCATCAGTGTTAATCTCAATGTCAGGGATTATCTCGACGTCTTGAACGGGGACAACATGCGTTTGCCGAGAGGAACTGAACAGTTGACCCATTCTTGCCGCACATTTAGACACACTGCGAATCTGATTAAAGCAGCCCATCCAGTCTCGGACTTGTTCGGCACTCACTTTGTCATTAGAAGCAAACATCCAGACAGAGTTTGACCTAAGTTGACTAGCCGAAAAGGCAAGAAACTCGAATCTCTTCTCCCCAATCACAATACCTTCCCGAAGAATAGACAATATGCGATTATATATACCTGTCCTAAAAGGTTTTGCAAATATGCCACGTTTGATACTGGTAGAAAGGGTATTTGGCGGAAGCTTAGTCCAGTCTTCTTCAACAAAAGAAACCCTTAAAAAGTTGGATGCAAATGGTGCAAAGTTCTTCACTACATAATTAGAAGTCTCAAGCTCGGGACCCAAGCAATAAATCTTTGATGGTGTGATCAAAGCTCTATGGCAGTTCATTACATTACGCTCTGACAGCCTTTTTTCCGACAATGAAGGAAGGTTTGTGGAGTCTTTCCTCAAAACATGGAGCTGTGTCTTCACAAATGGCACAGCATCATAACAGATAGACCTCAGCTTGTGTAGCTTCTGGAGAACTAAAGCAGCAGTATCGATATCTAAAGGGCTCAGGATGTCCATCATTTCATAAGCAGCAGCCAGGCTAATCTTTTGGGTGTGTACTAGGGCATTGAGTTGAAAAATGATCTCATAATCCAACTCAGGACCAGAGGCAGCTTCTACAAGTGGAACCACCTCCAGTGAAGAATGAAATTCATCTCCCTCCGCAAGGGTAAGATCAATCGATTCTTCCTTATAACATGGGAGACCAGTCAAAAGTTTTGAAGTCAGTATGTCCTCACCAACTTCTAGACAAATCGAGGATGATTGCCCAACTGCTTTAACTGAAGAGAAATCTGTTGTCCGGACCCAGATAAAATCAAAATCCTCTTTGCATATGTGGTAACGATCGGGTTTAAGCTTGGAAGCTACATCAGGTCCACAGATTTTCTGGAAGATCTTTGGTCCATGTTTGAGCTGAGCAAGAAACAAATATAAATGTACCAATGAAACATAGAGAAGAACATTCTTCGAATATGAAAATTTTAATTTGGTTTCTTCATTATCAGAAAGTTATCTACCCAATAAAATGTTGCTCACATCACACAAAAAGATAACAACACAAAAAACAAAACGAGGATTGTACATTCAAGTCTCATTGAAACACCTATAAAGCATGAAAAAGATAAGCACCTTTTCTGCGTCAAATCTATCAAGGAAAATCAAAACTGGTCCTCCAAGCACTTTTTGTGATGTCAAAAGAGAGAACTTTTCACCTTGCTCTTTCAAAATGTGCATAATTAACCTCGCAACATCTAAAATGATTTTTTTTTTCCTGATTAACTTTAGCAAATGCCACGAGCTCTATGGGGCCCCTCTTCACCATATCCTTACGAGTACATCTTAAATACAGAATACATGCATATGTATAACAGACCAGAAAATCATATTGAAAAATTCTCCAAAACTAAAAGACTACATTTACTTTCTTCAATAAATTAGCAGACCAACACCAGAAAAGAAAACACTTCCAAATTTTTTATAGAAAAAAGAACTCCCTTAAATAGGTAGGATATCACTTCATCTTTAAGCAGGAGTTTTTATATATCCTAAGTATTATGCATGTTCCCTCTATCATGGTCATTCCACATTAGCAATTCCCTACAAAACAAGTAGACAGACACTTTTCAACATCACACGACAACACGAACGATGATTATCAATAAAGGGCTTCAACCAGAGTACACAAACAGATAATCATATACGAAATTCCACTAAGACTATCTTTGTCCTGGTGATTCTTAGCCTAAATCATTGTGCTAAGAATCTCGATATAAAGTCTTAACCAGTAAAGTCGAATCCTTAGCTAAGCATCGGTACTTTTCAGTCCGCTAAAAACATTTATACCAAGAACCCTCTGTAAGATCCTTATGGATAATGCGGAGAGGCCTTAAATAAAGAATTCCTTAGTTTGTTTATGTGATAAAGATGGCTTCGCAATCACAGGGTCATGTTCACAATTCATAGGGTATCACACACGACACAACCATGTGTGTGTTATACATCTATATATATATACCTTCAAAAGAAGAGCATTGGGTTTCTTACGATCATTCAAACAGCAACGAACACTTTCCAAAATGTATTCAAACCCAATTTCCAACTTAAAGCACTCATCTTTCTCTTTCCCTTTCCAAACCCAAATCTCAACTCTCTTCCTCTCAGGCATCACCCAAACCCTAACACCATCCCAACACTCCAACTCACAGAAACACTTCTCCTCCACCGTAAACCCTAGATGAAAGACCCCGTTCTCGATCCTGTCCTCAGGGCGCACAGGGCGAGGGATGATGTCATCATAGGAGTCGGAGAACTCTAAGGTTTTGGAACTTAAGGTTAAGGAGAGGGTTAGTGCTCGGTTTCGGTGGTGGAGGGAAGTGAACTGGATGCGGCCGGAAGGGCGGGGTTTCCAGTTATCTCGATCGGTGAAGATCTCGACGGCGAAGACGGAATTGGGGCCAAGGGAAGATGGGGATTCGAGGAAGGTGAGGAGGTCTCGTGCTGTTAGGGTTTGGGGGAGGTTTGAGACGCGCAGTGTGGGGAGTGCGGGTCTCTCCGGAGTTATGGAGGTCGTTGACATTGTTGTGTTAAAGAGAGAGAAAGAGAGAGAGAATGGGGGGTTTTGTCAAGGAGATGAAGAAGACATTGGAAAGAGTGAGAGAGAGAGTGAGACTGTGAGAGCGAGTGACGGAGAAGACAAAGACGAGGGTTTTGTTGGAGGAAAGCAGGGTTTATGTTTATGGAAGAGAGCGTGAGAGCAAAAAAGGTTGTTTTTCCGGTGGGACCACGTGCGTCAAGAAAAAGGTTGTGTTTTTCTACGGTGGGACCATATGAGTCAAAGCGGGATTCTTGCGCGCCATGGACAACCGACCGAGATCGGTTTGGGTAGCTTTGAGTTTAGAAGACCGGTTCCGGTAGAGATGATTAGAAGGCGAGTTAAAATCTATGAACGACAACTATAAAATAACTCGTATATCATTGTTATTGAAATGAAAATAATCCAGTTGTAGATAAGTTGATCTTGTTTCTTATCCTCGTAATTTGGAGGTATCTCGTCTTTTGAAAAAACGAAGTTAGTGTCTTATATTAATCTCCTCTTTTCAACAGATGAGGTCGTTAAGACAGAAGTATCTCATCTCATGAAAGGACGATGCTACACGTTATGGACTCGTTTTTTCAAGAGACGAGATTGACAGACATATTTTTGCACATCACCTTCTTTCTCTTCTTCTCATTACAGCACATTTGAACCTTCAAATTGGCGCGTGATCTTGGAAAGTTTCTATCAGCAGGCGTGATAGAGTCATCAATTAGAGTAAAAAAATCAACCATTTGGAGCATCCCAGTCGAACAATCAAGACGCACCGAACTCACAAATAAGTATAATTTATTCATCTAATCGTCCCAAATGTAATCTTAGTTGCCTGTACAACTCTAGTTTTGTTGTATTTAGTCATATAAGAAGAATCTATAGTTTCTATCCCAACAAAGTGAATTATGGTAATTGATTAAAATCAAAAGAAAAAAAAAAACAATTTGTTTGCACCAATTTCTGTGACCTAATTGAAGGTATTTAAATTTTAATTATTATGTTTATTGCATTTTTCAATTGGATTTATTGGCAGTAGACTAATAGATAAGCAATTTTTCAAAAATTTTATAATAGGTTCCATTTAATTATATGATTAGATTCTTAACTTATTAACCTATTGCATTAACTCTATAACAATTTCAATGGTAAGATAATACATTGGACAGTTTTAATAGGTTAGAAAGTTCCCACAATGGATTTATAGAAATTTTCGTATTTATGGTGATTGTAAAGATATATTGGAGATAGATGCCAAGGAAAAACATTTCTTTATATTAAATACATGTTTTTATATACATCAACCACCTCTGTTTATTTTCATCCATAATAAAAGGAAAAAGAAAAAAGAAAAGAAATGTATGTGTGGCTAGTACTAAGCCACCACCACCATTAGTGCCTTGTCTTTAAAACTACGGATGGTCTACTGGGTATTTACAAATTGCTTATTAGCCATCAATATTATAGGAGTGTAATTCATAAGTCCTGATTACATTTCATGCATTTAATGCATTTAACTTATGTTTTATGAGCTAGCAGGATACGTAAGGAAATGGATAAGGCCAAATTCGTATTGTATGCTTATGATAACATTATGAAAGGGAATGAATATTTTAGTTATAATAGGCGGCCAGTTGCTATGATTAATGTTTGTGTGAACTCAACTTATGTGCAATACTAAACATCATTTGTAGTAGATTTAAAGTGAATAGGTTTACTCATCGGGTTGAGCTGTATCATAAGGTAACTATTAGAGATACGATGCTACATTATGATACTATTCTAGTGACTGATGATGATGTTACACAAGAGATGTTGGTGTATATAAAAAGGTCAGTAGCTGTATATGTCTAGATATTTGAAAAGGAATTGCAATAGGCTCCCGAGGCGCCATGGGCTTTGATGAAAATGTTGGTAGGATTGGAAGATTCGAACTCCAATCCAAATCAAAGAACGATGGGCCCACGGGTTTAGATGAGTAACTTTGAAATGGGTTCACTTGACTAAAGTTGCGATAATGATACTGATGCGATACAAGACTCATCAATAACTGAATCCAACTACGACTATGATGATGATAGAAATGATTCCATGCTAGGTTTGTCTCAGCAAGTTACTACTACTGATATACAATATAGAGGAAATGACTAGTAACATTTTATGGCTCCCACAGATGTTGATGTAGTAAGAAGCTCAGTGCTAGTATCCTTTTTCACTACTAACGTAGGTAGTGCATATGCTGCATTTGATGATGCGTAGGAAATGAGTGTTGGAAATTAGAGTTTCATCATGATGGAGCCCCTAATGCCAGTTTTATCATGACGAGTCCTGTCTATCATCATCATTATATGCTCATCTAGTAAAGACCTTGATGCGAGACATCTCATACGTAAAGTTCCACACCCCCTTGCTCCACAAAAGAGGTGACCATCACTGCCACATAATAAGTGGGAGGGGCTCACCCAGGTTAATCCAAACCCTGTCCCATTTCACTCAACAGTGCTGGTGGTAGAGATAGGAATGTTACACTCATATATGTTGATCTATCTATGGAGCATCCCTATCAGGATGTACGTCAATATACACGATTCCTTCATACTTTTGTTAGGCGGAGACAAGGGAGACAGGGCACTCAAGAAGATAGATTATATTTCATCTATTCTTATGTTTTACGATTGTTGTATATAGAATTTTCATATACTTTTGATGTAATTAATTGAATAGTAATACAATCATTTTATATTATATTTTATAAGTTTTTTATTATGTTAGCTGTGAAAGGTTTAAAAATGTTGTGTGATTAGATGGATTAGGTTTGGGATTGTGTTTGGATGGATTAGGTTTATGAATACTATTGTGGTTGAATTATGTAGTCTAGAAGTTGCTTACTTATGGTGGATGGTTAATGAATGATTTATATTATTGATTGTATATGATTTTGACAGGTAATAATAACTAATGTAAAAAGACGCGATATATGAGATTTGTTTTGGTAGGGGGGGAGATATAAAATTTGTGCTTACCTTCAAATTATGAGAATCTTGTCTATTCAAGAGATGAAGTCAACTTTCCTAAAACTGAAATTATTTTCATCCCAGTAGCAATTTTGTAATTTAAAAAAAAAACTTAAATATTATTTTCCTTTTCCCTGTTTTTCTTATCTTTGAAACCTGAAAATTTTATAAAAAAGCACCAACATCCTAGTTCGTAAATTACTAAGATCGAAACGAAATATATGTACATATATATATATATTTAGCACTTGAATTTTTTTTTTTTTAAAGAAGGGATTGTTAAGGACTAAAAATACACTTTTCCAATATAAATATTTTGGGAAAACAAAAATAATATTATTAATTTTAAAAAAATTACAAAAATATTATAACTGTATATATAATAGATAGATTATAATTATATTCTCTTGATTATGTATTTATATTTTTCATATAGTTTTTTTATATATAACTCTTAGCTGGTACATAAAACTGACATCTTATAAAAAGCTTATATACAACCTATACAAGTATATAGCTCATATATAACATATAACTTATATATTTTGAAATATAACTCATAACATATAAAACATCAAGCATATATAACTTATAAGTTGTATATACTAGTTATAACTTATGAGTTGTTATGCACTAGTATCTAGTTTGACATCTTTTTTTTTATGAAAATTAAGAGAAACCCACATATCGTTGCATAGTTTTCGTACAGATTTTTTATCGAGTGAGTGCGATCATAAAATATTTTGATTGGACAATTCAAGCTAAAAAATATGTCAATTAACATGAGTATGGATCTTGATTATTAAATTAACAGTCCATAGTTAAAAAAAATGTTATATTCACCAAACATTTGTGTTCTTTTTTTTTTTTTTAAAGTTGTTGTAGATGTTAAATAGGATATGCAAAATCCTTTGCATCAGAGCACCAATGGTCTAGTGGTAGAATAGTACCTTGCTACGGTACAGACCTAAGTCGTTTCCTAGCTGGTGCCATTGAGCTATGACAACTTGCTTATGTGGATGGGATAGGACCATCGCGTACACATCGAGCAACAACTGAGCTGTAGAGCTATGATGACTTGCTTAAGTCCCTCGACAAAGCCTAAGCTTTGTATTTTTTATTTTTATTTCACTTTTTTTCATCTTCTAATAAAACATACATTATAAGAGCTAAAATAATAAATCAGCAACATAAACATGCCTTTAGAGACTTCGTTATAGATCCTTAAGAATATTAGTGTTTCCATCTTGATTTTCCACTCTTCCTAAAAGCTACAAGATTACAATAGTTTTAATCACCTAATTCATTCACCTTTGTTGATTCACCCCTAGCGATTTAGCATGCTCTTGAGGATGCTAATGTAATGATCGCATTGTACCAAATGAATATGATAAGGGTAATTTACTCTATGAAATTAGGGCTAAACTATGTTTAATTTTCCTTTGAATATGCTTAAAGTTAAAGAATATGGTATTTAATGTTTAAATATACCTATTTTAGGAGTGAAAAAGGCAAAGCATCAACAATTGAATCAAATGTGGACAAGATTTGAAGTGAAAATATCATCTAAGGTAGATCACGCCCGTGATAAGGCCGGTGATCATCTCGGATGAATATTAAAGGAGCTATTACGGGCGTGATCATGGAGAAAATGAGGCACAGAGGAGATCATGACTCCTAATAGTACCGTAACCTAGACAATGATCTCCATAATCATGTGAACACACTTGATACGACTGTTATCCAAAGAAGAGAAAGTGAACACAGAGGATATCATGACCTTCATAACGGCCGTGACAACAAGGGAATGCTTCGTAGCAGTATATGAAGGCTTGATTACAGGCATTATTGCACTTAGAGATTGGACTCGAGAAGATCACGAGTCCTGTCATGGCCATAATCTACATTGGATAACTACACCTTAAGAAATAACGGCCTGTGATATAGCCGTGATGGCAGTTTTCCTATGATATATCTTCGCACCAGTAAGATTAAAAAAAAAAAAGCATTTTATAAAGGGATGAAGGACAGCCGAGATGATGATATGCCAATTGGACATGTCTTGTCACCTAGGACATATAAATACAAGATCTAAACATCATAAGAGGACCCCGAATAATTTTGGACACACCGAACCATGTCAATATAGTCTTCTTTGTAACTTTGTACCTATTCATAGTTTTTATTGTTTGTGTTGTGTTATGTTGTACATACTCCTTGGAGATTCTTGAGAGAGGAGGAAGATGAGACGGGTTGTTGTAATCGTTTATCAGTCCAAACATTTGTATTGCGAAAAGGGAGTTTCTCTCATGTTTCTTTCCTGTTTTATTTTAATTGTGGTTATGTTATCTTGTTATATAATGTATGGGTAGTGTTGCTTAAGCCTACTGCACATAATTTGATATGTGTCAATAAAATTAGTCAATGAATTATTATTAGTCTTCTTAAATTCAATAGTTGATTTTACCGAATCATGGAATTGTATTGTGCACGATATAGTTTCGTGTTAGATTTCATTGAGACGGATCGAGAGATAGTCTCCTTGAATAGATATAAGCTATTGGAAGGAATTACTCATGATGCCAGGAGGTAGGATTGTGAAATTCTTTTGCATCTACTTAATTAAGTAAAGAATTTCTAAATTTAATGCAGTTCTAAGTTGCTATTAGCTAGGAAGAGATTCTAGTGGATAAACTTAGAATTAGATGTTAGCGATCTTAAGAAAGACACTAACATACTTAATGAATTCTGCAGTTTAAGAAACTAGCGATATTAGTTGTATGCTCTTAATGTACATGTCAAGTTATTTGTGAAGCAAGGTCTAAGTCATTATGTTATGCATTTAGTTTAAGTAAATCAAGTGTTATTAATCATTAGTAATAATTTGTAGGAGGTCAATAGTTTAATTAATATCATAATGTTCACTCAATTTTATAGGCTGGATGATAGGAAAAAGGTAAGTGATAGTACTTGCCAAGATCTCAAGGAATACGACCCTATAATCCATTTATGTACTACATACAATAGGTGCACTTGCCTAACATTGACCAAATTATAGGAAAGCCATCATAGGATATTAAATTATTAAAACTTGGTCAAGAAATAGCGCACCAAAATTTTACTTATTCTCTTATACTATTGACAGCCAAAAACCCCACCTACAAGTCTCCTATTTCCAATCAATGTCAACAACAATTATCTATAAGTTTTACCTCTTACTCTCTACTCCAATTAAGAACTAATAATATGATATGCAACTTTACAAAGAAGTGGTATCACTTTAGGCAAAAAGCAGCAACTCTATGTTCACCACAAGATAACAGGCTCAAAACCAAAGCATACGATCATCATATATTGTGCAAATTATATATAGATATATATATAACTTATAACTTTATAAATGAAATAGCTTATATATATATATATATATATATCAACTATAACTTATAAAACATAAAATCATATGTAGCTTATAACTAACATATCCAAGTTATAAGTCATAACACACACACACACACACACACATAAAATATAACTTGTATGTGTGAACACCCTAATTTATACAACCTGAATATGATAATCACCAGGTATATAATGTAAATTTTCAAAAAAAGCTTTTTATGGAAGGTTGCTAAGATTGCTTCCAATTTTTTCGTAATTTAAGAATATGAAAAAATGAACAATTTAGTTATGGTTTAAGAGTTAGAATTGTTATCAATAAAATTTTAAAATACAATTTTCGTAACTTTTAGCAACCAATGATCGATAATAACGCGACGATCTAATAAGGCAATTACTAGGGTTCTAGTAAATTTAAATTAACTATACAACAACTAGCAATCTGTAACCCCTAATAATTTTTGCTTCAAGATCAGTAATAGGAAATTAAATACCACATAATAGATGATGGTATAATGCACATTTAGATACTATGAAGTAAAACATAAATAGTTTTGAACTCATTCATAGTTTAAAATCCAATTAAAAATTTCTCAAACTAGTAAAAGATACCAAATACAATATTACTTATCACGAGATGATAGGGTGTAACAATAGTTTAGTGTTGTTTAAAAAAAAATACAAAAATATAAATTATACAAAAATAAATATCAAAATGGAGTTGCAGTGTCGCATAATGAACCAAAGATATTCATAATTGTATTAGTATCATTTATAGTACCGATGATACAACGACCTAGAGTTAGGGGTGTTCATGGACCGGTTAACCAGTCCGTGACCTTATTTTTTGAACCTAACCGTAATTATCGGTTTTTAAATATCTCGATCCTTAACCGGTCCATTATAAACGGTTAACTACCTTAACGGTTAACCGTTTTATTCGGTTAATTTATTCGGTTTTCGGTTTTTAACCATTTAACGTAATGATTTCAATAAATCAAATTGATAATTTCAAAAAACCTTTTTTTAAGCCTTTATCATAAATTTTTTCTTTAAATTATTATATATATTATTAGAGCTAAAAAAAGAAATTAAGGAAAAGGAGAAAAACGAACTTTTAAATGTATCATTATCAATAAAATCAAACTAAATCAATTACCATATTAACTCCATCAATCATACGATAATAGTATTTTAATCGAAATTCAATGAATATTAACATTGGTAAATTATATGTATATGAAAATCATATGTATATATATAAAAAAATAATTTTTGTATATGTAAATTATATATATGATATATCTATAAATACTAAAACGGTTAACCGTTAATCATCGGTTTTTTGTGGTTACAAACCGAAACTGAAACCGAAAACCGGAAAAAATAAAAACCGTAATCCTAAACCGAAACCAACGGACCGGTTAACCATATTTTTCGGATTGGTTTTACGGTTTCGGTTCGGTTTCTCGGTTTCATCGGTTTTTTTGCACACCCCTACCTAGAGTATAAACTTTTACAACTATTTATATTGCATTTGTCATAGGTGATACTTGCATCACATATGAGTAAGGCGATGTAAGATAGCCTAATAAATCATACCGTAATCACCGTAGTTGGAGCGGATGTAGGATACCAAATTCAGAGCATAATCACTGTAGTTGGAGTGAATGTAGGAGACCAAATCAAGAGTGCAAGCGAAGCCACTTAGACCTAGATGAACTTACCTTAGCCATGGGAGGATCGCTACAGAGGGCGATGACGTTCTGGATGCCATTGGATTTGATGGTGGTGAGGGTGTGGTGGATCTTGTGGATAAGCATGTTAACGCAAGTGAGTTGCATCATGGTCTCTATGCAGACAATGTTCTGCATGTGATTGGTGATGTCGAAGGTGAGATCTATAGTGGATCCACCGACACCTCAGTGATGTCGCAAAAAGCAAGGTTGTGGGTGATCGTCCTATCCATACAGTCGAAGAGCTTGTCGACTCCATCCTCTGTCTTTTAAGGGAAGAAAGATGAAATATATGTATATCGCATCTTCTAGATGCGATACACGTGAAAAGCTACATTACATCCTCACCATGTGATATAAGGACATTATTTATGTAATTTTTTTTCCTTTAATTTCGTTTTATGTATTTTTCTTTACTATATTAAACATGCAATATTCTCCGAGATAGTAAGTTAAATAAGTACAAACATTCAACTCTATATCTTAAGTATAGAATGAAGAGATAAATTTCTAAAGTCTATTGGTTAGCAAACAATAATTTAGAGATAAATCGCTAGGGTTGTAATATAAGCAATAGGATCAATAACTAACCAAAATCTACAAATCTAGAGCCTAAATTAAAATATAAATTTCATAACACATGAATTTTAGAATGTTTTGAGCTTAGAGAGCCAAAAACCCTAAATTAACTAATTGGGCCTCGAAATAGGGGTGTGCAAAAAAACCGATGAAACCGAGAAACCGAACCGAAACCGTAAAACCAATCCGAAAAATATGGTTAACCGGTCCGTTGGTTTCGGTTTAGGATTATGGTTTTTATTTTTTCTGGTTTTCGATTTCGGTTTGGGTTTCGGTTTGTAACCACAAAAAACCGATGGTTAACGGTTAACCGTTTCAGTATTTATAAATATATTATATATATAATTTACATATATAAATAATTATTTATATATATATATATATGATTTTCATATACATATCATTTACCTATGTTAATATTCATTGAATTACGATTGAAATACTATTGTCCTATGATTGATGGAGTTAATATGGTAATTGATTTAGTTTGATTTTATTGATAATGATACATTCAAAGGTTCGTTTTCCCCTTTTCCTTAATTTCTTTTTCTTTTTTTTTAGCTTAGTAATATATAATAATTCAAAGAAAAAATTTATGATAAAGGCTTAAAAAAAAGGTATTTTCAAATTATCAATTTGATTTGTTGAAACCATTACGTTAAATGGTTAAAAACCGAAAACCGAATAAATTAACCGAATAAAATGGTTAACCGTTAAGATGGTTAACCGTTTATAATGAACCGGTTAAGGATCGAGATATTTAAAAACCGATAATTACGATTAGGTTCAAAAAATAAGGCCACGGACCGGTTAACCGGTCCATGAACACCCCTACCTCGAAAACTCTAATCGCATAAATGAAAATCCTAAAAAATACATAATTGCATAGGTTTAAAATTTGACTTTTCAACTCGAAAGTGTTTTACAAATAATTTAGAAGTCTTAAATTTAATTTCAAAGATATTATCTTGAAATAACGAAAACAATTATATGTGTATTACTTAATATATAATGTGATAACTAAGATAATAACCTTATGTTTAGTATGAGCTAATTTTTATTAAATCAACATATGATAATTCTTCACATTTTTCTTCATGAAATCATGTAAGACTTAGAGGCTAAGGGAGAAGGTGTCACATGCCTTACATGAGACATTCATAATCTTATCTTTGTCTCTTTCATAATTGCATGAAAGTGATACTTCCTCTAATAAGAAATTTTAAATGAATCTAGGTATTAAATTGATGAAAATAACCCTTAAACATTTCAAGACTTTTCTACCGAGTTATAACAGTGTATAAATTCCTCATGTTGGCAAGATTAACATAAGCACCATCATTATATCATCGCTATCATGATCTATGAGTAAATCCCAGGAAATTTTCATAATTTATAAATCACGGTTAGAAATAATAACATAAGTATATAGTAGTTGTATATAATTATAAAGTCTAATAGATCCTAAGTGATATTATAGAGATAAAACACTAGTAATAAACTTTTATAATATCACATGATAAGTCAATAACTAAATAAATGGCTATAATCAATATTTAAATATTATAATCATGAAATAAAAGACGATAGAATTAATAAATTTTAATTTAAACTTTAAGACCCTAAAACTTTAATCATGTAAGCTTAAATCTTAAAATTACTTAATTGTGTAAGATTAAAACCATATATAACAATTTTAAACTATAAAATGAAGTACTATAAATAACTTAGAAGCATAATTCTCAAAGTAAATATTTTCATTTTACGATATGTATTAAAATTGACCTTTTGTGCTTAAATATTCTTATAAAACCTTAATCTGATAAATACAAACCCTAAATATTTTCAACCATGTGAACATAAAATAAAAGATATTAACTTGAAATCATAAATAAAATATTAGAGGACACTTGGAAGTTAAGTTTCGGCATCATATCATCCTCATTCACAATATAACTAGCCAATTTGTCTTTTCTCCATTAATAACTAGCTTAATCATTACATTTGTCCCATGTCACTTAATGAAACTTGAAAAATTCTCTCCATCGCATGCATGTTGCTGATATGTAAGGGGATAAGGCAATCATTGCCTAAATTGACTAAAAGAGGAAAAAATGTCAAAGGAAATTTCAAACCTCATGCATTAATACATGAAAGGACTTAAGTTTATCCAAACTTAGAAATTATCATTTCATTTTCATTAATAGTCAAAAGAAAAGAAGCTTCCTATAGACTCAAATAGTAATTTCAAATAATGATGGCAAATCTTAAAACTTATCTCATCTTTCCCTTTTCTTCTTCAACAATCATCACCATTAATATTTTTGTCCTTTATAAACTTGCAAAATCGCCCTTCCCATGCATGCATAGGAGCAAGTAGATCAATCAATAATTGCTTGATAGCTTTTAAAATTGAAAAAGTCTAAGATAATCCTTACCATAAATGTTGATGTGATGAGGTAACTTTCTAGAAGTACCAAAGGTCAACAAGATTATTTAACTTACCATTTGTTCTAAACCAGACTTAAACTATAACTTCATTACTGCAAGAATTTACTCTCCATCAAATCAAATTAAATCAACATTTCATCTCACAATTTCTCCCTATATTACCGAGAAGACCTAATGTTGTGACTCCCATTCCTTTTTCTTTTTCGTTTTCATTTGAAAAATACAAAATCGTCCTTTTTAATTATATATATTACCATTAGAAAATGTCCATATACTATCCACCATCTAAACTAATAAGCATATCATCTAATCAAGCAAGAAAGTGTGAAATGTAAGGTAATTCTCCCAAAATATTTTGAATACTTGAAAACTTAAATCAAAAGTTTGATCATTGTTCTTTCTTTCCTTGACATAGTAGCTTAAGCTTAGAGGAAGAATTTAACTCCTATCCTCTTCAAAAGCAAGGTAAAGTACTTTAAATCCTATGATTTTAGTATGTGCCATAAAGGAAGTTCTAAGGAAAAACCATATAACTTGATAAAATAAAAATACAATTATACATGCATAATTAAGTTTCGGTTTTCAAATAGAGATTTGAGTAAATTTGACAAATAAATATACTTAGTTTAATGTAATCATAAGCTTTTGAAAGTAAGAAAACCAAGATAAGACCCTAGTAAATGATCTATATAGTTTCGATTCTAAAAAGAAATGAAAAAGGGTCACATCATGCTATAACTACAAATTTATTTTCAATCATCGCAATATATAGGGGAATATAAGTTATAGAAGGTAGAAAATTAAAGTGAAAACCCTAGATAGTATATTTAGGAGTTTCAACCATAAGAGTATGTAAGGAAAAAATATAGCTTATTTTAGTAAATGACTTGTATATGGTCTAATGATATATTAAAGTAGTTAATCATGTAGTTAAAAATTAAGTATGTGACTTAAAACATACATATATGTTTTGGTCCTTAGAGAAAAATATTGGGGAAAGGGATTTAAAATAATAAATAGTTAATCTATACATTAAAGATGATTGTTTGATAAATAATTACTAGATAAATTTGAGGATGATGATAATGATAATGCGATGGTGATGTGATGATGATACATTTATAAAAAATTACATACACTTCATATGATGATGCTTTATTAAGTGTTTGCTTAACTTATAAATGATATATTTTTGAAGTAAAGAAACCCAAAAATAAAAGCCCTAAGAGTTTCAGCTCTATAAGAGAATTTAATGAATTTTTGTTTGAATTTAAAAAATGGAACATATTCGAACAAATGAACATATAAGAAGATTAAATATGTAATTAAAATTTGATAGATAAACCTATATAAGGATTAAGTCTCGGGATATATGCAGAATTAGAGTTTGATAAATAAAGTTGATGTGGTTTAAGTACTACTTGGATAAGAAGATAATTTAGCTTTGAATTTAGTACATAAACTCCATAATAAGCCTATATAGATATATGCAGATTTTGACACATATGAAAAAATATGGTTCTTAAAACAAAACTTAAGTAATTTAAGCACATATTAGCTAATGTGATGATATAAGTTGTGAGTGGAAGATCAAACTTAAGGAATATTTTTGTAAACCCGACTTATATAAAGTATTAAGGATTATAAAGTATAAGTTAATGAAAATCATAGGCATGTAAATTAATAAGATCGAGTTACTTAAAGTTTTATACTTAAAATGAGATCAAGAGAAGCATGATAAAAATAAACATAAATATATGTTTTGGTTAAGAGTAGAATAATGAACTTAAAATGAGTTTATAGATAAAATAAGGGAATGAACTTGAAATGAGAATTAAAAATACAAAACAAGAATCGTAGGTATTCTATTGACACCTTTCGGGTCCATAAAAGAACATAGAGAATAATGTGAAAATTGATTAATTTAACTTGATAATCGAAAACTATATTCAATGAGCTTTCTCGCGCCTATTGATATGCTAAAATTCGAGTTAAAATGAGTACAATAGACCTAGTTTAAGATTATGCGATTAAAATTGATATTCAGAATCATTTGGGATATTTTTCCTAAGAAAACTAAGTTCGTATGAACTTTATAATCTAACTTAAGAAAAAAAAAAAAACCTTACGAACTTTAAAACAAATATCTATATGATAAAATCATATTAAGAATGTGAAAGTAGTGTTATAAACATCAAAACCCAAGTTTATGATGCGTAAGTAGCAATAGGACTTATTACAAAGCTATATGTATGGTAATAAGTGATTACTATTTCATTTCATATGAGAAACATATCAATCTTTTAATTTTTTTGTAGATTACTATGATCTAGCCAAGATGACAAGTGAGTAATTTTGATCTTATCACATTATTTGTACCTATAATGTAGTAGTACTTGTTTTAATATATTCATAACCGGTTATGTGTGTGGGGAATCAGGTATTCGTTTGTTGCATGGTTATTGAATTGGTTGATAACTCATTATATTAAAAGTAATCACCCAATGCCTGTAATAACTAATTCACTATTGATGATAAGTGTCTATGAGTAAGGGATCACCTCAATAACCGGACTTAAAACTATCATACCTTACAATAAAATGTCACACATTGTATATTTTGCATTGTTGAGGTTCCATACTATGTGTTAATAATTCCGATCTGTGGATTTGCTTGGTACATTTTAAATGTAAATTTCCTAGTTTTATGCAAGGTTTCTAGTGGCTTTGCTCAATTCCATTGGAAACTACTTGGCACTCAAAGGAACACCACCTATGGTATTGACTTGAAGTTGGTTAACAATTAGTGGAGTTTCTAAGTTCCAAAGGTAAGTTGAGATTTAAATATTTAATTATAAAGTGTTAAGTAAGTATATATGTATTCCTCCTTTCCTTAGTTCTAAGTCTCTCTTGGACACGATTAACCTAGGCTGGTTCCTAATATATATATATATATTATATATAAGTTAGAGGTTATAACTTATGTATATGAAATGTAGCTTATATATAAGTTATATTCATATACATAAGTTATAACCTGCAAAACATAAATCATATAAAAGAAATATATAAAAGTAATAAATTATGACTCGTATATATGACAAATAGCTTATATATTATAATCTTTTGGTTATGTATTACATTTTTCAAATAGTTTTTTATATATAACTCTTAACCAGTACATAAAACTGACATCTTATAAAAAGTCTATATACAACTCATATATGTATATAGCCCGTATATAAAGTATAACTTATATTTTTGAAATTTAGCTTATAGATATAACTCAAAACATATGAAATATCAAGCATATGTAACTTATAAGTTGTATATACTAGTTGTAACTTATGAGTTATGCACTAGTATCTGGTTTGATTTTTTTTTTTATGAAAATTAAGAGAGTCCCACGTATCATTAGATAATATTTGTACAAAATTTTTAGAGTGAGTATGACTAATCATATACTAATTGGACAGTTCAAGAATAAGAATAGGGTGAATTACATTAGAAGGTGAGAGTAAGTTCATTTTAAGTATTAACGTTTCGAAAAGTTCATTTTGAGTTCCAACATTTGAAGAAGTGGGCCAATTTACGTCCCTAAGTATATGTGTGAACGGTAGAGAATATTTAATTAAAACTCAAAAGACTCTTCTCATGTTAACATGTATCAGTAGGGACTCAAATTGACTTACTTTTTCAAACGTTGGGACCTTAAATAAACTTATCTCTAAATATTGAAACAAAAAATGAATTTACCTTCAAATATTGAGACCTTTTAATATAATTTATCTAATAAAAATATACTAGTTAACATGAATATGGATCTTGATTGTTAAATTAACAAGCCAAACTAAAAACATATTATGTCCACCAAATATTTGTGTTCTTTCGTTTTCTTTTTGTTGAAGTTGCTGTAAATATCAAATAGGATATGTCAAAATCCTTTGCATCAGAGCACCAATGGCCCAGTGATAGAATAGTAAGTCGTTGTGGTACGTGTAAAAACCTCATTTTGCCACTCCTAAATAATATAAATCTTTAAGAATAAAATAAATAATAATATAATGACTTGAATTTAAAAAAAAAAAAAGGAAAATCTCACTGATCATGAGCAAAGGGATTTTGAAGTTGCGTAATAAATAAAACCATCGTATATTAATAAATAAAATTAGCATTCTTTAAGTGTACTTAGCTATAAACGAGCTTAATAAATATATTAAATGCTAGCATCTTGTCTCAAGTAAAGATCCAAAGAAGTGGTAACCCAAGTGGTTTTTAAGTCGAATGGCACGAGACCGATGAGTCATCTTCCACCTCAAGACCGACCACCGGAAATCTCGTAAAGAAGATAACGGTCTTCATTCCGCTCTTCTTTTCAATAGATTTTTTTCACTCAAACTGAACCAAATCAACGGATTAAAATCACTGGCGCTTAAATTTTTCAATCTGATCCATTGATTCAAATAACCATAAAGATCAACAAAGCTCGAAATTAAAAATGCGTTGAGACATATCCGAGGTTTTTTCTGTTGATCTGCACCTTTTTTTTAGTCAATACTGATGCGGATTAAGTGATTAACTAAGGGCTAATAATAATAATTATCTCATAATCGTAGCTTTTAACCCTTAGATCAAGTTTTCACATGGATCGTAAACTAAAGTTTGAACTTAAACTTTCCGGTGAAAATCTCCCTAGAATCCAATAAGCTCCAACAGAGCTTTATCTGTTACTGTGGCTTCCTCTACAAATAGAACCCCAACCCAAGAGCTGAGAGAGGAGAAAGGAAGAAAAAGGATACCCACAAAAATCAGAAATCATTCGTGCTGATGTCAATACCCAACAAGCTTTCGCTTTTAGTATTGTCATTATCATTTGTCTTCTCCACCATTTGTTACTAACGAACAGTGTTTTCTAAAATTTTCTCTTATGACTGGTAAGTTTTCGAGGAAAAAAAAAATTTCCTCCTCTTTCTCATTAAGAGTTCCTTGTCATCTTTTTGAAATAATTTGTTGAATTTTTCTTTTTAGAGAGGTAACATCCTTTTCTTTAACAAAAATTTTATCATAAAGAATCCTTTTAAAAGCATTGTAAAGTTTTCTAGAACATATGTATACAATAAAAAGAAAAGAGGTAAAAGAAAGAACTTTTTAATAAGAAATCCTTCCAAAGAAAAATTTTACAAAGTTTTTTTTTTTTTTAAATTATAATTATTTAAAGTGGAATACTTCATAAAATTAAAAACGACCAACAAAGCTTAATTGAAAAAAAAAAAAAAAATTCAATCGAGTCACGGACTCACGGTAGGCTTCATCCCATAAGTGAGTACATAGACACTTCACGTAGCTTAAATTAAAAATATTTTTTTTACCTAAATTAATTTCTTTTTTTTTTTTTTACATATCTGAAAAAACCTAATGGAATAACACATATTTAAATATATTTATATGTCTTTCTCGTAAGCTTCATTTATTAATTATCATACAAGCACAGAATATATAGAGCAGATTTTGTTATCTTTTAATGGCGAGCATATATATTTATATACATAAACCACTTTTGTCAATAATAGTAATATTATTGTAAACCAGTAAGAAAGCCAATTGTTTTTTTTTTAATCTTCCCTTGATGCCAAAAATTAATGGCCTGTGCTTACAATAAAATCTAAAACTTTCAATAAAAGTTAAGATTTTTTTTTTATATTAACACATTTCAATTAAAAAAAAATCTGTGTTCTTTTTTAAAGTATTGATATTAATGAGCCTATAATAAGATAGTGTTAAATCAATCATTATGTGTTATATATTTACAGAATAACGATAACTTACCTAATTATAGAATTTATAATGAGGAATATTCATAATGAGTAAATTTTTTTTATGTCTACGGTGGAATTGATAAATAGTAAATAGATTTTTTTTAAATTAGTTTAGATTTTTAAACTCAATTAGAGTTATAAACTTTTTATTTAAAGAAAACTCTATTTGGTAGCATTTTCACTTTAAAAAAACCGTCCTCGAATCCTTGAATTTTTCTGGTTTTCAAAGATCAATGTTTAAAATTAAAGTTGAACAACCATTTGACTTTTAATTTTCAACTTTAATTTTATTTTCCGACATTTTTTAGGTGGCGGATCGTTAAAAGAATTTCGTTTCCTTAGTTTCTAGTCGAGCAATTTATAAATCATGAGAATTTCTTATAAATTGAGGTTGAGAAATTATTTTTTTAAATTTTGGCTCGACAGTACAGACCCAGGTTGTAATAACTGAGCTTTTCTTCAACTATATTTAGTATGAATCACTAGATTTTTATAGTATTTTGGGTAGTTAATAATAATTTAGAAGTAAATTGCATGAAAATAAAACATTATATATTAATAGAAAATTTGGGTTTTAGAATCTAAAATCTATCTTTAATTTTATTGTATTGAAATAATTAATGTTTTATTTGTATATCAATTAATACCTATCTAATGTTGAAGTTTGTTCGTCTTACATACATTAAAGACTTTAACTTTTAGCAACTACACGTAAATTCTTTACAAATTAGCTCAAAAAGTCTTGTAAAATATGTTTACCATAAAAAATCTAGGCAAGGGTAAACTTGACCCATTTTTATAAATTTTTCTGCATTAATTACTGAAATAGCATTTTCAAAATAAGCTTTTCTTACTTTCTTACAAAAAAAGCAACTGAGATTTAAAAGTTTACATTAGATGAACATCAATATTACTGTAAGACAAATACAAAGAGTTAAAAAATCTCCTATGCTAATATAAATTAATATAATTAGTACAACATATATTTTATTAAATATAAAACTGGATAAACACAAACTTCTTTTGCTACCATTCTAATAGTGAAACCCTCCTTTTCAGTCGACCAACGTTTATAATTAAAAACAAATCATTTCTCTAAATTATCATCTTCAATATCGGAAAATCTCTAATAAATCATATGCAAACATTACTTACGGTGTTTTTGAAAAAGAAGTAAAGTAATCACATAGAACAAATTCACCAAACAAAGATAAGTTTTATTTTGTAAAGTTTTAGTGAGTTCTTTCTATCAAAACACTAGTGCACTCATGTACTTTACTGTTTAAAAGTAAAAAGCTAAGTTTAACAGGTACATTAAGTTAATGAACTAAAACATAACTTACCAAAAACTAATAAAGACATATACATACTTATTCTGTAACTTTGGTTATGTCTAAGAGTTGTAGTATAACTACTGGGAACTTATGAACAAGCATGACCTTACTTAAAAAAGACAAACACGAAAGTTTATAAAGTAAAATAGAGAAAAACTATATTAAACATTTATACTCAACTTTTGTTAAAGAAAAGAATAATAGATTTAAGTTTAACTAAGTAAGTTTATTAGATATAATCTATTTGAAGTAGTTATGTTAAGTCTGTCTTTGGCCGCATTTTGTTTATGTATCAGTTGAAGAAAAGTTGGTTTATAAAGTGGGATAAACTGAGTTTGTTGTTTTTTTTTAGCATCATTACATCGTGGCCTAATTAAGTCGGTGGTTTATAATTATGGTAGAAGCTTAGTATAATCAAGGGAGGTGTTTTTTACCACAGCTTCAAACATGGCTTGGATTAGGCTCGCGGTTGAACCCACTATTAAGCTGTGACTTTTATGTGTAACAGTAATTCTTTGCCCCTGCCTAAATGTAGTCACAATGATGCCTGCGGTTTACCCCGCGATTCGAAATATAACTTTTTTCTTAAGATTTCTTGAACCCGATTCTTCATATTCATTTTGTTTTTAGGAGTGCTACGCCTCTATCCCCTTGACCCCTATCCGCTAACCGGTTAGCAAAATTGTTGTATTCGTAACGGCTTATAATTCCTTAAGGATAGACAAACTATGGAAGTTAAGACATAAGTTTAGGACAATTAAGCACTAATAAGAATTCTTGTTTAGTTATATATTTAGTAATGTATGCCTACCATCTTATAGGAACTAGAGATCGAGATCGAGATCAAGACTTTCCCATAGACTACTATGACGACTACGGAAAAATGCATAGATTAGTAACTCTGATTTTTTCACATTGTTTATGTTTCTAAAGTAGTGGTGCCAGATCTAACTATAATGATAATTGATTGTGTATGGGGATGGGTACTGTAACGCCCTAAACTAAGGCATTACAACCCGCCACGTGTCCCTCTCTTAAAAGAGACACGTAAAAGCTCTAAATCTCAATACCACAAAATAATAAACATATAAAAATTTCCATGAACCCACATTTAAGGGCACTCTAAAAGGAACAAAACCTGTGAAACCTGTAATTTATAACTTTCAAATATCTCCTGTAATATAAACTAAATCCGAGTTGGCAAAACCAAAGCCAACAATAATCCAAAAAGATCTATCTTCCAACTAAAAACATATAATCCTGTTTAATAAACTATTACATAAAAACCAATTACTTCAAATCCTCAAAAAGATAACAAATCAAAATATTGTTTCAAAAATCTTCAATAACTCAAGAAATCTTTTTTTTTTCATATGTCCTATATAACATCCTATTCCTCTGCAGTATAGTCAGGTCCACTATCGCCATCCCCATGATCAAAATACAAGTCATAACCAGACAAGTCATAAACAATATCTCCATCACTTGTACTTGAAAAAGAAAGGAATGAGCGAAAACGCCCAGTACGCCAGTCCACAAACAATATGCAAATGCACAAACAACATGTATAGATACGTGCAACTAACTAAATGCAAACAACAGAATTATTATCTTCATTAAGCCTGCAAAAAACACAGTTCAGAATCATAGATCTCTGATCCCAAACTTGGAGTTACTCAGACTCCTGAAAAACAACCATATATCGAAAATAAATAATTATATCATATATTGGTGAATGGGTACTCCCCAAACACCCGCGGCCATACTGCCAATAAACCTATATCTACCGGAATCATCTCCAAGTGCAACTCCACTAGGGACAACGACACACAGGATCATCAGGGTGCCTCACCAGCATCACTGTCTGCCAGGTCTTTACTGGTCAAAGCCAAAGACATCCAGAAAAACAATTTAAGCCAAATAGAATTAAGTTCATTTATATATCTGTTCCTACAGGCAACAATCAGAAAACTAAACCTGCAAGCAAATGCAACAAACAAGGAAAGGTCGTACCTTTTCCAATTCCAGGGACAAATCTCTCAAAATCCTCAAATTCTTAAAAACAACAAGAAATCTCCCATTATCCACCAACTCCTATATCCACATCAACCACAGTTTCACAAACTCCAAATGTCATGTTACAATATGTATATATATCAACAGACATGATCGCAATATCTTAACATAAAACAACCTATCTAAACTAACCTGATATAGAATTTCTCAAACTCGACCTATATTGATCAATAACCCCAAGCACTTCCAATAATATCAAAGAACGGATATTTGAAATCCTTAAATCGGAATCTTCACCAAAACCCTATAAAACATATCATATGATCAATATTGTAATATCAAGGCCATCCAATTTCGTATAAAAGGATTCAAAACTTATACTTACTGATATAGAACGTATAATACTTGTTTCAATCTAATCCTTCGATTGATTCCCAAAAGATCAAATCTTGATGAAACTAGGTTTTCTCCAAAGAACTTCTTCAAAATCCAAACATAAATATTAAGGAAATGAAATGATATACGAAGAATCTTGATAGATAAAGGCAAGATTACTTACTCTTGATCCAAATCTGATCTCCCTTGATATTGTTCTTCAAAAACACCCAAAAACTCTCAATTCTCTTTTTGGTCAAAGGAAGGAGGTTACAAATGAAAAACACGAACCCTGGGATTTCTTATAACAGCACTGGAAACGAAAAGACACCTCATGTATTATATACCTACCATATAATACACATAAATAAAACTTATAAGGATGGACCATAAAACCCTCTTATTTTTCAGCATATGACAACTTTTACCCTTTATCATAATTTATTGAAGATTTACTATTTTTAAAGACTTGTTGACCATCATCAATGTGAGGGTTGATAATAACATCTCATTTATTAGGGTTGACCATAGAACCCTCTTATTTTATAACAAATGACAAACTGACCCTTCTTTATAATTTATTTATCTTTATATTACATTTATTTTACATGCATATAAGCCTTCCCAATACACCCATAGCACAACCATTACAGGTACAGTGCATGCTATATGGTGATTGGATGGACAACAAATACTAGAAGTGATAAATAACTGCTTGGTACTGATTATGTAATGTATAGTCTTGTTAGTTTGGAAGTTGTTTGGTCACTAAGGTATCTAACATAAATCTTAATCGACCATTAAACAAAATTGACATGTATTGCATGATTGCGTAGATTGCATTTGCATGGTGTTGATGGCATGTATTAGTATCTCGGTTCTATGGTAATGTAGAGTTTTTCCAATGAATTGAATGAAATTCTGGTTCTATGAAAGGTTACCATTATGCTGCCAGTCCCATAGAAACTAAACAAGCACTGAAGGATGTTGCTTGTTGGAGTTGACATAAAATCGCTAGTGCTTAGTGGAGTTTCTGAGTTCTAAGGTTAGGTTGAGTTATAATACTTATATGTATTTATAAAATAAATGAGTTCGAAAACAATTTCTCATTCCTTAGTTTCTCAGTCTCTCCTAGGCGTAGATTACTAGAGGCGATCCTTCAACTGTCAAGAGAGCGCGTAAATCTCCATTAGCCTGGATTTCGATCATCCAAACTATATTTTCACATATGAATGATTGTTGCATTGCATGTGTTTGTTAATCAAACTCGTTTAACATTAATCGTCTTGTGTTAGGATCTGTTATTCATTGAGCTATTGTTTGCTCACTTCCCTATAAATTTGTGTGATTATAGCGATCCCTAAAATTGATTTATGCTTAGAAGTGGGTGATGACATAAGGTAGCAAAGGACACGGGACTTAAATTGGAGAAGAAGCTTAATGTTTTGTATAAGAACAATCTAAGGACAATGTTTGTATAGTTTTTGATATAATAGTTAAGGAGCTCCATGAATTATATGTATGCAATGTATTTCTTATTTTAAACAACCATTCGATCATGTCAAAACTATTCATGCCAGGGGGCATTATTGTTGTGTAATGCTCATATGCCTTTCTATAAGCTTGAAATGGTTTAATACAAACATCTGTAACTCTAGTTCATTACATGGAGCATTGATATTGCTAGGGTTCTTTGTCGGGATGAAAGCCTGAGGGATAAAGCAAGGGCTCCAATGCACATAGAATCGAACCACATCTTTAGCATTTAGGGGGCTAATGTCGACAATGACTCCAATCAATAAAAAGACTTCAACTCTAAAATGATCTCCTGATTGTTGGAAAGCAACAACACATGAAGAAGCATTGGAGGTAACCTCACCTATTGCGTTGGAAAAGGAGCATCTCTCCCCATTTCCACAGTTACCCTTCCAGTCCTTGACAATTGAGTCTAGCCCGACAAATAAGGACAACTCCCTCCATTGCTATAATTGCGCCCATTCATCACTAAGGCACTTGATCATGAAGAAATATTGCAACAATTAAGGATGGGCCTCTAGCATAACCGATTCACAAAGCCTCCAAAGTAATAAACAATCTCCAAGAATTTGGCATCAAATGAGCTGGACTCTAGTTGTAATAATGCTACACTTCTTCTTGGAAGTCAGATAGCGGAGTGTGCAAACCAAAATCCAAACACTTAGAGTAAACGCAAACCCACCTATACACTAAAGTTACCCGATCATTTAGGCCAGGAACAGTTATAGAATATTCGTTAAGAGCCTTAGCAAAATATTGCTTCTGAATTCTACAAAGACCATCCCTAGTAACTTTGCTATAAAAGTGATTTGGTCCATTGTCTGGCCTTAAATCAAATGGAGTATTGTAAACATCTATAGGGTTGCCTTCTTTAATCCCTTTCACTGGGTAAAGATCCTAACGATAAGAAAAAACTATAAAAAGCAAACGGCCAGTCTCGTGCAGAGGGGTCGCGTAATCATCAATAGAAAGATCATACTCCTTTGCTCTACTCTCTATGATGTTCTAGGTAATAGGGATTAACTGCATTGTCGAAGGAACGGGGAAGTTCCTCTAAGATTGTCACCATGGGCAACCTTACTCATAGTATAAGAAGAACTAAAACTCTCACCAGCCGGTAGAAAAATTTCATTTTGGATACTCAAAAATCCAAAACAATTGCAAATAACAGGTGGAAGAGCGTTGAAAAAGAATAAGATTACACCTAAAAGGGATATCTATAAATCCTGATGGAACGTTCGGATAAAGTGAGTAATAATGAGAACATGAAAAGACAATTGCTCCTAACCATTAGATGTGTGATCACCTCAAAATCAATTGTCCGAGTAAAATGGCGTAAGGTGATGTCATCTAACAAAGTACAGATGTACCCACATTTGTAACACATGCCCACATAAGGATACTCCCGCTAGGATTTGAAAGGTTGCCAAGCATCACTTCTAGCAGTTCAAAGAACCAAGCTAAGTTGCAAACCACTGGATGCTTCGTAACTCCAAGCTTGGACTCACTAGATCAATCTTAGTTCGAGGATTACTCCCCTTACTCGGAGAACAAAGGGAGTAGGGGGTTAGGACAACTGTTGATAGTCCATTCCTGATAATGGGCTTGCTTAAAAAGACCTTACACAAGATGTGAAAACTAGGCTAGACTAATAAGCCTAGACCCCTTTGGCACATCTTACTAAATACATGGCTTAACACTGACTCCCATGCCTTCGTTCCGATATGCCTACATTTCTAGTTGCTCGACACGTGACGGTTTGGTAAGTCTTGGCCTACAGATCATGGAACATAGCCTCTTTCCCATGATCCCACTATGTTCTCCAACTGCGCACTCGCCCACTACGTATACTAACTTTGCACTCACCCACTACGTATACCATTTACCTCTTTATTAATGACTCATCATAGTTAGTATTGACTTGAGCATCGGAGTAGCCTATGCTTAGTGTGCTACTAACCCCTCTTCTATTTTGAAATTCCTTTATTGGCCATGACCCAAGCCCACTTCTATAAGATCCAGTCGTTGGGAATTTAAGGATCAAAGAGCAACGGAAATATATATATATTTTAAATAAAACGAACCCTAAATCCCCAATATCGGATCCATGCGATTCAATCAAATTAGAGTGGATGGAATTACTTTTTTGGTGCTTTAGAATTCAGAAATTTGGATCTGAGATATTGCAAACGTGAACATTCTCTATTGTATCCACACGAATAAATTTCCAATCAGATCTCTACGCGTGTGCTAGCACGTTGGAACAATTTCGAATTTTTTGGGAATCTCTCTTAATAGGGTCTCTCACGTTTTGGGTTACAAAGAAACTCTATAATTTTAATGTGACGGCAAGCGTCTGTAAACCCTAAAGGTGACCATCATCTTCTATTTATAAGAAGACGTGTGTGTTGGTTACCTACCCTAATCTCATTAGGGTTTTTTTCTCCATTAAAACGACATGTGTCTTATAAAATAACAATTTTATTTAATACTTATTTATTATTCTTAATCTGATTAAGAATAATAAATAATTGTATAATTCCCAATATGGTTATCTAAAATAACGCATCATATGATCAACTCATTCTTTGTATGTGACCACGTAAGTTCATTTAATATTAGCAGTAGCCCTAAAACACCTTTTAGGCCTATAAGACATAATTGGTCTCTAGTAAGACATTATGCCTATCCAAATTAAGTGAAGATCGATGATCGACTCTACTATTAACAATCAGTTATTTAGTCATTTTGTTACACGATATCTTATAATTAAACATAAGGTGTGGATCAATATACTTATATTGTTTAATCACATATTTCTTGAATCCAGAGTATGACTGACTTAAACGAATGATATTGATAACTCCTTATCAATGTATTCGAGCATGACATACATTTCTCAGTCTTACTCATCAAGAGGCCCAAAAAATATCTCTCCTAAATTAATGAGAGGAAAAAATTCCATCACGAACACTCACATTCCTCTACATGACTTATTCCATGTCAATTACAGTCTTATAATTATCCGATTAAAGCTACTGAAGAACAAAATCAAAACATGGAAGGTGCTATGTAGGAATCCATGGTGTCATTAGGTCAAAGGACTAAAATAACACTACAATGAGAAATACTTATTGTATTGATGCATATAGTATTCTATATTTGGTCATTCCAATACAATGTATTCTTACATGTATCCATGTGCTGAATCGATATCTCATATCCATGATCAGTAAAAAATGATCATCATTTAGTCAACATACTAGTCTTAATTTATTAGTATTTCATATAATGAATGACTAGGGATGATTAGAATAAAGTTATTTCTTGCCTTATGGTTTTACTATTACAGTACATACTTTAATAACATAAGGAATAATAAATTTATTCAAGGAATACTTTTCATCAATGCAAAAAGGCCAATAACAACTTTGATAAAGAAAATGACTTGCATTACAAAATAATAAACATTCAAATGACATAGAATATATATGGCCTAGGGCACATCACTAGCACCAGCCCCTACCGGATTTAAGCAAGTGACATGTTTATAACAATTTTGATTATTTTTCATTTTTAATCACAGTATAGTAAATCAAGCAATCATAATAAGATAAATTGCAATAATAAAATGTTGGAAATATAAAAGTGATAAGGTAAGAGAATTCTAGTTCGAATCACCCTTTACTCTTCATTGACATAACACGCCTCCAATTGAGGACAATATATTAGTTTTATTGATCACTCAAACAAATATGCTTCTATTCTACCAAAAAAAAAAAAAAAAAAACAAATGTGCTTCTAAGGACCTGCATAAGTTTTATAGAATATAAACTCAATGGCTTACACAACTAGTGCTCTAAATAATTTGCAAAATTACACATACAAACACTTGATTTTCTCTCTGCAAATTTTTAAATAATGAACAAGGAACAATTATAGAATACAAGGATTTGTAAAATTTATTTGTTTGCAAATAAAAGCACTTAAAAAGTACTTACAACCTACCTAAAGCCTCTTATTTATAGCTGTGAAGTGAAATCAAGTCTTTGCCAATGTTATGACAATTTTGCCCCACATTAAATAACTTCAATGGCTACTTTTAGAGGCTAGCATTTAGACGCCATCTAGAAACTCTTGGATCCTCACTTCATTTCCTTTAGCATCTCCATGCCACTTGAAAAACATAAACAAAGAATGTTTTGGATCAAGTTTGTCATTTAAACATCATACCATGACCTTCAAACATTACCACATTTTCATCATGATTAGAACATTCTAGTCATATTAAATAACTTCTGGTGTTCTTATGATGCCCTATCATTTGGACGCTAGCACAGGTTTACCATGATCAGAACAATTTGATCATATTCAATTCTTCCTAGAGAACATAACCAATTCTTTTAATCACGCTAACATCCAGATGTCACACTCTGTTGCATGGTTGGTGTCCAAACATTAGTTGCTATTTAGCAAAGTCCTTTAACATACTATAACGACGACATTAGTATGATATATACAATTAAAGTCCAACATAGATTCTTGTTTAACTCATGTATTATTCTATATTTCTTTCTTGCAAAAGTTCTCAATTCATGTTTAAGAACATGTTTACTTGTGTGAAATAGTCAAGCATGGAGTAAGGCAAGTTAAGCTAAACTTTGAATAATTTGATTATCCAATTTGTACTTGTTTTGTTCTTATCAAAGTCAACTTGAGCCTACTCAAATTTAACAAAATGTACTATCTATTTTTTGCATAGAAAGGAATAAGGGGTTGTAAATGGGGAATTTATGCATGCTAAAAGCATATTAATGTTGATTTTATGATTACAATAGCAAAAGACTTGCATACATATCTTAATCGAAGGCTCAACCAAGACCATTAACAATTAGATTTAAGCTTCTAGTGCATGGATATAATTAGTTTTCACTATTGCTAAATTGAACGCCAAAACAAGTTGTGGATGTTGTCAATCTATCTAATTTAATGAGCATTTTAGATCTTTAAAATCTATTCATTGCTAATAAAATGTAGTCAATGAATCTCTTGTTTTAATAGCATTAATAATATTTTCTAAAAGTTAGGTTGGGATTATCCTCATTATTATAATGAAAATAATAAAATAATAAAATAAAATGTGAAGCACTTTACATCATTGTTTACCCCATTTAATTAATTATTTAAATCGTTTATCAAAATTCAAGCTTTAAAATTCAAATGAAGCATTTTGAATATTAAAATAAATAAATATCCCTTAAGATTTATAGGGCAAAGCACATATCTACTATCCCAAAAAAATATATTATTCAAAAGTATTAACAAAAATTCATTTGAAAATCTCATCTTAAAGTTGCAATTGTGATTTATTTATAAACAAGTAGCATATTAAATGCAACTTCTAAACTTATGTTGTAACAAAATCATAAGGAGAACATGTAGTTTTCCAAAGTATAAAGAAGTCGCAGTTTCAATATTATATATAATTTGTTTAAAAAATCACAACTTACATATGCGATTTTAAATTAGTAATTTGATAATTAATATTAATTCAATTTTATTTAAGTAAATAATTTCATTATTGAACTTGACAAACATAAAGAAAATCTAGATTTCGAAATGAATTTTATAAAAACAATCAAGTAAACTATAGTTATTCCATTAAAAATTGTAGAAGCTAAGAATTGATTCTTCATAAATACAAAAATTAATAGTAACAAAATACATGGTTAATTCATTAAAAAAAAAAAGAATGGAAAATATGCCTTGTTACTGCTTCCAAAGATACAGCTAGCTTCCTCTAGGATGCGCTCAAACATATCTCGGTTCACAATCCCATGTCTAATGCAAGCAATGAATAACTTCAAGATTCAGAGGACATGGATCTCTCTTCTTCTTCCATGGTGTTGATCATGATCAAAACTTGCTTCATGTCCGGCCCGTCATCACGCGACGGGCTGATGCATTTGAGTGCAATCTGCAGCAAGCTCAGCATCCTTTCTTCACTTGCACCATCAGAAACCAAAGCCTTGTCAAACACTTCCACGTCCATTCCTCCCTAACCACCGAATGCACCTGGCTAGATCATATCCATTGCTCTGGACCATCTTCCCTGTCAATAGCTCGAGAAGTATCAAACCAAACCCGTAAACATCCACCTTGAATATGTTGCTGCTGAATTGTGTCCACTAACATCTGTGCTGGTTGTTGTTGTAGCATTGGTTTCAGCTAGCATTAGGCCATATTCGCTGATACAAGGATTTATGTCCTTGTCGAACAAAATGTTTGTGGACTTCAAGTTGCCATGAGGGATTCCATCATCGTGAAACTCATGCATAAAGGTTAAAGCCTCGGCGATGCTTCCTGCTATTGCAAGCCTGCTTCCCCAGTCAAAGATTTGGCCATTTTGCGCTCCTGAAATGGAAGAAGAAACTTCTATCAGATCTTGTAAAATCGAATGATTTTCTTCCTTTTCAATTCACATGGATGTGTTTAGTTCTTGATTCTTATCTTAAACACATTTTGTTTGATGAATTAAATAAGATAAAAAGTAGAATTGCGGTTACTAAAATTTAGAATAGAGAAGTAATGATATACATTATTATTTGAGGTCTTATAAGTAGATAGGGAAATATACTTGGAAAAAAAATCAAAGAATAACTATTCTTTTGGTCCTGCTAAAGAATTCCAATTTTTCTTTCGGCAACAATAGTAATTCCACAGAATAGTTATTCTACCAACCTAATGCAGAAATAAGTATGTACGAGAAGAATAACTATTCTATTTCCTCATATAATCAATCAAACGTTCGAAAAACAAAGTTAGCTAGGCCAAAGTTGCAAGATATGTTGACTTTATTTGAACGAAACAGGCTTCGTTTTAATGAAGCCAATCCCCCATATTTTGTTAGGTGAAGATGACAAAATTATCCTGTAAATAAGACACATCTTTTGGACAAAATCAACTTACCATGGAGAAGTTGGAATAGGCTGCCATTGGGTTGGTACTCTATACAATGAGCTTCTCTTGCTTGGAACAATAAAAGGCGATCGGTGGCAGGACATTGACATTCCTCACCGATCCATCTTATGCATTTTAGTTTGAATTCATCACTTGGGATTGAAGAATCCTTGATCCTCTTAACTGCCAAAAGCAGTCCATTACCAAGCATAACCTTATAGAGGCTCCCATGCTTGCCTCTTCCAAGCAACTCTGCGGGAGCCTAAGCAGGTCCTCAAATTTCAAATTGTTAACACCAGGACTCCTAAGAACAACTAGTGATGATGAATTCCTTCGTTTCTACTGATGTTATTGAGTATTCTGATCGATTCTCACTCATCTTAAAGCCGCCAGAAGTGCCACTGAGCTTGCTGCTGTTGGTATCTGATACCGATCTTTCCTTCACACTATTAGTCTTGTCTTCTCTTGACTTGGTTTTTCTGAATAGTTTCACAGCAGGAGGAGCACAATGATCAGTCCTAGAACCATGTAGCCTAGGTATATAAGGAACCGATCAACCGCCCAATGATGATGATCATTTGCCACTGGTTTTGAAGGCGGGCATGAATTTGGCAGAGGTGGTCCACACAATCCAGGATTTCCTAGAAAGCTATCTGCTTTGAAATGACCATTCACATCAGGAACTGGACCAGCAAAATCATTATTGGAAACATTAAATTCTTCAAAATTCGTGAAATCAAAACCCGGCAGCTCCCTGCAAGATGATTATTCTGGGCAAGGAAGGAAACTAATCCTGATATCCGAGCCAGATTAGGCAGCTTCCCATTGAAGTTATTATCAGATATATCAACCCTCTTTAAGTTACTCAACGCGGGAAGTGTCACAGGAAGCTCTCCAGAGAATTTGTTTCCCTTCAGATACAAGTGTGTTAAACGTCTGCAGTTTGATATTTCTTCAGTCATTCTTCCACCGACATTGTTGCCAATCAAGCTAAGGACATTAATAGTTTTAGCCCTACACAACAAATCAGCATAAAAACACCTGAGAAATTGAAACTCTCAAGAACAATCTTCTTGACAGACTTCAAGGAATCATCACATTTTACACCCTTCCATTTATCAACACAAGGATCAGAAGACAAATTCCAACCCCAATCTGCTTCTATCACAGCATTTCCAGCAGAAAGTTTTTCCATGAATTGAACTAACGAATCCCTGATGTCGTTGTCAACACCATTTGCCACTGAAAAGATGACAAACAAGAAAATGGGAAGTACCTGGATAGGTGTTCGATCCATCTAGTGCGAAAAATGAGCTAGAACCACAAATGGGGACGATTGCAGATTGACTAACTTGTTTTCATATGAAATGGCAAAGGAAAATATCAGTTATGAGATCAAGCAATCGCGGGGTTGGTGATATCTCTAGAATCTGGTTGATGCCAATTGGCTGAACTTACAAAGGAGAAGTTTTCAACAGCATGGATGTGGATGCCATTAAGTGCGGGAATAAGCCAAAGCTGGCGGACTATAAGCTCAATATTTCCTTAAAAAAGTGCAAGCCGGCCTGTTGAAAAGCTCTAGATCTAATATAATAATCCATGTCTTTTTCCAAATGTCTTCTAGTCTGAGGTAAATATAATCATTAACTGTCCACAACACAAGTGCAGCTTTCCGAAGGATTTCAGAGTTCCCTACTTGGCCAAAATGGAAGGAGACAGCCTGCTGTGGAAGTTCTTTTGGATTATTTTACTTTGACTTGAGGTAGAAGCAGCCAATGCCTCGATATAGGAAAAAGATTTATCGGTACTAATACATTACATAAAAAGATAAGCAGTAGGTTAATCAGAATTAGTATTTTTAATACTTCACTAAAATGGGTTCATAAAGTTTTTACTCGTATTGCTTTAAGAAGACATTTAAAACAGATCCCTTTTAGCTAGCGTAATCCAATTATTAAATCATGGGCACCCCGATTCAACTCACTAGAGTTATTCAAATCTAAATTTGTGTAATATTTTAATGGGGATTAAGGGGGAAAAAAATCGCTCTTTTCAAAAAAAAATTACACAAATCTCCTTAGATAAAAAATAATCCCAGAATTGGATAACTTGAACCCATCTCTTCAAAAGACAAGGTTAATTTTACAATACTAAACCCGTCTAATATGAGTTCAACTTGCCTAAAATTGGAATTATTTTCATCCCAGTGGTATCTTTGTAATTTTTTTAAAAATATAAATATTATTTTCCTTTTCACATTTTAATGGTATCATGAGTATGAAATTGATTAACCCATATTCTTAAATAAATCTATAATTATACAAGCATTTACGGCTACCTAATTATCATATAATGCCATTTTAACATAAATAAGAGTGTGAAAAACCATTATTAATAAGTAGTACATATACCCTTTTATAATTCCTCATATGCAACATACTTTGTAACCTTATTTTACAAATTAAAACTTCGAAAAAGTACTTTTTAATTACCTACATTATTATTTTGCCCATTAAAAAAATGATTTTTCACTCTTTATCTCTAGAATGAAAATAGGTAAAATAGAATAGTTAAAAAATTAGATAATTTACACAAGAAGACATCAACATTTAAAGTAAATTCATTTACGGTATCAACATTTTAAGTGCTTAAAAAAATTAATATTTGGCAAATAAGTCAAATAAAAAATTATCAAATGAAAAATCAAGATACCATTTCAAACCTTCTTAGATTCACATTGCAAAACATCAATTTCTCAATTTAACCAATTTTATTTATAAGAGTTGTTATCTATTATGTAATTTATATTTATCCTTAAAAATTTTTAAGGTCAGTTTAGATATTAAACCAAATAGGGATGTGTAACACGCCAATTCTCAACCACCAATCGCAAGAGAAGAAGAAGGAGAAGAAGAAGAAGATGATGATATGTATCTGTAAATTTACTTGATAAGAGAGGATTCTAGCACTTGCCCTCCACTTTCAATCGGTATAATTTCCTCGACAGTCATAATTTTTGGGTAAGTTTACTTGTAGTCACAACGTTCAGAAAAATGGATCAATTGAGGTCACCATTAACACATGTCAACAAGAAAAAATTTAATTAAAACTTAAAAAATCTATCTTATTGTAGCACATGTCAATTGTGATCTCAATTGACCCACTGTAATGATTATTTATTTATGTCTATGTTATATGAGGTGTACAATATGTAATTGTACTAGTGTTGTGTTGTTATTGCAGTGTTACAAGTGCAAAGTAATATTAACCACGTGATAGTGTTATGATAGGTTATGTGATAGTTTTGCTTCTTTGGGGAAGTTATTGTATAGTTATAATATGTGTCAAAATAGGATAAAAAATAGGAAAAGTACTTGTGACATAACTATTGCCTATGTACTCTATTTAATGGCTAGAAATGTAATGGAAAAAGACAAGTCCTATTTCACAAAAAAAAAAAAAATCATATTTATAATCTAAAGAGATCTGGGATTCTTTCTTAATGAGCCCTAATATAAAATTGTCGGGCTCTCTCTACAACAAGCCCAAAACTTATTTATAATCAATCCTAAACATTCTAGACATAATGGTTAATTAAAGGTCAACAGTAGTTACCAATTCAATTGGCTTGCTTGTGTAGAAATGTCTTCAGCCCATGCACAAATGACTGAGATAAGTAAGAAGCAAGTTATATGGAAGGAAACAACACTCAAGAAAGAAGTGATCAAAGAGAATACAAGAGGTTGAAGAAGATTTACCTAAACATCACATGTGAGGTCACGTGCTTTTTTGAATGGCGGATAATGTTATGGTTATTTATTTATGTCTATATTATATGGGGTCTACAATATGTAATTGTACTAGTGTTGTTTTATTCTTGCAGTGTTATAAGTGCAGAGGAGTATTAGCCATATGATTAGTGTTATGATAGGTTATGTGCTAGGTTTGCTTCTTTAGGGAAGTTATTATATAGTTATTGTTAGAAACCAAGAATTATTGGAATAATGAAATTATTGTAATTTATTATTGTAAATTTTTCTTTTCTTTTTGTAGATTTTTTTTTTTTTTTGTTGGTTTAATCGATTTTCCTAATTAAGTTAGTTTCCTTTTCTTGTGGATTTGGTCAAGCTTCCTAGTTAAGTTAGTTTTCTTTTCTTGTGGGATTTGACTCTTGTATCTTCTCCTATATATGTACATGCTTTTACGTATAAATTCTATACAGAAAATTTCTCTCCAGAATTTCATGATCTTAGAGCTTGCTTGAGACTTTTGATTTTTTTTTTTTTTACCATAGTAGAAATATCTTAGTCAAAAGTTTCTATCCATCAAAATCCCTCTTTTCTTACAAATTATAGTGATTATTACCCTCTTGTAATCATAAATCATAAACTCGATGGCAATAATTTCTTGTAGTGGTCCCAATCGGTTTTCATAGTCATCCAAGGTCGAGGTAAATTAGGATATACCATTATGATATTCAACGACCCAATCCAACTTATTCCACATATGCTATGGGAGTTGAATAACTCTATCGTGATGGCATAGTTGATCAATTCCATAGAGACCAACATCAATCGAACCTACCTATTATTTAAATCTGCCAAAGCCATATGGGATGTTGTCAAAAAAAACTATAGATCTGAAAAATGCCTCACAAGTGTTCGAGACCAAGTTGAAACTCAAGGATATCAATCAAGGCTCTTTGGATGTGACTGGTTATTATAATTCCTCGAAGAGTTTATGGCAAGAACCGGACATGTTCTATGAAGCCAACTAAGGAAACATAGAGGATCATGTGAAATTTAGGACTTATCTAGAGAAGGAAAGACTTTATGACTTTCTAGCTGGCTTGAATCGAGATCTAGATAAGGTTTAGAAAAATTATGGGTAAGAGGCCGTTAACTCCATTGGAAAAGATTTCGCTGAGGTTAGACATGAGGAGATGCAGCATTGAGTAATGTTGGGAGAACTTAAAGGACCCAAACCAGTCACCAGTAATGGAGAACGTCCTATTGAGACCATTGCCCTATTCACAAAAGGGCAATTTAATCCCAGAAATCAAATAGAGGAGACACTAGGCAGAACAAATCTGGTAATCGCCCTTAGAGCAACCACTGTAATAGAGCAAGGCATACTTGAGACAACTACTTCCAACTTCATGGCTATCCTTCAGGATGGAAGAATAGAAACCAAAAGGAAGGCAAGGCTCTCTCCATCATTGCTGCACTAGTCCCAAAAAAACCATCCACCATAGATAATATGTTAAATGTTTGCCTGACCAAAACACAACTAGAGACTCTTCATCAATTTCTCAACAAAACACCTACTTCAACTTGCACTTTAGCTGTCCAAGGCAATGCCTTAGTGTCTAATATGATTCTAATATCCTTTCTCCCTAGATTTTGTATTCGGGGCATTAGACCATATTATAGGTCTCTTTTCCCTGTTTACCTTATATATTCCTTGCCATAATCAGTCTAGAGTAAGAATAATTTATGGATCTCTCTCCCCTATTGCGATTTTGGGTCAATCTATCTTACAAATCATCTTACCTTAACATATATGCTACATGTTCCAAATTTGTCATGTAATTTATTAATTGACTCATGATAATCACTACTTTGCTAAATTTTCCTATACTGATTGACTCATTCAGGAACAGAAGTCAAGAAGATGATTGACAATTCTAAAATTAAGGATGGACTCTATGTATATGAGAATCATGCATTCGAGAATAAACAAGCATGTCATGACACCGCTCTTCCTGTCTCAAATAATGATGCAGTCATGATGTGACATCTTAGACTAGGACATCCAAATTTCTTGTATTTAAAACACTTGTTTCCTAGTCTTTTTCGCAATAAAAATGCCAGTTCCTTTAAATGTGAGACATGTTAATTTTCAAAACATACTCGGATTCCATATGCTCTTAAATCGTATGTAGAATCTATACCATTCTCATTAATGCATAGTGACATTTGGGGGGTTTGTCGTGTAAAAAACATAATAGGATCGCAATGGTTCATTACCTTTACAGATGATCACACTAGAGTGTGATGGGTATATCTCCTAAAGGATAAATCTAAAGCATCATAGACTTTCTAGAATTTTCATTGTATGGTTAAAAATCAGTTCTAAGCTACCATATACACTTTTAGAACTGATAATGGTTGATAATATTTCAACTCTAGCTTAGGACAATACCTAGCCAATCACGGTATAATTCACTAAAGTTCATAAGGATACCCCTCAACAAAATGATGTCTCTAAAAGAAAAAACCAACATCTATTAGAGGTGGCTCGAGCTTTTATGTTTACCATGAGTGTTCGTAAGTATCTTTGGGGTGAAGCAATATTGACTGCTTGTTTTTTTATCAATCGAATGCCTTCAAAGGTCTTGAACTTTCAAATACCTCTGTCAGTCCTAAAAGTTGCTTTTTCTTATGTATTTTGTCTCATCTCTTCCTTTGAAACTCTTCACGTGCAAAGTCTTTGTTCATGTTCATCACTAAGGTCAGTCTAAACTTGATCACACAAATGCATCTGGATACAAATGTTTATTCTTATTTTTAAACAACTCTTTGTGTCTAACTATGTCACCATTTTTTGAATCTGAGCCTTATTTTCCCCAAAATCATCTTCAGGGGGAGAGTCTAGGTGAAGATGAGTCATTAAATTGTCTTGTAGAATATGAACCAAAACCAAAATAATCCAATGTCAACCTTGCTATCCTACCATTCCAATCAATCTAGATCTCTTTCCTAATGTTTTTGACATTCTTGTTGATGAGAAGTCTCATAAAGATGACTTTGAAACACATGAACCAAAGTCACATCAGGCTCCTAAACTACTTGTTTATTCAAGAAGACAGAATTCTTCTAGAGTAGATAAATCCAATATCCAAGGTTGCCAAGAATCTAAAATTGACAATTGTTCCTAGTCTAACTTGTCAACTAAATCTATATCCATCTCAAATTCTCCAAGAGAGGAAGATCTTTCTATTACTCTTCGCAAAGGAACTAGACCAATGGCTCAACATCCAGTTTCTAGGTTTGTGTCACATGAAAGGTTGTCTCCTCCATATCGGGCCTTTGTCATCAATATGGATTAAACTAAGCCTTCAAGAGACATCCAAGAAGCTCTTTGATCTTCAAAATGAAAACACGCAGTATTTGAAGAAATGAAAGCTCTTGAAAATAATAAAACATGGGAGCTCACATATCTTCCAAAAGGAAAAAAACGCAGTTGGGTATAAATGGATTTTTACTACTAAGTATAATGCGGATGGCAGTATCAACAAACCTAAGGCAAGACTTATTGCTTAAGGCTGCTCTCAAACCTATGGCTTGGATTATCAAGAAACATTCGGCTCAGTTGCAAAGCTCAATGCTATAAGAGTTTTGATCTCCTTAACTGTAATTTTATATTAGCCTCTAATGCAATTAGATGTAAAGAATGCATTCTTGGTGGCATAAGTGAGAAGTCTATCTGGACATGCGTCCTAATTTAAAGGATAGAAAGGTAAGGTGTGTAGATTGAATAAGTCCCTCTATGGACTAAAGCAGTCTCTTAGGGCCTGGTTCAATAGATTCACAAAGGCAGTGATCGTCAAGGGTACAATCAGGGACAAGCTAACTGCATTGTTTTCTTCAAACATTCCAATATTGGTAAGATCACAATTCTCATTATATATGTTGACAATATCATAATAATAGGGGGTGATTAAGATGAAATCAATAAATTGAAGACTTATCTCAGCTCGGAATTTGAGTTAAAAGATTTAGAAACTCTCAAATACTTCCTAGGTATGGCGATGGCAAGGAATAGTACTAGAATTTTCATTTCACAAAAGAAGTACATATTAGACTTTGATGTGTAATTTCTCACCAAGTTTACATTTACAATCCTATTATTTTCAAATCCACATCAGGCAGTGCACCTATCGAATAGTATGAAAATTAACTTGGATGTCGTCCTAAGGATCTATGGGCAAGTACTAGTAATATCGTTTTACCACCATCTAGTCTAAATCATCAATAGATTATATTTACCCTAATGACTAATTATACTAACAATAAACAAACCATAATTATAGAATATGAATGCTTTTCTTGATTAAAACTCAATTCACAACAATGCCCCTAGTTTTGATCCATCCTAACCCTAATTACATATGATACAATTAACTAATGATAAATTAAGTCTTAAACTACAGATTTTCTTGATTAAATCAATTACTCTATTCAAGTCAATTAACTCCTAATTTTACATGAGAAAGCGGGAATCTCTTCCTTCACCAACGCCAATGTAAAATCACATGAAACTCATAAACCCTAATTAAAGATTTAATTTTTATTGCAAAAATTCGAAGTTTCCTATGTCTAGGTAAAACATGCAGATTCATCATTCATGCAAGATCTATCCTATTAGTTGAAATTTCTTTCTAACTAAGAAAAATCAAACATGTAACAAATCTGGCCACAATTCATTACAAGAACAAATAAATCATATGAATGAATTCAAGACAAAAACATTTCATCAATTAACATAAATTCAAAACATGAGTTAAGGTTTGACAAAACCTAGGTCAAACAAATCTACTCTTCTATAGAATAAACAATGAAAACAGCAATTCTAGAAGAGTTTAAAGAAAACATGATTGATAAAACCCTAGAAATCGAATTGTTGTGAATCTTCAATGTTAACCAGCCAACTTCCCTTGAAAAGCTCTCTAAAATACGAACTTTAGGGTTTCTGAATGGAAAAAACTCTCTGTCTCCTCTGTTGCACGAGGGAAGGCCATATTTATAGGAAATGGTTCGTATACGGGTGCCTACACGACCCGTGTATCGGGGCGTGTACAACATAAATTTAGCGAATTTTTCTTTTCTGACATATGTACACTACTCAAGATACACGACCCGTGTAGCTCACTTGAAACTTGTTAAAAACTTTAGATTTTCTTCACAAATCCCCTCCAAATCTATACTAGCAAAAAAAATTACTAGTATAAATTAACATCTCAACAATGCTCCATAATTCTTCAATAACTTGGCTTCTTCCATGGCAAATCTTTTGAAAAACTCCATTGTTCCATAATCATTCCTAACACAAGAAATTAACTCAATAAATGTTCTTTACTTCAATAAATCACTCAAATAGCATATGAAATATGCTCATTATTGCACAAATAATAAGTATCTTAAAGTACTTATCAGACTTACTAAAAGAAACAGGTATGATGGGATGAAGACCAGCAAAGATACCTATGGAACTTAATCAGAAGTTTGGCACTGTAAATGGTGGTCGCAAGTTTAATAAGGAGAGAGATTAGAGGCTAGTTGGTAAACTTAACTACCTTTCTCATACGCGACCAGACATTATATTTGTTGTTAGCATTACAAGTCAGTTTATGCATTGTCCCAAGGAAAGACATCTAGAGGCAGTATAGAGAGTCTTGAGATATTTAAAGGGGACCTTAGGTAAAGGATTGCACTTCAGGAAAGGAAACAACAAATGTATTGAAGTATTTACATATACACACTAAGCTGGTTCAATCAATGATAGACATTCAGCAAGTGGAAATTGTATTTATGTGCAGGGAAATCTCGTAACATGGAGAAGCAAAAAACAATCCGTGGTAGCTTGGAGTAGTGCAGAGGCAAAATTCCGTGCAATTGCTCATGGCCTATGTGAGGAGATCTAGCTGAAGTGTCTGATGAAGGAACTACAGGTACTTGTTGAGACTCCTATGAAGATATACAGTGACAACAAGGCAACAGTGAGTATAGCGCATAATCCTATCCACTACGATCGTACAAAGCGGATGGAGGTTGATTGTCACTTTATAAAGGAGAAGATAGATATGAAAGTGTTTACATTACTTACTTTCCTACAAAGCAGCAAATAGCTAACATTTTGTCCAAAAGTCTTCCAAAGTCAACCTTTGAAGAATTAAATAGAAAACTAGGCATGATCAACATATATGCACCAACTTGAGGGGAAGTATTAGAAATCAGAATTTATTGGTATAATCAAATTATTATAATTTTTCTTTCTTTTCTTGTAGATTATTTTTCTTTTTCTTTTTTGTTGGTTTGGTCAATCTCTCTAATTAAGTTAGTTTCCTTTCTTGTGGGAATTGGTCAATCTCTAGTTAGGTTCCTTTTCTTGTGAGATTTGACTCTTGTATCTTCTCCAATATATGTCCATGCTTATACATGTAAATTATATACTAAAAAATTCTCTCCAAAATTTCAGTTATAATTTGTGTCAAAATAATAGCTAAAATAAGAAAGCTAGTTGTAACATAATTGCTACCCATAAAGTTATTTAATGGCCATGGCATGGAAAAGGACAAATCCTATTTTGTAGAAAAAAAAATCAAATTTTCAATCTAAAGAGATCTTAGATTCTCTTTTATCAAGCCCTAATCAACAGATCCTAGGATTTTCTTTCAACAAATCCTAATCACAAGATCGTCGGATTCTCTCTACAACAAGCCCCAAAACTTATTCTTAATTGATTTTGTAACACCCACTTTCCTAAACGTTGTGTCCTTAAATAGACCACTTGATATATAATGACCTTAAATAAACTTATCCATTATGACGTTATGATATAATCTACCTTTTCATAGTCGGCAAGAGACAAACTCAGTAGAAAGTGGAAAAGTAAGCCTTCAATACCAGTATGTCTGTAAATCACATGCATCAAATTACATTTACTCGCTGACAATGTAGATCAAGACCTCATGTAGCATAAAACAACAATCCCATTGTTAAATTTCAATTACCAATAAAGATGCACCAAAATTCATCTTAAAAGACGACTTGATGCAATGTAATCAGCTGTGCGGATACGATAAATCACAAGCAGACATCAAAAAGCTTATAGAACATTAAAAATGAAAAAAGCATTCTATGCATTATAATATTTCCAGGGAGGATTCTTGAGGCCATGGATAGTTGTTTCACTTGTATTATTGAGTCCTACAACAGATTTCCTCCCTCAGATGACCAAATTACTTGTATGTTGATTATGAGACAGCAAGCAGAAAAACCAAAATGGACTAGGTCTGCTTAGCACGCGGCTATGATTCTTGCTACTCTAAAATATGGTTAATTATTGTCAGTTCTTTTTATATCTCAGCATGTCCAGCTATCTCATCGTCACTTGATACACTTTCCCCATCAGTTATGTCCTCATCGTCACTCCCTTCTTCAGCTTGAGGTGTGATATGTTCCTTCTTTGCGTATCGCTCACAGTACTCTGCCCAACACCAACAACAGAATGGAATTACAATTGTAAAATTTAATGAATTTATCATATTAGCTCTTAGCTCTATTGGGGTAAATCTTCTCTGAGATCAAACAATCTAAGACACAACTTGAGCCATGCATGATCATCTACAAAAGGCAATTAAAACGAAATGATTATGACTTTTCAAAGTTTAGCTCTTGCATGCAGACACAATAGGAATGAGAAAACAGCGTCTCACAAGGAATGAATATTACCTTTGACTTTCTGATCATACAGCTTCTTGTCTTTCATCATCAATGAAGCCGCATCACCATTTAATGGGTCTGAAGCATTCGGATAAAGCAAGAGTTGGGGCAGGAAAACCTCAAAAACATTCAAGAGATCTGTATACTCAAAAGAAAAAGTTCCATCAAAAGCAAGGAAAACAAGTTTCCCATGCTTATATATACATAATGTGGCAGAAAAATAAACCCTCGTTTGCAAAAAAAAGTTGAAGACGAATTAGTGCATCAGAAAAGAAGACGAAGAGGTTCTTGAAAATCTTTGCACAAGATCTAGGAATTAGAATTCAGAATAACCTAGAACCATGAAGCTTACCAAACATTGGACTCCAAGATTGATTGATAACATCTAGGCACACGGATCCGGACCTGTGGTTTGACCAAAACAAAATTACAAAAGAAGATGTTACCACAAGGCATCTAAACCAATAAGAAGAAAATAATAGCAACCATGTCATTGTTTATCATCAAGATGGTCGACTATCTATGTGCATATAACAACCATTCTTAGAGTTGAGAAGATGACATATTGCATCCACACCAAATCATAATAGATTTTTGTTTTGAATAACAATTAAGGTCCGTTTGGATTGTCTCATTTTATTTGTATTTTATCTATATCTTATTTGTATCTTATGTGTATTTGATTTATTTGACATGTTTATGAGTAAAAAAATCTATTGTTATTTGTATCTGCTATTTTAAACATTTATTTGAAAACGACAAAAATAAAATACCAAAACAACCAGAAAAAGATCGAACAAACAATACCTAAATTAATATTTTTTTTTCGTTAATTAAACCTAAATTAATATTGCATTCTGCTTACATTTCATCAACATTTGGATGAAATATCTTGTTGACAAATCCAATTGAAGGAGACTTGTATGGATAGGCATCAGGAAGCTCAACCCGTATCTTCCAAACTCCACCTTCATATAGACCTGAAAATTCATATGGCTGGCATAAACACTCGCAAGTAAAAATATCAGAACAAATTAATTATCCAAAGTCACAATATCACCATTTTGTTATTATGATCATACTAAATTCTCCATAAACAGTATTAAGGCTTCACAGTTAGCAAATTACCCAAAAAAGGCTACAAAATCAGTCAGACGCATGAGTGGACTATCCCACTTATTGAAGAACCATTTCAAAAATGATGGAAGGAGAACAAAGGAAAAGCAAGCAGCAGCTACCTAGCACACAGAGTTGCTAGTCACATCAATTAAAAGGAATACCATGAACTTCCATGAACATTAGAAAAAAATAAAATTAAACTAAATTAAATTAAAAAACCACCAACAACCAAAAGATGTCATCAACGGCATAGGAGCATCAAATAGACAAATATGAAGTGTTTCAGCCATACTTTAGATCCAAAGCCCTGTCGTGGCATACATCTATCATAACACAAAACACTATTTCTACAATGAGTTGATACCCCATAAATCCTTCTAGAACTCTATCTGGACAACAAGAGTACTTTTAGCCTCTATTTTATCTGTAACATTTTTCTTTGACTAGCTTTATTTAGCTGAGCTCATACATCCTTTCACACAAAAACCTCAGGACAAAATAAAGAGAAGAAATGTGTATCCACACAAAAGTAACTGTTCTAAGGGAACTTCAAAATGAGATGCATGGTAGAGACAGTACTTTCTTTGGGTCCATGAAATTCCACGTTAAATTCATTGAGCCCATCATTAATTGTCTCCACATTGTAGTCACTCATCATCCTGCATAACATGAGCATGCAGCATAAACATGAACAGCAGTAAGAATTTATCGGAAGGCTTCTCAGAATCTCAATATTGAAGCAATAGATAAGGATTCGTGGAAAACCATACACCATGATACACAAAGAAAATGACATTATGGTGGGTCTAGTAAGCATACAATTCCTGTAGTATAGCAGGGACTTTGAAAAAAAAAAAAAAATATATATATATATATATATCATGTTTGGTGTTTGAACTTAGAATTTTTTTACATTTAACTATCTAAAATTTTAAAAATATCAATTTAATATTTATAAAATTTCTGAATTTGTATGTAATAACTAAATTAGCTCTATTTAGATTAATAATAATTACAAGCAAAATTCAGGCCGTTAATTATGAAAATAAACATAATTCAAGTATTAAATCAAAAATTTTTAATTTCAAGTAGTTGATTATAAAAGTAGGTAAAAAGTTTAGGTCAGATGTGACATTTATACTAAATGAGTTAGTAACCGATAAAGAGCATAACCACCAAATCAGAATAACCATGAGAATAAGAGGAAAAATGGTGAAACCTGATTGAATAAATGACTACATAGAAGAATTATGAATAATTTGACTTACAGTTTCATAACATCCATTTCTCTTCTCTTGCTTGGTGATGACATTTTTTATGCTTGGATCTCAACTCTGCAAAAAGCCAAAAATATTCCCTCTTAAAAGCCTAGCATATGTAATTTCACATAGAAGAGATCAATTTACAGCTATTTTAGAAGACTAGCCAAAAAGAGGGCAAATTCTGCAGTTACTTCTTGCACACATTTGCGTACATATACACATGGGAGAGTATGTGAGATGAGCAATAGATAAATCTTTTAGTTAAAAGAATATAGGTATAGGATAAGATGAACAACACATCACATTATAAGAAGAATAGTATGGTATGAATTTCCTATGCCCTATTCAATATGCTAAGTGCATTACAAAAATTTTCTTTTTCTTTGTATATTGTATCTCATTCGTTACACACAAGTACTACAGCGAATAGCAGTGACACAGCAATAGTGGTGGGAGTAACAATGGTGCAGCGGTAGCGGTTAGGTGGTAAATAGAAAGAAGAGCTACTTTAAATTTTGATTAAGAAATTTTACCATATTCAGTCCCAAGAATTTTGTACTACAAGATTTATGGAACAAAAATTTTGAGATTTGTCTAGTAATATAAGGGCTATTTTGATTAGTATCATACTTACTTTGTAAACCAAACATGACATAATGTGTTTTATCCAGTCGAGTATCACAAAAAATTAACCAACCAAGCGCTACTTAAGATAAATTAGGAAATATACATAACCTCCCCTAAATGACTCTACAAGCAAAGAAATGAAAATTATAAGGAACAACCATAATCCAAGCTAGCTGAAAATAAGAAACTCCTAACATTTAACAACCATTTCCAACACTCCCTTCAAGCTGTGTAATAAATGTAGATCATTCCTAGCTTGCTAAGAGTGTAATTTCATCCACACCTCTACTCCTTCATTCTTTGTTGACATATCAGCTAAATCTGAGTCCTCCTTCAATTTCAGATTTGACAAAATTTCTCATAATTTTTAACATGTATCATCTGATCATGTTGAATTGAATTCTTCACAATGCCTACATCAGCATTCAGCAAATGCCTTTGCACATTGGATATCAGATTTCTTGAACATCAAACCCTTTTCCCATGTTTCCTTCAAGTACTTTAGGATGTGGTAGAGTCTAAGTGGTATTATTTGGGAGAGTGCATCACCTAACTTACAACATTGATGGAATAAGCCGAATCAGCTCTGGTTGGTTATAGATAGATTAACTTACTAGCTAACCTTTGATAAATCCTTTTGTTAACCATTCATCATCACCTCCACTCCTACATTCCAATTTTGCTATATTGGAGTGCTAATTGCTTCGCAGTCTAGTTTACCTATTTCTTGTTGAAAATCAAGCACATAGTCTCTTTGTGAGATGTAAATCCCCTCTTTCTCCAAGTAACCTCCATTCCAAAGAAGTACTTGAGTTCACCCAAACTTTTTAACTTCAAATTCTAACTTACCCCCTTCGACACCTCAATTCCAGAGTATTGTTACCGCTGATAATGATAGCTAGACCTCCAACCATCACTGCACGTATTAATGACCAGTGTAGTGTGTGATCTACTTGCCCTTGAATGTGAGCATTTTTGAACCATGCCCTCGATGATTATTTGGGACCAAAGAGGTACTTGATCATTTTACATACTTTCTTCTATTCTTCAACAGACTCGAACTAAGAAGAAGCTTCATTTATATAAATCCTCTCAATGTCCATTCAAAAAAGCATTTTTTCATCATGCTGATGTAACGACAAAACTAAATTGGCTGCCAATGGTGAGACTATGTGAATGGAGTTCCCGAAGGCAACTAGTGCAAATATCTCCTTGTCATCAATACCGTAGGTTTGTGTGTGCCACAGTGCCACAAGTGAAGGTTTAAACTTCTCTACACTTCCACCCACAATGCTTCACAGGTAATACCCACTTTAGTAAATGCAACATTACCCACGTTTATGTCAGTAGATAGATGTCATCTGTTCTACCACAGCCTCCTTCCACTTTGGACCGCAAGTGCTTCATTACTACCTAGTGGAATTTCAATAGTGTCAATATGTCCAGTGAATGCTTTGAACTATAGAGGCAGCTTCCAATATGTCAAATTACTCAAGATTGAGTATTTAGGAGAGGCTCACCTCCACGTTGTAGGGGCAACCAACAGTTCATCTCCATTTTTCGGCTTCTTCCCCTGCACATCATTCACATACTCCACATTTCCTCCCCCCATTCCTTTCACTTTCATCCACCATTATAAACCATCATCTCAATTGGGACAATCAGTCTTGTCAAGGAGATTGCACTTTTGGTTGAAGACTAGTGTCTAATGCCAATTGAGGCTGTATGGGATATGAAGTCCAGGAGTGGATTGGGACAAAGGGAAAAGTTACGGCAGGTTGATCAAAGGAATCACAAGATTGAGGATGATCCAGACCCTTGGAAAAAAACAAGAATGGAACTGACCAGATTGTGATGGAATAGGGGGTCTGATTTAGATCTATCCCGCGCACTCTCTTCATCCCAATGCTTCCCCACACAGTCATAAGAAAAGGAAGTAAAAGCTTAGATTTTCCAAGAAAGACACACACAAGTGACAAAAAATTTCTTCATAGAAAGGTGACGGAATATGTAGCCTTTCTAACTTGAAAAGTAGCCTACATATGGGCACTTAAGGGTTTTATGTCAACATGATCTTCTGAGGACCACAAGACCTGTGTAGCTAAGAGAGTGTCATGACAATTGAGTAGGAGTAAATGAGACACTTAAGAGATATAGACCCAAAATAGCTTGGAGGATTATGCAATTAATCAAATAAGATACTCTTAAGATTGTGTCCCACTAAAAGAAATTTGGTACTAAGTGGGAAAATGTTAGTAAACAAGCCACTTCTAACAAGCAGCAATTTTAGCTCGATGACAACGTTTTGTTGACAGGTGTAGGCACAACAACTTTGGAGAAAAATTTTACATTCAGATGCATATTGAGCTAATTCTAATGAAATATACTCCTTTCTATTCTCTAAATGTGAAGAAGTGAATCTGTACTGGGAAGATATTTTGAATCGGTTCATGAAACTGTTTGAAGAAGAGACACACATAGGACCTTTCTTTTTAACAGATAGACTCAACAGACAAGAGCATGTTCGTTAATGTATGTGAACACCATTTGTAGCTCAAGGTACTAGGAACTCACAATGGACCCTAAAGGTCACCACGAACCAAATGAAAGAGTTTTGACGATTTGTAAGTTGGCCTTAATAGAAATATCCAAAAAAACTAAGAAAAAGTACAAAATTTACAATGGTAAGCATTACCTCTGATTATGAAATTGCTAACAAAGAAGACCTAGGCTTGGACTTGACTGCAAACGCATAAGTAGCCCCAAGAGACAGTTTGCCCACTGTCACTAAATTATTCTGTAACTCAGTAATAAACCATGTAGAACATATGTGATAAGCATGTCAAACCTTGTCCTTCAGCATCAGCGACCCATTTCTTAGTATCACTACTACGAGCCTCGAAGGTTTCAGATTTAAGGAATTACATATGTAATCTGACACACCCATGTCAAATCTCCATGCAGTCTTTCCTACAAACAAAGAAAGTTCTTATGACTCAAAGGCATCTACCCTTTTGATTACACATATACTATGAAGAAGCAACCACATGAAAATTGAGCAAGTGAACATCCATGTAATGTTTTCCTTGAATCCATATCGCGGTAAATCCAATTCAACCCCAATAAAGTGCCCTTTTATCTCATCTTATCACTTTAATCTTTCCTAGCAATGAACACTTCGAATGCTACATTTAACATTTGTACTAAAAATGCAACCTCAATAGTATAAACACATCAAAATGATTGTGCCCAAATGCTAAAAGTCGGAACCGGACCATAAAATCAGTGAAGTCGTGGTGCTAACAACATAGCGAAACGAGCTACTGATTGGTCACCAAGCTTCAAAACTGTGTAAGTACTTTATATAGTATTCGTACCGATTTTCAAATCAAAAGCCAGGCTTTGATCTAAACCGAAGAGTTCCACTATTGGAGCACCCCTTAGAGCCCTAAAAATCTAATTTTTCACCTCCTTCAGATCAATTTACACACTTAAAGAGGTAATTCCACAAATCGTTAACATTTTCCCAGCTGAAAAGACTTAACATTTCTCAAAGATTAACTGATAGTCAAACGAATGTGATTCGATACACAATTACAATCAAACATGTTCAACTGACCAATTCAAACAACAAATTCACGAACTGCATTATAGAGAACAAAAACCCGAATTGTAAAAAAAAGTTCATCAGAATCATAATAAAGTTAGAGAATGGATCAAAATTACTTATATTTCTTACTATGAGACGAAAAAAAAAGGGAGTTGGAGAGAAGAAGATCGGGTGGTTGCTTGCTTTGTATTTATTTTGGTGTTAGTGATCTGAAATCAGGAGAAACAAAATGGAAAATTGTGATGGCCCCAAAGAGAGAACAGAGCTTAAATGAGATGAAAACGTAAAAAGCAAGAGAGAGAGAAAGAGAGAATTTATAGAAGATCTTTTTGAAGAGAGAAGGATGTTGAGCATGTTTGAGAAAAACCGCATGCACGTGTTAAACAATTGTGTAATGGGAGCGGTTCCGTACTTATAGTTGCTTTGAGAAGGTTCATGCGTGCCTTTGGTTTTGCCGGAATGGAATTAGACTTCTTCTGACCAAAGTTTGATCCATCATAACAAATATTTATTCCATTCTTTGTACAATTAATAACAATCTTTATTCCTTCCCTTAATTAGAATAATTGTTATTCCTACCTAATGATTTATAATAAGGGTTCGTTATATTCCAAGGGTTCATCTGATTATGATAAGTTTTATCAAATTGTGATATATTTGTCCAATTACTATATATTGATCCAATTGTAATAAGTAATAAATTTCATCTTATTATAAAATAAATTTCATCGAATTGTAATAAGTTGTTTTACATATGGACGATTTCTTTTAAGTCACCAAATGTTGATATCTCAATAGTATCCCTAAAAGGCATCTTTTTGTTGGAAAAATACCTATAATCATAACAATTGTTATTCCAATCCTAGTTCATTTCATTGAATCAAATATGATATGAGTGTGATGTGCCCATGCCACCTAAAATGATAATACTACCTTTCTTTTTATTACAATGAAGTATGATGGTGTTTCAATGTATTATTGTGTTCTTAGAACTCTAATAAGAAATGGGAGTTCCAATTTATATATATCTATTACTCTTAATTAGATACATTCATCAAATGACCAGTTTTATCGATTGAGATTTATTTATACTATTAAAGATAACTAAACTAATTGATACTTAATAGGAAACAATTCCCAGCTATTAGGAATATAATATCCTATGACATTCGCTCACATTTGAATATTCTCCCACTTTACAATAGCTTGAATCTATTACATAATATACACCAATAAAATTTTAATACAATGGCTTTAACTATATATAATTGCCTCCATTGGGTACTTAATTTTTTTATGCCAACTACTGTAATTATTTTATTTGGTAAGCTACATTGGAAGGAAAGAATATGATAAGTTTTGAATGTTTAGAAAGAAAAATCAATATTTTATAAAATAATGCAAATGGGTATTGATATTTTCTAAAGTTTATTTGATGTATCAATATTTAAATAATTTATTATATTTTTTCTCAAATTTTCCCAACTAATACTTTATTAAATGAAATGTTGCTTTCTTTTTTTAATTATTTAATACATTAATATATTCTAGTATAATTTATTCGTTGTAATTATTATCTCACTTCTTTCTTTCTTTTTCTTTTTTTTTTTAATTTAGAGAATAGAAATATTTTCACTTTTTTCCTTCCTATTCATTTGGAAAACGTCTTCGTAAATAAATCATAAACATTATGATGTATATAAAATCTAAAACTACTGTAAGCACGGTCATAAGTGCAGTAAACTAGTCAAGATTGGATCTTTATGGTGTTTTATGGATGTAGTAACCGAAAAGAAAGTATTTTAAGGAGTAGAAATTCCATTTGGGCTTATTGTGATTGATAACGAGTATCAATGTAATTGGATTCCCGAAAAAAGGTCACATATCACGTCAAACATATCAAGGACAAAGATGTTAATAAGATCCATGACTCACAAATGCAAATTATTTCTAATTTATAGTCTTATTTAAAAAATTATTACTTAAATAAGGTTGAATAAAAATTAATAACTAAAACAAAGTTTTAAAATCACATTTATAGAATGAAATATATAAATAGTACATTTTTGGCTTTATATTTCACATTACACATGTAATATGAACATTTAAAGTACCTGTTTATCTTGTCTTGTGAACAGAATATACATGCATATATTATCTTGTAAATATGATATACGTGCATATCATGTATTGTAAACATGATATACAAGCATATCATGTCTCGTAAAAGCGATATAGGTACGATATGTAAATTTTATATCACATCTTATATGTGCGATATATGTATAAAATATCATATTATATTTCGCTCTTTAAACGCGATATATAATATATATATTATATATATGAGATTTTAGTAACCATTTTTATTTGACATATAGTTTAATAATTATAAATGTTATAGATATGTTATTCACCCCTTACAAATGATAGTAACATGGTGCACAATAATCTTATAAGAGAGAGTGGCAAGCGGTAGAGTTTGCCATAGGCCACAATCAAATATGACTATAAGGAATAGAGTTAATTGAGATGGCTCTATGGATAATTCTATTCAAAAGACAGCTAACATTGCATGACCCTTAACTTATGTAAGGTAACATAATCGGATAAGAATTGTTATCGACATGCAATACCCTTATGTAAAGGAAATAACTTAACTTTTCCAATAAGTACATCTCGATTAGCACTAGCAAATTTAAAGCCCGACCCATAAACCCTAATACGATACTAAATGATTGTAAAAGAGTTTGTGTAAGTAAAATTGACACAAATAATAATCGGATCAAACTTAGAAATGACACGAATTTATGTGTTCGGGTCCAGATTTAAGATCTAAACCTACTTATGAACCCTCAAAACCCACTAAAATATATTATTATTGTTTTGCATTCTTATTTTGTTAAATATAATATAAATACCCATAATTAAATTTCAAAATGACAAAACTATTCACATAAGAAACAAATTACATATAAGTATAGCATATTATAAATTACACTATAAAACATACATATGACATAGATAAAATAGATGTATTATTTAAAAATAAAAAATATATAATGTATAATGTATATATTAATATATAGTTGATTTATTTGCTACGTGTATAGCATATATACATACATACACACACAAAACATATATACTATATAATATGTAAACGAGATATCAACAAATATATGTATAGATAACACATGCATATAAAAAAAATATATAGCTTAAAAGTATACAACCTTTATGTTAAATAAAGATTATGCATATAACATAAGGTTAATATCACAAAAGCTACATGAACTTTGACAAAATATGTAATTAGATACTTGAATTTTGAAATCGATCCATTTAGTACATAAACTTTAAAATTGGTTAGTTTAATACCTGAAAAAACTTTTTTTGCACGACAATTGTACCTTTGTAGGTATTAAATTGATTAATTTTAAAGTTTTCAGGTATCAAATTGATCATTTTCAAGATTCAAATATCTGATTGCATATTTTACGAAAGTTTAGGTCTCACTTGTAACATTATCCCTATAACATATATTAACATAGAGATTGTATATAAAACCTTTACAAAGTAGTTATATTATATAAAGGGATAATGACAAAAATGGTACATCGACTTTCACAAAAAAAAAAAAAATAGTTAGGTATCTAAAGTTTGATTTTGAACAATTTGGTACCTGAAGAAAATTTTTGTTAACTTTTTTCATAGCTGAAATTTGATTTTGACTATATTGGTACTTGAATAAACTTTTTATGGACTTTTTTCATACCTCATTTCACTTGCTTTAGGTATGGAAAAAAGTCAAGAAAAAGGTCAAAAAAAACTTTGTTCGGGTACCAAAATTATCAAAACCAAACTTCAAATATAAAAAAAAGTCAATTAAAACTTTCTTCAGATACCAAATTGTTTAAAATCAAACTTCAGATGCCTAATTACTATTCTTACCTGATGATTTATAATAAGGGTTCCGTTATATTCCAATAGGTTTCATATAATCATGTTAGATTTCACGAGATTGTGATATATTTGTCCAATTACAATATATTGGTCCAACTATGGTAAGTGATAAACTTCGTTTTATTACAAAATAAATTTCATCGAATTGTAATAGGTTGCTTTACACATGGATGATTCATTTTAAGTCGCCAAATGGTAATATCTCAATAGTATCCCTAAAAGCATCTTTTTGTTGGAAAAATACCTATAATCATAATAATTGTTATTCCAATCCCATTTCTTTTCACTGAAACTAATGTGATATGAGTTTGATGGGCTCATGCCACCTGAAATGATAATACTACCTTTCTTTTTATTACAAAGAAGTATGATGGTGTTTTAATGTATTATTGTATTCCTATAACTCTAATAAGTAATGGGAGTACCAATTTATATATCTATTACTCTTAATTCGATACATTCATCAAATAACTAGTTGTAACAATAGAGATTTGTTTATACCATTAAAGGTAACTAGACTAATTGATACTTCATAAGAAACAATTCTTAACTATTAGGAATATAATATCCTATAACTTTCAACTCATATTTTAACATTTTTCCACTTTACAATAGCTCGAATTTGCTACATAATATATACCAAAAAATTTTAATACAATAGCTTTAACTATACATATTGCCACCACTGGGCACTTAAATTTTTTTTTTTTATGCTAACTACTCTACTTATTTTATTTAGTAAATTACACTAGAAGAAAGGAATATGATAAGTTTTGAATGTTTAGAAAGAAAAATCAATATTTATAAAATAATGCAAATGGGTATTGATATTTTCTAAAGTTTATTTGATGTATCAATATTTAAATAGTTTTTTGTTAATTTTTCTCAAATTTTCCCAACTAATACTTTATTTAATGAAATGTTGGTTTCTTTCTTTAATTGTTTAATACATTAATGCATTCTAGATAATTTATCCATTCTAATTATTATCTCACTTTTTTTCTTTCTTTTTTCTGTTTTTTTTTTTTTAAGTTAGAGAGAAGAAATGTTTTCACTCGTTTTCTTCCTTTTCATTTGGGAAACGTCTTCGTAAATAAATCATAAACATTATGAAGGATTTAAAATCTAAAACAACTACAAGCATGGTCATAAGTGCAGTAAACTAGTCAAGATTGGATCTTTATGGTGTTTTATGGATGTAATAACACAAAAGAAAGTATTTTATTGAGTAGGAATTCTATTTAGGCTTTCTCTCTCTCTTTTTTTTTTTTTTTTAGGGGGGTGGTGTTTGGGTTTGGGGAACCCATTTGAACTTATTTTGATTGACAATCGATATGTCTCATAGGTACCAATATAATTTGATTTCTGAGAAAAAAGGTTACATATGACATCTGACATCTCAAGAACAAAGATGTTAATATGATCCATGACTCACAGATGCAAATTATTTCAAATTTATAGTCTTCTTAAAAATAATTATTTAAATAAGGTTGAATAAAAATTAATAAATAAAATAAAATTTTAAAATCACATTTATAAAATGAAATATGTAAATCGTACATTTTTGGCCTTATATTGTGCATTACACTTGTAATATAAACACTTAAATTACATGCGCATCTTGTCTTATAAACAGAATATACATGCATATATTATATTGTAAATATGATATACATATCCTATATTGCAAACGTGATATACATGCATATCATGTCTTGTAAAAACAATATAAGTATGATATGTAAATTTCACATCCCATCTTATATGTCTAATATATATCCAAAATATCATGTTATATTTCACCTTATAAGCGTGATATACATATGAAATTTTAGTAATTATTTTTATTTGACATATATTTTAATATTTATAAATGTTGTAGACATGTTATTCACCCTCACAAATGATAGCAGCATGGTGAACAATAATTTTAGAAGAAAGAGTGGCAAGCAGTGGAGTTTGCCATAAGCCACAATCAAATATGACGGTAAAGAATAAAGTTAATTAGGATGGCTCTATGGATGATTCTATTCAAAAGACGACGTAACATTAAATGACCCTTAACTTTTGTAAGGTAACATAATCGTATAAGAATTGTTATTAACATGCAGTACCCTTATATAAAAGAAATAACATAACTTCCCAATAAGCACATCTCCACTAGCACTAGCAATTTAAGGCCCAACCCATAAACCCAAATACGATACGAAATGATTATAAAAGAGTTTGAAGTAAAATTGACACAAATAACAATCGAGTCAAACTTGGAAATAACATGAATTTATGTGTCTGGATCCAGATTTAAGATCTAAACCTACTTACAAACCCACAAACCCATTAAAATATATTATTGTTGTTTTGGATTCTTATTTTATTAAATATAATATCAGTACCCATACTTAAATTACAAAGTGACAAAACTATTCACATGAGAAACAAATTACATATATGTATAGAATATTATAAAATACACCATAGAACATACATTTGACATATATAAAATATATGTATTATTTAATAAATAAAAAATATATAATGTATATATTAATATATATTTGATTTATTTACTACATGTATATCATATGTACATATATACACACACGCAACATATATACTATATAATATGTAAACCAGATATCAACAAATATATCTATAGATATAACACATGCATATAATAAAATTTATAGTTTATAAGTATATAATCCATATGTTAAATAAAGATTATGCATATAACACAGGGTTAATGTCACAAAAGCTATATGAAATTTAATAAAATATACCATTATGTACTTGAACTTTGAAATTAATCCATTTAGTACCTAAACTTTAAAATTGGTTTGTTTAATACCTAAAAAAACTTTTCGTGCGTGCCCATAGCATCTCTTTAGGTATTGAATTGATCAATTTCAAAGTTTTTCAGGTATTAAATTAATTATTTTCAAAATTCAGATATTTAATTGTATGTTTTACTAAAGTTCGGAACCTAGTTGTAACATTATCCCTATAACGTATATTAACATAGAGATTGTATATAAAACCTTTACAAAGTAGTTATATTATATAAAGTGATAATGAACAAAAATGATTCATCAACTTTCGCAAAAAAGAACAATTAGGTACCTAAAGTTTGATTTTGAGTAATTTGGTACCTAAACAAAGTTTTCGTTGACTTTTTTTATACCTTATTTCACTTGTTTTAGGCGTTAAAAAAGTCAACAAAAACTTTGTTAAGATATCAAAACTAAACTTCAGATATGAAAAAACAATGAAAACTTTGTTCATGTATCAAATTGTTTAAAACCAAACTTTAGATACCTAATTGTTTTCTTTGCGAAAGTTCAGTTACCATTTTTGTTATTAATCCTTATATAAAGTACATATATGTAACTTTTGAATGCGTATAAGGCATGAATTACATATAATGTCTATCACATAAATATACAAAACATAATAATATATATTTGTCACATAATATATATAAACAAATATTTGTAATGTATATGTATTTGTTTTGTGGGATAAGCATAATTCATGGTAGTTGAACTATTTTATTTATAATAGAAACATACCTAAAAAAAATTTGTAATACGAAAATACCTGAACTTTTAAAATCTTTCACATAAAATACTTTTAGCCAGATTCCGACCTTTTTTCCAGCTAAAAGCTGATGTAGCAAGTAACTCCATATATTTATCTAATTTTTTTCTCTTTCTTTCTCTCTCTTCTCTCTTTCTCTCTCATGTTCTTCTTCATCGTCATCTTCTTCTTATTGGAAATGGAATCACCACAACCTTCTCCTCCAATCACTACCACCACCAACACTAAACCCTTCATCACTACCAAACCTAAAGAACTAGGGGTATAGGTTCATTAATGGTGGAGGTAGTGCATTCGGGAGGTTTTTGGGCTTGGAATTAGGGTTAGGCTCAGTGGTTTGGGGTATTTTTGTGGTGATGAATTAAGTACAGCGATGGGTTGACTGGTCATGGCTATTAGAATGGTAAATTGGGTTCATGAATGGGGAGTTTATGTGTTGTTGGATGTATGGTGGCGTAGTAGTGTAGTTTGTGTAGTTGGGTCTTAGGTTGTTGTTGGGTAATGATGTAGAGTGGTTGTCGTAGAGTGGTGAAGGCTGCCATCGATGTGGCTAATGAAGGTGGTGGTTTTTTCTGGGTCATGATGGTGATTTTGATGGGGTTCACGGTTAGAAGAGTGAAGAAGGACGGTAAAGAGAGGATGGGTTAATGGAGAGAGAAAATGAGCGAATTTGAGGAAGAAAGAGTGAGGGAAGGTCTAATGTAGCAAAAGGAAGTTAAAGAAGAAGGCGGTAAACACGCATTAATGGTGGACGAAGATGGGGATGGAAGGTCAAGCTCCACAGCTTCATCAATGCCAGGCCTTCGATTCACCTTTTTTAAGGTTTCTAATATTTAAAAAAAAAAATCTTGACGCAACGAAGGGTGGTTGGAGTCATGATAGGTTTGACAACTTTATGAATGTGTTTAGTTTAGTGGTTTAGGGCTAACTACTCTGGATCGTAATTGTAACTCACGTGGTGATAAGGCTGAGTTGTGAGTTTTGACTTGACTCGTGCAGTTTGTAGTTGTGTAATTGGGACTTATGTGTTCTGTTTTGATTGGCGATGGATGTTTGGTTTTGGTATAGATGTTGATCGGAGATGGAGATGGAGATGTCGATTGGAGAAGAAGATGGAGGTACGAGGAAGAAGAAGAATGATAGAGGCATGGCTAGAAGATGGAGAGTAGATCCACTAGAGATGCCATCTGGACCGGTTACAAGGACTCGAGCTAAGAAATTCAAGGATACACTCAATGAATTAATTCAAGAAGTTCAAGAGGAAGAGATCCATGTGTGTACCACCAAAGATGAGCTCAAACTAACCAACATCCTCAAAGTTAGCTCCATAATGGACCAAGACGATGGAGTGGACAACCAAACCAAGGCCATTCAGCCAGACCCGCCGATCTAGCATGAAGGCCGGTCTAACGCCGCCAGCTCAAGCTTCAATACTGTCGACCTTGCCAATCTAAGCCGCCAGCTTTATATCTACTTTGAAAAAGAATAGAAGCGTTTTTTATTAGAACTGTACCAAACGTTGTTGGCTTATTTTGGTCTATACTGCCAACCTTATGATTTATGCTGTCGGATTACTATTGGCGTACAGTGTTCCAAAATCATGTTTTTCTTGTTTTTCTTTAAGGTCACATGTGTTGTTTTTAATGGCCGCCAGCTTGTGTTAATCCTTTAATAACATTGTTTTATGACTTTTAAGTTTCCTTTTGTCATTAGGAATATACCTATTTGCTTTGTAATTGAACACATCAATTCGAGTACAATTAGAGGGAATTTCTATTTGGTTATTGAATGAACTTTTCTTGAACTTATCAGTCAATCCGTGGCATTCAAACTTTGACTTATCAATTGGATCTCCATCACTAGTTGTGACGTCTACACTATACCAAGGTTATTGCTTTTTCATATAAGTAACGAGTCGATGTTTCCATTTGATCTTAGGATCAATAGCCAGACTTAGGTGTCTAGTTTCGACACAGGTTGGAGGGCTTAATATCAGTGCCAGTTTTATTTAAAGATCGCTTATCCTTTTCTTTATTAAAAAGATTGTGTCTTTAGGGTTTTGGGAGTCCGTGGTATTCTTCCCAATTAGATTCTTTGTGTTTCTTTATTTCTGATTAAAAAAATATATGTCTTTTAAGGTTATTGGGGAATTTTAAGCTTTTTCCCACTGGGTATTGTTGTGTTCTTTGTTGTTGATTGATCTATGATTGTCTCTTATGATAGTTCATATTAGTTGATACATTAAAAAAAAAATCATGTACAAAAAAAGTTTCATTTATTGGATTCTTGAAAGATTTGTTAGAAGTATCATTGATTGGAATCTTAAAAGATTTGCTAGAGTATCATTGATTGGATTTGTGAAAAATTTGATTGTTCATTAGTTCCAAAAAGTTCCACTGATAAGTTTTGATTGAATTCATTGGCTAGATCTTGATTTGTTTGATTAGTTCTAAAAGCACCGCAAGAGAGATTAAAGTGAGAAAAAAAATCAATTATCTATTGTGTGAAATACGTGTGATTTGAGCGAATCATCCTTTAAGTGGAAACACGTGAGGGAGTGATTTGTGAGGTTTTCTTTATTTTATTATTACTAACCTTACTTTTGCAGCAAAATGTTAGACAAAAGTGCATCTGGAGGTATAACTGGAGGGTTTGATCTGATGCTGGTTTTAGATGCTTTGACTATGGAGATGAAACGAATATTTAGAGAGGAGATGGAGCAACTCCATGAGAAAGTGGAATAGAGTATTAAGCAGTCATAAGGTGTTCCTCCAGGATGTAGGGGAGAGAGATATCCCAATAGAGGAGTGAAAATAGAAGAAGAAGAATATGAAGGGATTTGTTCTGAAGAAGAGTTTGATAAGGGTTCTGTTGATAGCAATATAAGGTATGGAGGTAGATTTAGAGGAGCTACGAATCAAGAAGATGACTATTTAGATAATATAAAGGTGAAGATTCCATCTTTCCAAGGAAAGAATGACCCTGGGCGTATCTTGAGTAGGAGAAAAAGTTGGAGTTAGTATTTGATTGTCATAACTATTCAAAAGTCAAGAAGGTAAAACTAGTTGCCATAGAATTCTCAGATTATGCCATAGTATGGTGGGACCAAATAGTGTTAAATCGGAGGAAGAATAGAGAGCCACCAATAGAAACTTAGGAGGAGATGAAGAGGGTGATGAGAAAACGTTTTGTACCCATATATGTCTATAGGAATTGTACAACAAATTGCAAAACCTTAGATAATGCAATAGAAGTGTGGATGAGTACCTTAAGGAGATGGGGGTTGCAATGATTAGGGCAAATGTTGAGGAGGACCGTGAAGCTGCTATGGCAAGATTTTTTGTTGGTTTAAATAGGTAGATTTAGAATGTGGCCGAGTTGCAATGCTATGTGGAGTTGGAGGATATGGTTCACATGGCAATTAAGATTGAGAACCAACTTAAGAGGAAAAGTACGCTTCATGTTTTGCATCTGGTTCAAGTCCATCTACTTGGAAATCAAATCAATGGAAAAAGGAGGAGAAACAGTCCTACACTATGCCAAAGTTTGATAAAAAAAACACAACATGGCTAGCCATGAGAATAAAGGTAAATATGATTCTTCTACTCCTAGAAATCTTGACATTAAGTGTTTCAAATGCCAAGGTAGGGATCACATTGCAAATCAACGTCCAAATAAACGTGTTATGATCATACACGAAGATAGTCAATATGAGACTAAAGGGGATGGTGAGGATGAAGAGATGCCACCACTAGAAGATGCTAGTGATGAAGAAGTTCAATGGAGAGGTTAGTACAGTTGTGAAACGAGCCTTAAATGCACAAATGAAAGAAGAAGCTCAAGTGCAACTTGAAAATATTTTTCATACTAGGTACTACGTTGATGACAAGGTATGTAGTGTGATTATCGATGGGGGTGGTTGCACTAATATTGTTAGCACTTTTCTTGTGGAAAAATTAGGGCTTAAGACCACTTACCCCAGTCCATACAAGCTACAACAGTTGAATGATAGTGGTGAGACCAAAGTGAACAAGCAAGCTTTGATTACTTTTCACATTGGAAGGTGTGAAAATAGGGTGTTATGTGATGTAGTTCTGGTGCAATCTTGTCATGTATTATTGGGAAGGTCATGGCAAATTGATAGGAAGGTGATTCATAATGGCTTCACCAACCAGTATTCACTTGTTCACAATGGTAAGAATCATATTCTTGCACCTTTAATGCTTAAGCAAGTGTATGAGGATCAATTAAAGCTTCAATAATCATTTGAAAAACAAAAGGTGAGTGAAAAAAAGAGAGAGAACGAGAGAGTAAAAAAAAGAAAAGTTAAAAGTCAAAATGAAAAAGAGTGGAAAGCTGGAAAGAGCGAAGCAACCAAGCTAAAAGGGGTTCAACTTTGGTGGTGAGAGAAAAGAAGAGTGCGGCCTTGCAAAAAGAGAGTTGTGTGGCAAGAGTGAGCATGGTGAAAAGAGCGTTTGTTCTGAAACAGCCTATGTTGTTGTTGGTTTACAAGGAAACACGTTTAAATATTAACGAATTTCCTGACTCTTCGTCTACCTCTATCGTCTATATTTTGCAAGAATTTGAGGATGTTTTCCTTGAGGAAATCCCAAAAGGATTATCTCCGATACAATGGATTGAACATCAAATAGATTTTTTACCCAGTGCAATAATTCCAAGCTGACCAACTTATAGAAATAATCCTGAAGAGTCAAAGGAACTCCAAAGGCAGGTTAGTGAGTTGATGGATAAAGGGTATGTGAGAGAAAGCATGAGTCCATACGTCGTACCATTGATTCTAGTACCTATGGAGGATAGGTTGTGGAGGATGTGTGCTAATTATCGAGCCATCAACAACATCACGGTAAAGTATTGTTATCCCATTCCTTGCTTAGATGATATGTTAGATGAGTTGTATGGATCATGTGCATTTTCAAAAATTGATTTGAAAATAGGTATCATCATATTAGGATGAAAGAAGGAGATGAATAGAAAACTGTATTTAAAACAAAATATTGTTTATATGAGTGGTTAGGTATGTCTTTCGGATTAATCAATGCACCTAGTACTTTCATGCATTTAATGAACCATGATTTTGCATGCTTTCATAGGAAAATTTATAGCTGTCTATTTTGATGATATCCTTGTTTATAGCATGAACTTGGATGACCATTTAAACCATTTGAAATCTGTATTGGATGTACTTCGAAAGGAAAGACTATTTGCTAACCTTAAGAAGTGCACATTTTGCACAGACAAAATTATGTTTCTTGGTTTTGTGGTTAGTGCACAGGGAATACAGATCGATGAAGAGAAGGTTCATGCGATCCAAAAATGGTGAAGTCCAACCAATGTGAGTAATGTGCGAAGCTTCCATGGACTTACAAGTTTTTACAGGCGGTTTGTGAAGGACCATAGTAGTATAGCTGCACCTTTAACTGAAGTCATTAAGAAGAGTGTCAGGTTTAAGTGGGGAGAGGAACAAAGGAAGACATTCCAATTGATCAAGGATGAATTAACTCATGCTCCTGTACTTGCTTTACTTAACTTTTCTAAAACTTTGAAATTGAATGTGATGCTTCGAGTTTAGGGATTGAAGCTATTCTGATGCAGGAAGGATGACCAATTGCATACTTCAGTATGAAGCTCAGTAGGGTAGCCTTGAAATACTCTACTTACGATAAGGAGATGTATGTGTTGGTTAGGGCTTTAGAGACATGGCAACACTACTTGTGGCCTAAGGAATTTGCGATTCATACTGACCATGAATCATTGAAGCACCTAAAGGGTCACACAAGCTGAATAAGAGGCATGCACGATAGGTAGAATTCATCGAGACAATTCCCTATGTCATCCATTATAAGCAGGGATAGGAAAACATCATTGTCCATGCACTTTCACACAAGTATATGCTAATCTTATCTCTTGATGTTAAATTACTTGGTTTTGAGCACATTGAAGACTTGTATCCTAAGGACTAAGATTTTGCTGAGCATTATGCATATTGTGAAAAAGCTGCTATTGGTAAACACTTTAGGCATGATGGATATCTGTTTAGGGGGAATAAATTATGCATTCCTAATTGTTTATTAGGGAATTGTTGGTTAAGAGTCTCATAGTGGAGGATTAATAGGATACTTTAGGGTAGCTAAAACTTTGGGGATTTTACAAGAACATTTCTATTGGCCCCACATGAAGCGGGATGTTAAGAGATTCTGTGATAGATGTATTACATGTAGGCCAGCTAAATCTCGAGTGCAACCCCATGGATTATACACACCATTGCCTATTCCTAGTGAACCTTGGATAGATATTTCCATGGACTCTGTGTTAGGTTTACGTAGGGGTAAAAATGATAGGGATTTTATTTTTGTGGTTGTGGATATGTTTTTGAAGATGGCACATTTTATGCCATGCCACAAAATTGATGATGCTTCTCATGTTGTAGAGAAGTTATGAGATTGCATGGTATTCCTAGAACTATTGTTTTAGATAGAGATATTAAGTTCTCGAGTTACTTCTAGATGACCTTGTGGTGTAAGTTAGCAACTAAGTTATTATTTTCTACAACTTGTCATCTATAGTCCGATGGTCAAATCGAGGTAGTAAATAGGAACTTTTATCTACTTTGTTAAGGATTATTATTAAAAAGAATAATAAAACATGGGAAGAATGTTTACCACATATTGAATCTACTTATAACCGCACCACATTCTACAACTAAATTTTCACCTTTTGAGATTATGTATGGTTTTAATCTGCTAACTCCTTTGGATTTGTCACATTTACCTTTGTCTGAGCATGTTAATTTAGATGGTACAAAGAAAGCGGAGTTTGTTAAGTAGATTCATGAAAAGACAATGCTCAATATTGAGAGAAGGATAGAGTAATATGCCAAACAAGCCAACAAGAAGCATCATCGGATAGTCTTTGAGCTTAGAGATTAAGTGTGCACATGTGCAAAGAAAGATTTCCTAAGCAAAGGTGTTTTAAGTTGCTTCCTCGAGGCAATGGTCCTTTTTCAAGTTCTTAAGCGCATCAACAACAATGCTTATAAGCTTGATTTACCTAGTGAGTATAATGTAAGCGCTACTTTTCATTTTAATGATCTTAATGCATTCGATGTAGGTGATGATTTGAGAACAAATCCTTCTCAAGAGGAAGGGAATGATGGAGACATGGCTAGAAGATGGAGAGTGGATATACTGGATATGCCATCTGGACTAGTTACAAGGACTTGAACTAAGAAATTCAAGGATGCACTCAATGCATTCATTCAAGAAGTTCAAGAGGAGGAGGTCCATGTGCACACCACCAAGGATGAGCTCAAACTGACCAACATCCTTAAAGTTAGCTCCGGAATAAACCAGGACGATGGAGTGGATGACCAGACAAAACTAGCCAACCAAAGCCACTTACCTAGCATGAAGGACGGTCCAACTTTGCCAATTCAAGCTTCAACACTGCTAGCCTTGCCATCCTAAGACTCTGGCTTTATGTCGGCTTTGAAAATGAACAGAAGTGTTTTTAGAATTGTCTCAAACGCTATCGGCTTATTTGGTCTATGCCGCCAGCCTTATGATTTACACCACTGGCCTACTGCCAGCGTATAGTGTTCTTGAATTGTGTTTTTCTTTAAGGCTGCCTATGTTGTTTTTAATGGCCGTCACCTTATGTTAATTCATCAGTAACATTATTTTATGACTTTTAGGTTTTTTTTTTTTGTCATGAGATATATACCTATTTGCTTTGTAATTGAACACATCACTTTAAATACAATTTAAGAGAATTTCTCTTTGGCTCTTGAATGAACTTTTCTTGTACTTATCGGTCAATTTATGGCGATTAATCTTTGACTTATCATTTAGATCTCCATCACCAGTTGTAGCGTTTACACTATACCAAGGTTCTTGCTTTTTTATATAAATAACAGGTTGAGGTTTCCATCCGATCTTAGGATCAATAGACAGATTTAGGTATCAGGTTTCGTAACAAGTTGGTAGGGTTCATATCAAAGAATAAGAAGAATGAGAAAGAAAAGAGATAGAAGGGAAAAGTGAAAAAGAAAATAAAAATTTTTCTTACTAGGATAGAGAAATATCTTTTTAATAGAGTTTACTTGCCATGTCAACTTTAAGCGTTTAGGCATTTTTGTGTTACAACTTTTTTTAAAGTATATTTCTATTATAAACGAAAAAAGTTCAAGTACCATGTGTTTTGTGTGTGTGTAATTATATATAAATATATAAGATCTATAGGTTGTAAATAGGGATAATGTCACAAATGATACGTAAATTTTGGTAAAATATACAATTAGACATATGAACTTTGAAATTGATCAATTCAATATCTAAAAAAAGTGGTACCCCTCAAATATATATAGTGGAACTCTAATCATAGAGGCGTCTTTCGGGACAATGGCTTGGAGTTCGTCGAAACTCTAAAGTTAAGCGTGCTATGGGCAAAGCAATCCCAAGATGGGCGACTTACTGGAAAGTGTTGGCACCAAAAGGATAAAACTGTACGACGTGTAGCCAAAGTGGACAATATCTCGATGAGCGGAGTTCTAGGGCATTACAGGTGGTACCAAAGCAGTTCACCAGTCGAAAGTGGAGGAATGTGCCCTCACCGCCTAATATGATTCTGGACTTATGTAACGAAACCGACGAAGACGTCAATTCTATAAGGGGGAGTATATGATATCCCTCAAATATAGATAAAGGAACTCTAATAATAGAGACTTTTTTTGGTGTAATGATTTGGAATTCGTCGGAACTCCAAAGTTAAGCGTGCTATGGGCAGAGCAATCCCATGATGGGTGACCCCCGGGAAGTGTTGACACCAATTGGACAAAACTATGGGCCATGTTGCCAAAGCGGACAATATCTTGATGAGCGGAGTTCTTAAGCATTACAAAAACTTTGAAATTGATTGATTTAGTACTTGAAAGAACTTAATAGAGACATTATTAGAAATTAATCAATTTCAAAGTTTACTACTTAATTGTATATTTTGTCAAAGTTTAAATATAATTCGTGACATTAACAATAATTTATATGTTATATAAGTGTGTTAGAGTGTGTGTGTGTGTGTGTGTTATATTTCATTTGTTACATGAAATAAATATGATATATACATTTGTATGTATGTTACAAAATATAGATCACCTAAATATAATATAATATAATATATAATTATATAATAATACATATATTGTATATCCATAGTAAGCTATAGCTTGTAAAGATTATATATACATGTATATAACTTAAAGGGTATATATAAACTATGAATTACCTAACATATATTATATTTCTAAAACCCTATAAAGAAAACCCTAGTAATAATAAAACAGAGCTCCTAAAACATCAAGGGAAATTCCTACATCGAGAATCAACAATCCAAGGGAAAGTTTTGTTGAAATTAAACTCATAAGAGCCCTTACTTTTCTTATAGGGTTTCGACCATCGCTATTAGAAGGGGATACCAACTTTAAATCCCTTCAAAATCTAGGTGAATTTTAAACCATCTTTGAATTACATCATGACCTTAGGAGCATTCATGGAAAAATTAACAAAACATACTAAAACTATAACATATGGTATTTGACCACTATGGTAGAATGGACATATCATGTCTTTTTCCATGATAATAATCTAAATTACATTAAGTAATTTAAGCATATGGCATTAGGTTTAGCAAGTGCGAATGTCCTAATAAACTTGAACAAGAAAACTTAGAATTTAGTAAAAATATTTCGACATTACAAAAAAAATAGAACTAGGCTTAACTATCAATTATGTTAAAAGAGAACAACATATCACAAATAGTATCACACATCACGACTATGGCAAAGATCGTAATCTTCTCGGAAAACTAAAATCAACTTATATCACAACCATGATGAGTACCATTATAATCTTTCCATATATATCAAGGACATGATAGAGGCTGTGATCCTCACAAAGCATACATTCACAACTTGTCCTAGTCATAACGTAAACTATGATCATTCATTTCATTGCCATGATCCCACCCGCGATTGCCTACCCTATTTCCCTGTGACCTTTTATCACATCCATAACCTACACCTTATCACCAAGACTTTGCAACATACAAAAGCCTCTTAGCTAATAAAAAGATAAATGCATTAAGGAATTTACAACATGGGCCTAGGATACTTAAGTACTAATAAGACTCATTACATAAGCTATATGTATAGTAATGAATGGTTCTTATTTCATTTCATAGGAGAAACAAACTCACTTTTGGATTTCTTGACAGATTACTACAATTAAGCCAAGATGAGTAGGTGAGTAACTCTAATATATCACATTGGTTGTGTTTGTAATGTAGCAACATATATATTTGATATAATAAAATCAATTGTATGTAGGGACAAGATTAATGCTTGCTGTATGATGCTTAGGTATGTGTCAATCTATGATATTAAAAGTGATAACACTTTGGTTGATATAACATGTACGAAGCATGATGATGATTGTTTGTGAATTATATAGTCACTTAATAACTTGATATAAATTGTATCTAACTTCTTAATGAATTGATCATGATCGCATGATATTGCATTATCTGCATAGAGGTGTGATAGCCCTGCTACACATTTAGCATTTCAATTCTCTATTATACACTTTGTTTTTCTAGATTAAGTGTTCCTAGTTCTACATAAGGTTATGGCACTTGAAAGAACGTCGCTTGTAGTGTCAACATGAAATAGCTAATGTTTAGTGGAGTTTCTACATTCCAAGGTTAAAAATAAAATATGTTTAAACTGACTTATGATAGAGAATGGTATCATTTTCCTTGGTTCTTAATTTCTTCTAGGCATGGTAGGTTACCATTGCTGGTTCCTTTAACTTTGATAAGAGGGCATAAATCTTTATACTATTTGCATTCCGGTCATCCAAGCTTATACTTATGCATATGTTTTTCTGTTGTATTACATATAATTGCTAATTATACTTGTTTGACATTAGCTTGATATGTGGTATGATCTAGCTATCTCACTGAGTTGTGGTTTCGGTTACCCACTTATAGATTTGTTAGGGTTCTTCTATGCCCTTGGCTAATATCCTCTATTCCTTTTGGAGCTTTGCATCAGTATGGATTCTAAAGCCAGAAGGTTATCCAAATAGGCAGGTAGTTTATGACTTAGTCTTAAATGACAGATGTCTTTATTATGATTAATATTAAAGACTTATGGTATAAATATTTGATCTGCAATATTTGTGATAGATAGGTAGTGTTATTGTTATTTATCTGCTATTATGTGACTTGTGTGTGTGTGTGTGTGTGTGTGTGTGTGTATCGTTTCTTATCGAAGCAACCAAAGATCCTATTATATAAGTAACTATCCTAGGAGTGACTAGTTGTATCATACACATATGGACATCAACTTGGTTCATGAGTGGCATGATGCAACTAGGGTACCATTAGGGGTGTGACGGACCAAAATGGAATTGCAATTTCAACTTCTATTATCTTTTTCTAATGTTTGCAAGCATTTTTAGAAATTAGAATCGCGATTCATTTGAATCAATAATTTTGGCTTTTAGTAAAAATTCAATCCTACCTTCTCAAAGATGGAATCGTGATTCCATTCCATCTCTACTAATGATTATTGTTTTAATTATATTTTTATCTTACACTCATTTGTTATCTATATTTATTGTGAAGAGTATTTTTTATAAGTCTTATCACATAATCAATTCATTCCACTGTGTGGATATATCCAAGCATGAGAATGGATATGTTATTTTCCTATTCAATTAATTCCATTCTATTCCTTTAATTCTAATCCATTTCTTTCCAGACATTTCCAACGTACCAAATGCAATATTATAGAATGAAACTGCTATAAATTTTTATTAAAATTGATATTCTTTTGTTTGGTTTGTAGAAAATTATGCTATAAAAAATGTCTATTTTATATAATGTGAAATAGATAATAAATTCCTATATTATTCATTTTTGTCGTAAGAATTGCTATTCTTATAAAAAATAAATTTTATTCTAAAAAATTCCTAATCATGTGATAAAGGAATCACTATTCTGTTTTTTTTTTTTTTCATTCCAATGACTTAAATAGTTAAACGTAACATAGTGCTATTAATATTACTACTTCTAATCACCTACTAAGTAGAAAAATATTGAGTGTAATTACCAATTACATGCTAACACATCAAAATATTATATATAATTTTCAAAGTAATTACCATTGTAACTTGGTTCCATGGCGGAATTAAAATCAATGTTTTAGAGGCGGCTGAGGTGTCTCCTATACAACTACTTTCATAAGACGATGTCAATTTTTCGAATTAATTTCTTACTTAGGACACTAATTGAAATTAATTCATTAAATAAGGTCAATATGAAAATAATTATCAATTTACCACATCAAAATAGCATTTTTATTACAGGATATACGAGTGAATAGTAAATCCACGTATATCGTGCCTTTAAAACGCGATATACACGTGCATATCGCGACTATAAAACACGATATATATTTGACTATGGAGCAATATCGCAACTATTAATCACAATATCCGTACAAAAATACTTATATCACGATTAATAATGGTGATATTACGACCTTTGGTCAAACATTAAATCAGGATTCTTTTACGCGATTTTTGTATAAAATTGCATATCTCATTTCTTAAATGTGATTTTACAACTGAAAATTAATAATTAATTTTATCCGAACGGTATATTAGTAATTATTCTGTATAGAGACCTTAGACATGGGCTCCAATTTTTCATTAATTTTTTTCCTTTTTAAAATTTATTTCAACCGGGGGAGGGAAATTATTTCACACCTACACACTTTCTCACTCTTGTTTCTCGCTCTAAACTCTTCATCTTCCACCCTCTCTGCCACTCCCTCTAAAAGGCAAAAGCCCCAATCCAATTTCTTCTCTCTCTACAAAATCACATTTTTCTCGACCTCTCATTAGCGGCAATGAGAGTTCCAGTCACGTAGTCCTCGGTTCTCAATCGGCGAATGACGGTCCGAGCAACGCGGACAGTAAAACGATTCCTAGTCCATCATTATTAGTTTCCAAAGTACACTCCCTTACTTTTCATCCCCATTCTATTCTGATGTAATGTAATCATGCAACGATTCTGGCTCGTAGGTTAATGTCAGTGTTTGGCTGTACCTGGACAAAAGTCATTGCACAAATCATATCCTCACATGCAATGATAGTGCAAAAATATTGGAATTTAATAAAACTAAAAACTCTTAATAAGATTCTGTCCAATGCTATCAGTGCATTTGTATAAATACAAAATAATTGTTCTGTCCAAAACTCTTGTCCTCCTATCCTCTTGTCTTGTTCAATAATTGCAATCCTATGCTGTCCAATTCTTCTTGTCTTATTCAGTAATTACAACCAAAAGTTACCTGATACTTTCAAATAGGATGAACAGGATTCGAATCGTCTCCTGTATTGTAATGGCAAAAAAGGAAAAGTGAGCTCGACTCGAGAAGCATTTTAAATTGAAGCTCCAGCGGATTTAGATGTCATGCTGTTATGAAAGATGATTGCTCTGGTGATGTGTGTATACACTTTAGTTTAGAAGTGGGATGTAGATTTGTACTTACAAAGTAAGTTGGAAGCATATCAACACTAGGACAAATTGGTGAGGATATTACCTTTTTTTATATACTTTTTGAAGGAATATGGAGGTTTTTGGCCGAAAATGGGACGGTTTGCAAAAATTTGTCTCGAAATGGGACTTTCTGGAAAATTATTCCAGAAATGGGTCAGTGAAGGCGCCGTCCTGCCCGAAGGCGCTGTTCCTAAGGGCGCCTTCAATGATTCCCCATCCCGCTCCCCCTTCCCCTGCAGAAAAAGCCTGATATACAACAAATGTGAAAAATGAAACAGCTATAACCAGTAAAACAAACAAAAAAAGTGTGAATCGAAGATCTTCAACCTGCAAAAATTACACCAATACTATCTCCCTGACTCCACGGAAATAATTCGAACACCCAAAACACATAAATTGTAACACCAACAATAACACATCCAACAGCTCAATCCTGCAAACTTACTTCAACACCCCAAACTTGCACAACACATTTTGACATGTACAACCTTTCAATAATGATATTTGAAACGTGCAGAAGCAACATTCACTGACAACACAACTAAGATAAAGAAAATATAATTACATGCCATAAATACATATGAGTTTAATAGTTTAAATGAAAAGCAAATACAAAGTAGGAAAATGTAATGCTATCTCCTCCTAGGGGGCCTTCGTACGCTCCTAGAGATCCTAGACAATATGGATCGTGCACCACGCTATGCAGGTGCTGGCTCAAGAGGATCAACCTCCTCAGTAGGTGATGTACTGAAATCTGGTGGAGGGACAAGGGAGGCATGGGTGGGTCTCCTATGCTGTGATAATTGTGTAACTCCCTCACCCATATCGGCATCATCAGGTGAAGGTACTGGACGCCTCTTCTGCGGTGGTGGTGGAGGCTGATGAGATAAAGAGCCAACCTTGCTGTATGGAGTATGGTAGGAAGGCAATGATGAGGTGCTATGGCGTCCCCTGACAATTGTAGATGTAGATCGAGGTAGTGATGGAGCATGACGAACAGTCTGGTACTACTGTTGATCATGCTCACTTTCATCCTCTGCAGTAGCTTTACCTCGGTAAGTGTGGTGTACCGAAACTCAGGATAAGATAGTCGATAACACCATGCTCATCTACAGTCTGTATGGCCTCATCTGCAATGGAATGAACTTCTGCTATATCAGAAGTCATCTTGATCCACCTAAATCGATCGGCTTGCAATAATGGAGGAAGTGAGATTCGCAATTGCATATCTTTATATATGAGAAATGAAATATAAGGTCTATGTCTCGCCAAATCACCGACCATAGCACCAATATGGCTAATATATCTCCTGGTGACACGTCTAAACCAACGTAAGTAGTCAGGGTCGACCTCGAATGGAAAGTCAACATCGACTAGGCGATGCTGTCTCTCATTCCACATTTCATGGTACACAGCGTGATGAATAATCCAATTAGTGTCGACCCACCCCCTCAAATCTATCTTATGCAGGTCCTTATCTGTGTTACATCTAGGTGGAACTCTTTGGTAACCCCTAAACTGTCGAATGACACGATCTGGGAAACATGACTCGATGTATGAAAGCAAATGAGGGGGACCCAGGCTATCCAGACATCCATATCTGACGACAGTATGGTGGAAGTCTATGGAGGATGTCGTCTGTGCAAGGGAGCTAAACAATCTGTGTCATAAAACAAAATTCGTTACACAAAGAAACAATAATACTTATGTAACTTTTAGGAAAATGTGAAAGGAATTATATCTGTTTAGACCCTATCATGTCAAACGCCTCCCTATAAGCTGAGATGACGTAAGATGGTGGCGAGTAGTGTCCCGGATGATCGACCATCGTGCAGCAAAGAGCGTTACAGCATGTAATGGTGGACCAAAACGTGCTCGAGGTGCTATAACAAGGAATCGATCCCATGCCCACACCTGCAATAGCATAAGCGCTCCACCAATCTGCTCCACATCCTCGAAAGAAGCACGAAAAAGCTGACGGTATAACCAGCTAAGGCAGGCACTACCCTAGTTGTACTGCCCCGCCTGAGCGAAGTCCTCTAACAATAGCAAGAACATAGAGTGTACTAGTGAACCAGATTTATCTGCAAATATACACCCACCCATTAGCTGCAGTATATAAGCATGAGCATGCCTCATGACCTGCTCCTCTGGTACATCATTCGATAAATGAGCAAACTGTGACCGTAGCCAAGTAAGGCTCAGACGACCTCCACGAGATGTACTAACCTGTGGGTAAGCCCTTAATAGCCTCATACACTCTGACTACCACCCGGTAGCAATGGATGTGCTACCAACTACTGGTAAACCAACTACTGGTAAACCATCTACTGGCAGTCCTAACTGGACCTCCACATCCTGTAACGTGATGGTCATCTCCCCATGATGCAAGTGGAAGGTGTGAGTCTCTGGACGCCATCTCTCCACCAACGTAGAAATGAGATGCCAATCAAGCTGAATGTAGGGGAGACGTGCAAGACCAATGAATCCAGCCTGCTCCAAATAAGGCAATATACGCTTATCTATAGGGCGTCTAACTTGGTCGTGCCTGGAGGTCGGTTCCCTGCGCCTAACAAGGAGGCTGTAGCGGATGCCTGGAAGAAATACATCAAACGTTATTACCAATGTTGATATTGTGAACCCACAAACCTGAAAATGGAAATGTAGTATGTGATTTGGTACCTCATCTAACCAAACAGCTGAGGAACGATGTCTGCCCTGCTGGGAAAGTACTGAATCAGCAATGGGGCCTGGCTCCATCTACCCTGCATGTAAGAAGGAAATGAGATTACATGAAATGAGAAAATGTGATTAAAATATGATAACTACATAATCGAAAATGAGACAACATTCGACAAATTCAAACCACGATATCACCAAACCTTGACGAACTTTGTCATGCTCTATCTGGACAACTCCTTCTATTATGACCATCCCGTCTACATAGGCCACAGGTTACTCTATCGATTCGTTCTCTCCAATCCATTTCCATTGTATATCGCTTTGTCCTAGGTTTTCCTTTTCCCCTTGCACTCACCGGATTAAGAATAAGGCAAGGGAAGTTGGCTGGGGATGGCCAGTCGAGTTCATCTCCAATTGGGTAGAAATGAGATTCATAACATTGCACTTCATTCGTCCACCTATACCATGGCCTGACAAAGGAAGTCCAATCTACATTAGCAAATCTTGCAGCTGCCATTACATGGGAACATGGCAGTCGGTATATTTGCCATTTGTTGCATGTGCATGAACGTTGCGAAAAGTCAACCTTATGTGTTCTACCACTACGCTTCAAGCGACCTTTCTCCCGTGGAGTATCCGTACGTACCTCGAATAATCCAATATCTCTATTAAATCAAGTTACTTGATGTGAAGTAGCCCGTGAAGCCCATAAATCTATCTTCTTCTTCGCATAAGATGTGAAAACCTCGCCGCTCATAATGGCATTCCTTGCTGCAGACAGTCTTCCTTCCCAATACATGACACAGTTGTAAAAGATTTTTTTCACCAGCCCACATACAGGTAATCCTCTGGCTCCTTTGATGACAGAATTGTATGTTTCTGCCATGTTTGTAGTCATGTACCCAAAACGGTAACATGCATCAAATGCTAGTGTCCAAGACTCTTTGGGTAGGATCATATCTCCATTTGATTGTACTTGATTAAACCACTCTACTGCTTCTTCGTCAATATTCTTCACAAGCTCCATAGACTCCTTGAATTTTCGTGCCAGAGCCTGAAATGCAGCATATGTCACTAAGTTTTTGCACCTTTGATTCTTATAAACTTTGTTGAAATTGCTGGCAATATGCCGTACGCAAAATCGATGCACCGCAAAGGGAGGTTGCCACCCATTTGATTCATCCGCAACAGCCCCAATAATACCAGCCTCCCTATCTGAGATGATGCATACAGTATCTTCTCCCCTGTGTCCTATAACCCCTCGTTTCAACTTCCTCAAAAACCATGACCATGCTTTTTTAGACTCGGATGGAGCCAGACAGAACGCTAATGGTAAGATGTGGTTGTCTCCATCTACACCACATGCCATGAGCAACACATGCTTGTATTTGCCGTATAGAAACATACCATCAATACAAATAACAGGCCTACAATACTTAAAAGCCTCAACGCAAGGACCAAAGCTCTAGAAAACCCACTTAAAATGCGCCTCATCGGGTATAGGTGATCTTGTCCATCCCCACTCTACTATCGACCCCGGATTACTTGACTTGATTGCATTGAAAAGCTTTGGAAGTTCATTGTAAGATTTCACCCAGTCACCATAAATCATAACAATTGCTTTTTTCTTTCCTTCCCAAATCCTTTTACGAGAAACCATATAGCTATATACCGTCAAATAGTGAGACTCGAGCTCATTTGCTTTGCAATCTAGATTTTTCCAGACAAAACTGATAAACTCTCGAGCTAGGATATTCGAGTCTATCTGTGAATAGTCCTGTCCAAGTAATGGATTGGTGCAAGAATGGAGACCATCAAGCTTGGTGATTACAAAAAGTCCTTCTAATTTTTTCAAACAAGCCCGTATCCGCCACGGATAACCTTGATCACTTTTACTGCAATAAGCGATCCATAGATTTTTCTTAGACTCATCAACTCGGAAGTTGCAGTATGTTCTAATGTGAGCAGCTTTCACAGTCTCAATTAGATCATCCTTTGTCTTGAACATCATACCCTTCACTAATTCTTGGCTATCACAAATATTTGCAGACATAGCATCCATTTCATCTTCAAATGTCACATAGCCATCACCGCCTCCACCTACATTGAAATAGGGAATTGAGTCTCTTACCAAAGCCTGACTTGACATTGAATCTCGTGGCAGTGAACTATGTGGGCCAACAACACCTGCAACATTTCCCTTTTGAACTTCTTCTCCTATTGTATTATCATCCTCCTCATCTACCTCATATTCGATTGTATCACCATTTTCATCCACATTAAAACCACCATCAGAGTGATCATCTTCTATCCCGGTATCAAACACTGGTGCCACTTCCTGTGCTACTCTATTCTCAAATTCTGACAGTGTCTCATCAAATGGTATGGGTTCATATTGTTCACAATGCATGAGCGAAATTGGCACAGCTCCTTCATTCTGTGAGCGAATATTCAAAGACGAACCAAGCTGAAATTGAAACTGCTGTCCGCTAAACATGTTACCATGTTGTTCATTCAACTCATATGGAGCATGACCTACATTTTCAGTAGTCACAGCTTGATCAGTGACCTTCACAAATATTTCCTGAATTAGCCTAGCACCCAACTCAACAGCAAGCGAAATCAGATCCTCAAAACTGTCATCATCTACAATTGGCATTAACATGTACACAACCCCATAACTCATATAATGTGTGTGTCTGTGTATTATCTCCACATCACTATGATTATAATCCATACCTATCTTGCCACAAATGATTGCCTTAAAATATTCGAAGTTGGCATTCACCCTAACCTTCACTTTCCCGATGGGCGGTCTGTCATATTATGGCCCATAATTTCCATCCACTATGTTGCCATGAGCATAAACAATAAACCTTACAGAATTAGCCATTCCAAAACCTATCCACAGCAAACTAAAATGTTAACACAACACTTCAAACAACATTCACTTACATTTTAATTCAATAACATGAGTCACAAACCGATATCTTTTACACCACTTTACCTATACCACTTCACCACTCAAAACCACTTCCTATCACTGCTCCTATACCACTTTTAATCATTCGCATACACTACTCGTACACCACTTTATCGATCTACATCATTCACTCAAAACAAACAAATTTACGTATAATCACATTTTTTATTACTCATGTTCATGTAAACATCATAATTCTCAACTTAAGCTATTGAAGCATTTCATCGAACACCTTATATGCATGAAAAAATTCTCCATGAAAACTCCCTAGATCAGCTAATGCAATTCCCCAAATTTCACATATACACTATATACTACTCCTACAACACTTCATAACTCAGAACCATCCGCTAAAATATTCAGATCTAATAAAATTATACAATCACATACAAGTCCATTTTTCATGATTTTTACATCGAAATTATAAAAAAAATTACACTACATTGATAAATGAAGATCTTACCTGAGATTGGAGAGCTTAATCCGCGCAAAAGTCGGCCGGAAATTGAGATTTGGTGGGGGAAGAGGTGCTGTCCGGCGGAGGAGAGAATGAGAGGAAGAGAGAAAGAGAAAGTGGAAGGGAGAGGAGAAGAAGATGGGGCTGAGAGAGGGAGTTGGGGGGTTTTAATTTGCCCTAAAAGCGCCATTTGTAATGGCGCCTTCCCCCTAAACCAAAGGCGCTATCATAGACAGCGCCTACACCAACCCCCACCCCGAATATTTTTTCAACCCGTCCCATTTCGGGACAAAATGAAACAATCCAATCCAATTTCGGCCGAAAACCGGAATATGGATGAGTTTTCATACTTGAACGGTTTCGGCTTCAATCACCAACTACTCGCTATGGTATGTCTTAGAATGGTACACCAACATAATTCTCACATCGGCACTGGGAATCTAATCACGATTTTTTAGCATAACGTGGGCGATCCTTACCAACTTAGTCAGTTTGTGTTGGCGAGTTCTCACCTTAGAGTAGGATATTAGATTTTTCCTTTGTTTGACTTAAATATGTTTTTGATGGATGTGAGTTGCAGTATTTTTATCTAGAGTCAAGAGCAAATTCGTCAGTAACTATGATTTGAATTATTCTTTTTACTGTTCGTGAATATTATATCTATTGTTCATTTTCAATTTTATGCTTCTCTTTTCAGTATTTAGTTATTGACAATAAGGATGAGGAGTACGGGATCTGTAGCTACTAGGAAGAGTTCTGCAAAAGCTCAAGATCAACAATCAATTGCTATGTCACCTACGGGGCCCTCAACCAGAGATCCCACATCATCAACTCTTCCTGGGGTCAATCTGGTAGTCTACATAGCCTCTGCGTTTTAACTTTGTCTTTCTGTTTTGCCTCTCCACCTTATAAAACATTTTAATTCCAGCAGCTACGAAGGAGGACAAGGTCCATGGGAAATGCAGTAAATGAACAATTCTTTATTCCAGCTAGAAGCACCAGCTGTGATGAAGCAGATCTGCACCAGCCTTCTAATCCAAGTAATTCCAATATCTCAGTCCAACTTGAGGTACAATAGAAAAAGATGTCTCATTTGTTTTTGTAATTTGTTTAGTGGTTTTTTTTTTTTTTTTTTTTGGTGGATACGGAAATCTTTAAATGGCTAGGACTAACTTCTTTTTTATCTGTAGCACCAGGCAAAGAGGAAAACAACTGGAAGAGATGTGCCTAATGAGCAATGTTCAAACCAAACTAGCCAACAAGAGCAAAAAGATAATGTCTGCTCGAGCCAAACCGATACATTGGATGAATCTATGCCAAAATGCCTCTACCGGGTCGCAGATTTAATCTACGTAATAGATTTCCATATTGAGCATGGCTTATGCTTTTGGTCTTACTTTCTACACTGCTTCTGTTTTAATAATTTGACCTGTGGCTGATCTTGCTTTAACTGAATCTTTTTACAACGTAGATGGCAAGGTATTAAAGGAGGGGGTACGAGGACCTACTCATATGTCTAAAGTTTGGGGTCAACATGGGAATAAGCGGATAGTTGTCTCATTTAATGAGTTTGGACAGCCAAACGACAAAGAAACTGCGAGCATTTTTGCTCATTTCTTAGGAACTTTAGCACGAGATGGTGCTTATGCTTCATCGGAATGTCTGACTTGGCAAGATATTCCTGAAGATTCCAAGAAAAAGATGCTACATATTGTGAAAGTTAGTGGTCATGATATATTCTATCTGCTGCTCTGGCTGGATGATTGCTATAATTTTCTATAGATTTCTCATGGAAACTAATAGTTATTCCATTACATTATTTAGTCAAAATTTGACTTACCACCTGGTAAGAACAGATTCATTTTGCAATCTATAAGTAAGAAGTGGAGAGCTTGGAAGAGTTTTTTGAAGGCAGGATATTTTGATCCTGAAATGCCCCTTCCTGAGTTGGAAAAGGCACCTGATGATGATCGAGTGGATGAACAACAATGGAAGAAGCTTATTGGACATTGGTTGAAAGAAAAGGCCATGGTATATCATAAGTTAAATTTTTAGATCTTTTTACCTAGCAATTAACCTATGGTGTTGAAATTCATGCCTTCGCGCAAGGTTTGTATGGTGGCATGAAACAACTAACACAGACTCTAAAATAGAAATTATAATGATGGTTCAGTTCTGATGCATTATCTTTCCAAATGCTGGGAAGCGATGACGGTTAGACTGATTGAAATTTATTGCCTTTGCTTTATAATACCTCGGCATTTGTGATTTAATAATGCTGAAAATTTTGTCCCACTTTTATTGCAATTTAAGATGGTATATAGTCTAGATGTTCTCATTGATGGACAGTATATTTCCCTTTAAATGCCTACTTAAAAGAGGATCCAGATTGGTTGTATGAACCATGCTTGTTATCATTGGCTGTTTCTTGAATATGGAATACCAAATATAAAGAAGGTTAATGGTTAAAAATCTAAGTGATGGATACCTTTAATTATGTGCTATAGGAATTCTTCTTGACAAGTTTTCTTTTGATGTAGGAAATGAGTTTACGGAATAAGAAAAATCGAGCACAACAAAAGATGGTTCATTGCACAGGAAAAAGAAGTTTTGCAGTAGTTAGAGAATTAGAGGTGAGCTTTGATGTCACCTGCAGGAAGGACTTGGCTAGCATTTTGAAAAGTAAGCTTGTCTTGAGAATGAAGACATTTCCTTTATATGCTGAGACTGTAGAAAAATTAATGGCAGAACATAATTTACTTATGATGTTAATGAAGTGTGAAAGTCTGAAAAGAACACTTGATGGTTTAAAACTCTGAAATCATCTCTCCTTTTCATTTACTTGGGTGGACAGAGTGGAACTTGCAGATTTCTCTCTTAAGTACTTCCACTTCTCACTTCCATGACTCTATATGGGAGAACTAACTTAACCAAAGTTAAAATTGTAGTCTCTGAAGCCTGTTCATATAATAGAAATTATGTAATTGTCAAATGGCAATGAATTTTTCTTCATGCGCTTATGACTTAACCAATAATGATATGCAACTGTTTATATTGTACTACAGGAAGAAAGGTTAGGCTGTGCTCCATCACGTGCTGATATGTTCATTTCTTGTTATACAAAACCAAATGGTGCTCCTGCAAATGAGGTGGCTGGTGAATTTATTGTAAGTTTCTTAAGAGTTCAATATCTTATAAATTACTTAAATCGAGCTTAACATGTTATTTACCTTCTTATTCTAAGCCAATGTACCATTTTTCCCTTGGGCTTAAACTTAATAAAAGGAACAAAAGTACTCTATAGTTCCATGTCTTAAAATAGTGAAGTTGAGCTTCATATATTATTGATTTTAAATTGATGCAACTTTTGTGTTTATAGGCTCAAATGAGGGAAATGATGAAGGAGGATCCGAATGAAAATGAAAGGGTCACTAAGGATGATGTTTATTCTATAGTTATGGGAGCAGATAAACCTGGACTTGTACGGACCTATGATTTAGGTGTCTCTTCCAAAAATGTTCGGGGAGCAAAGCCTAGCCATGCTAGCCGCCACAAGTTGGCTATGGACTGAAAAAAAGTTTGAGCACATGGAAAAACAAATGGAGGAGCTAAAATCCCTTGTCATGCAACATAGACTAAAGGATGGTGGCTCAGATGGGAATCCTTCGAGTCTTTCAATTGGCACCTGCAAACCAAGTTCAGAATATACACCAAGTCTTGAACATAATATATCTGATGCACAAAGTTCAGAGAATAGGCCCCCAGCACCAGTAGCTGAGCCTACACAACCTACGCCAAATTCCCAGATTAAGCCAATCCAGGTAAATGATAATGCTTTTGATATTTGACGCCAGATGTTGTGAATTAATCAAAATGTTATTGTTTGGAAGTTATTCTTGAGTTTAACCTGCTTAACTACATGGAGCCATCTTTGTAGATTGGAGAGTAGTCCTATGACAATGGGTGTGTCAACATGAATATGCCAATGTGGTTCAGGTGATTGAATTCGTTCAGTTTTTACACATGCATAAAGGATAAATTTGTAATATCCTATGCTGTACATTATGAATTACATGAAATGGGTTTATTATCATTTGGAAGTTGGTACTAAGATGTGGGGAATATCTCGATTACAAGTTACTGACATGAGGTAGGTCAACAGTCAACACAAGTCATGTAAGGAATGAATTTGTTTAATTTGTGCATTGAATTGGATATGTCCCATCTAGGTTTGGGGAGTAGAATAGGACTTGACAAACTTTTGTTCTCTGATAAGAATCAGAATACGTGAAGATGGTTATGCAATTTGTTCTCGAGGATAATTGTGTCATTTATCTTTTTTAAGTACACAAAATGTTTTCTTCTTCCCCCTCATTTTCTATACTTGGCCAACTATGTTCTTTCTTTTGTTCCTATATATAATATATATATATGGAATAAGATTTTATTTACGCCTTTTGTTGAAGGTGGGATCTTATTATTTTTGAAAAGCATTTTAAATTTTGGAGAGAAAGTTGCAAAGGCAGTAGTTCACAGTATGGATCCATCTTCTCGAGTAGCAGAAAAATACTAGGGCCTAATTGGTGTGGAGTACATGTTTCTTGCTCCTCTGAAGTGTGACGAATATCTGAAAAAACCTTATGGTCTAATGGTGACCCTTGAAGATGCTGTTGGCTCATCAGTCGCATGGCCTGGTTTTATCCGTCTCTATATGTAATAATATAGCGACATTATGTTGTTGGTAAGCTTATGTTTTTTTATAGATTATATCGGATGTGGATGGTGATCACTAGAAGATCCTGGTGGTGCAAAGAGGCGTAATGTACCTTTTTGGCATATGATGCTTTCTTCCTAACTTTTATTTGGCTTGGAGAATGGATTCTCAGTATTTTGCTATATCAAATTTGTACCTTGATAGTTGCCAGATGAAATTCATCAACCAGTGAATTTCTTTTTCATGATGCTCAATGAAATTGTGCAGCTTACGAACATCCTTTAAATAAATTGAGTTGACTTGATTTGGTTTATCGGACATTACTTATCATGATCTTGTTTTCTGTTTTTTTTATATCATTGAGAAAGTTTAGAAGAGATATTGGGAAGAAAATCATTTCAGGCACATAATAGCATCTTATAAATTTAATATTCTCAATTATGGTTGTTAAAATCCCAAGTTTACTATGCGATTACTATTCACTTGAGTGTGTAAAATAAGTAGAATTGTAGAAAATCGTGTAAAATCAGTAAAACCATAATCATAAATTTGTAGAATTATACGTATAAATTCATAGTTATACCTAAAGTCCACATCTTAACTTCTTAATAATTTTCAGTTGTTTTGATAAGAAAAAAAAAAAACATAAACTCATAATCTCGTAGAATTGTATATTTTTACTCAGTGATTTTTACAATTATGTTCTCAATGCCTATGCCCGATAGCCTTGCAAGGAGGAAGGATATAAAAATGTTAAAAATTTTATGAATTGGTATATTTCATTCTAATTCTCAAAGCAATTTAAATGTTCATGGTTGGTATTTAACCAAGTACCACCAGGACCTGAGATTGATCAAGGCGAACATCACCGCCCAACTTGAGGAACAAAGGGCAGGCAACTTCCTCCTTTGGGAATGTCATGCATGGGGAAATGATTCTATATCCAGGTCCTAATATAGGGCTACTTTCCTATGTATCGTTTTCCCAATGAAGAGAATTGCTAAGATAGATGGTTTGAGGAACTATCTACCTTTCAGTCCAACCATAGTTGTAAGATCGGTGATCTAGATGGCAATTTGCTGGTTTATGCTATATAAGCCTCTTAGACACTGGTAATGTCAGTTACCTTTTTTATTCATATTTCTGTTTTATTTTCTTTTCTCTTTATGCCATATCTGGAAATGATCACTCCCAATATGGTAATCACAATTGCCAAAGCTGATATTCTCTTGTCAACTTCATGTTCCATTTCCATTCCATGTAAAATCATTGAAGATTATAAACTGTGTTTCAAGAAAGATGAGCAGCATGATGAAAACTATTTTCCGCCAAGCTTTGCTGAGAAAAAGATACACAGCGTAGCTCAGGGTTGCATGTGTATATTGTATGATGTACACATCCACTGATCCACACTCGAAAGGGGGGATTTTATAAAGAAAATTTTATATCTCGATTATCATCATCCCTATAACTTGTTTTTTTGTCTAATCTGTTCTCTGAAATGAACATCATTTGTATCACATCCTGTAACCCCCAGTAATGTGACAACTTATCACTTGGTCTCTAGAAGAGAGAGAGAGAGAGAGAGAGAGAGAGAGAGAGAGGAGTTTGGAAGCCTTAAAATTGGAAAAAAAAAAAAAATTAATAATAACTTTACTATGAAACAAAAACAATAATGTATACATAAGATTTTGTAATTTGTACACTACTAGCATTCAAGAAGTACATTGTAATATGAATGAATATAAGCTATAAAATTAATAATAACAGTAAGTCACTAGCTTCAAATCATATGTACCATAACAGTTTGGCATTTTAAAGAGTTACATGAAATTTCTTAGCAACAAAGTTTGAATTTGAGTGGCTTTAAATTCATGGTTGCTGTGATTTGAGAAGAGCTTCAAGCACATCAACCTGCATTCTCAATTTCAAGATGTAATCAGCTGTAAGAAACAAAAGCTTGTCCTGGTTTAACCCGAACCCGCCAGGAACCAACTTCTGGAGCTTCTCTACCTTCACCCTCACTTGTTGTTTTCTAATTCTCACCCTATTCTTGATTTTGCATGTTGATCTCCTTTTCATGTTGATAACATTAACTCCAACGTTATTTTCATGTTCATGTTCTTCTTTGCAATCATTTTTTCTACCCGGAAATGCATACTGTGAAACCATATCCTAAGGACTTGATTATGGGAGAGAAAGTTTTGCACAATGGCAAAGTTTTAGAGGAGAAGGGAGAAAGAGGGGAAATGTTTGAAGTTTTGGGAGGTGGAAAAGTCTTATTTATAGGAGAAAGATCAGGTGATAATTGAATGTTGGATCTTAACATTAACATGGTTGGATTTTGAAAATATTTCATTGTTAGGTTGTATTTTTCGATAATGCTTGTGGTTGGGAACGAAATACGAAAAACAGTATGCATGTTTAGGTGAAATGACATTGAAATGGATTAGCAAGTGACATCATTTATAGCTTATCAACAACTAAACTCTTAATGGAAAAAATCAGATGAATCCCTTTTCTCCACAATTGAATGAAAAAAAAAAAAAAACCATAGAAGCGCATCAATTTCGAATGTTATTTCAATATGAATCGTGAAAAACTTAAGAGTGATTGTAATTCATATAAATTGGAACATGGAACATTAATTGATATTAGACGTGAAACTTTTTGAACTAGGTAAATAAAATGGCTTAGGTGGAGTTTAATTATACAATTTTTCATGGTATTAAAATAGACAAAAGTCACTATAATGAGCTTGGTTTTACAAAATATATTTGGGATTGAATAAAACTCTTTCTATGGGATGAATAAATTTAAAAATTTTCATTTCTTATATTTCATAGTACAAAAATATTGAAACTGGATAAAAGTAAAATCTTTTAATAAAAATTTTATCCAAACCTATCCAACATGGTATATACAAAACATGGCACAAGAAAATATATTGTCTATTATTTTTCATACTGTATTGTCCAGTTCATTTAACCTGTTCAGTTTTTTGTAAGCAAATACTATCTTAGATATTAACTATGGATTGATATATAAGTACTTTTAAATTGAAAAAATGTCCATAGCTTTTTAATATAATTTTATATGTTTACCTTTTCTTAACAGAATGTTATAAAAGAGTTTTCTTTTTTTTTTTAGAAAATGCAGATAACCTTTTAGATTTAAATCTTGGTATGAACAAACTTCCAATTGATAAATCGGAAATAATCCTCTAAAGCTCTAAAAGAATTCCTAAATTTTGGTCTTGGTGCAAAGTAAACCCCATCAAATCTATCGAAATATAATGTAGTACCTTATTATTATTATTTTTTTAAACTAAAAAAGCAAAAATGTTTTTTGTTAATGCAGTCAATCAAGCATAATTTAAGTTTATTTACATTTTTAAATGCAAGAACATATAAGTATTAGGATCATAGTTTAAAGTTCAACATTATATTTTTAACTCTCTACCTACCTTATGAACTAATTAATATTTCAAAATATCCGTTATTAATTTGTGGTGGATGGTATGGTGGCAGAATTGTGGAACAAGTCAAATAGGTAGTAACTGGAAATGATGTTGAAGGGGGACCCAAGAGCACGTTTCATGTGGTGGTGTCATTTGGCTATTAATTTTGGAGGCATAAGCAGCAAGGTTTGCATGTGGGATGACAGCTCTTGCATGTAGGTATTCAGATTTTTAAGACCACTAGTTTCTTGGGGCACTTGATTGACGATATCTGTCCCTCGTAATCCTCGAATCCTCAGCCACTGTCCCTCTCTCTCTCTCCTCTCTCTCTCTCACTCTATCTCACTCACGTGCATGATTTATTTTGATTTGGTCTACACGTCATTGACCTTGACCCTCATCTGCTTCTGCTGTCCTTGGTGTTAATTTGGTGACGTGTTTTTGTTGCTGTCGTCAAACCACACGTCTAATCCTATAGGTTTGATTGGATATATCGATTGATAGCCTAAACATGGGCCAAAATGATGTAACATTGAGATTGAGCTCGAACCCAAATCTACAAGAGATCCATGCCATGCGTGAACAGTGAACTATGACGGTATGATGTTTATGAGCAACTGTAAGAAATTGGCTAGAGTAATATCAAAATCAACATGTCAATGCTTCGATTTTATGACAATCATATGGATTTTTCGGCCATGCTACACCCAAGCCATGCCTTTGGTGCAGTCCCAAAAGCTTATTCAGCACATCCTTAGTATTGTCAAAGATAGGTGATCCACCTTGCTAGGGATGATTTAGCTAAGCTTAGATGTGCAATGGTCCATGAAAAATAGGGGGTGGGAAACCTACCAAAAAAGGCCTTTGATGATGATTTAGTTGGGTTTGATGAATAATGACCGTGTATTGCAGAAGTTAACGAAGAACGGGGAACAGGGAGCTGTAACTTGGTATACTCTGGTCTGTTGGTCTTTTTCACTAACCCTTTCCAGATGGGATTGGAGATGCATATTAAGGTTAAGAGCATAGGTATTTCATCTTCACTCACCTAAGCACTCATGCTTGATAATAGAGTCGCACCCTTTTATGAATCAATGCACAATCTTTCTTTGCTCTCATCAAAATTATCCTCGTTGCCTGAAAACAGATGTGAAGTATGGTATGAATTGAAAAAATCAGACTTCCAATTCACTCAGGGTTCAGGGTTCTGTAATGAAACAAATTTTTCAAAATATATCCATGGATTTTACTTCTATCTCATGAGCAAACAATCCAGTAGGGATGGTAAAATCTGCCACTTCTCCCATAAAGATGTCCTGAATGATTGATTGCCACTAGACTTGAAATGGACATTGAATATCCTGACAAAGCCTTTCCACTCCAAATATACAAAAAAATAGAGACTATGATAAATCACAAGCATCTTGGAACTTCTAATCTTCATTTCCTTCTTATTCATCCGTGCATATCAGGGGAAAAAAAATACATTAATGATTACATAAAGAGTTTTAATGGAGAATTTTAAGTAACATCTTAATGCTGTGTGTTGCTTTTCCTTCCTGACCCGACCAAGGTCCCACAAAGATCAGGATTTCCAATCTCATTAAATAAACAGTAAGTAGCAGCAAATTGCAAAAACTAGCTGCAAACTAATGTGTTTTCCAAGGATTTCCACCATAGTAGTAAGCAGTGCCAACCATAAGTTCGACTGTAGCCCCTTGAACCACTACACGAGCTCTCATTAGCATCTGTCCCAACTGAGAGTTGCCTTGTCTGAAACTAATTAGGCCAGCTGTGAGCACTCCCGCAGTCATAAGGGCACCTATGCCATATCCATCAAGTCTCAGCTATTAGAGTATATAGGATCAGAAAAATTTAGATGATAATTCTATCAATTAAAGTGGTAATAATAGCAGATGTTAGAGAAGGAATGAAAAAATGACAACACAATTTTGAGAGGTGCGCTAACTAAATTATCAAACTCCAAAGACCAAGTAAATTACTAAACCAAATGTAAATCTACCCAAAGTAAACATATATCAACCTAACACTGCTCTTCCCAGAGATTTGAAACTAAAAGCAGCGGATGCTAGAGAAGAACTTTCCAACTTGAGAAACACTGATGTCATAACAGTGCATAAGCCAGTGGAAAAGAGGGTACAAATTTTAAAAGAAGTGACAGTTGCTAACAGTGTATCAATAAAAGATATGCTGGATAACTTCACATTTACATTTGATTTTAGTTACATTATTTGCTGATTAGATATGAGAGACTGCATCTGATCATGGTTAGACTAAGCAAATCCAGAATTGTTGGAGTGCATATACATACATACATCTAGTGAGAAAAGGTACACAAAACAATAATATATAAAGCAGATGAGACTAAACGATAAACAGGTATACAAGTACCATCCTCGTTTTGGCAAGCACTAAAATTTAAAGGGTAAAATTGTTCCTAGGGAGTAATTCACACAATCACACAGTCAATCACTAAAAAGATTGATGACGCCACATCCATGAAGCAATAACTCAGAATAAAATCAATAGAAGTTGCCATAAAGAGGAAAAAAACTTTACAATCCATGACATTATAACTTGTTTCACTTCAGCACACGATAAAGACATTTATAATGATAAACATAACAATGATCGTGACCCAAAATCTAGTTTCGAGATTGATATTGTATCTCAAATGGAAGCAGAGATGACAAAATCAATCTTTATGTTACAGCTGGTAATATAGATTTTAGAAAATGCCGTTTTAATCAACATCCTTCCAGTGAAATTATAAGTTTTGAGTTAAAAATAATGACCGGCCAAAATAAAAAGTAAGAAAATAATCAAACTTTATGTTTTAGCTGGTAGCATGGACAGGAAAATATTGGCCTGGCCTGTGTTGGAGAGGGAATACCCAAAATGCCATTGTCTTGTGTTCTTAAAAGAAAAAACTAAGTACGCTGTCAAGTATACTGCAGCACCAATCATATCACCTGCTGGTAGAAAGACCTCGTCGCTCATATAAAAGTAGATCCACACAGCGAATTTCATCATTCAAACAACCAGTATGCCCCTAGTTTGTTATGTGGCAAAAGAAAGCAAGCTTTAGACTTCTTTAACTGATGCAGCAAGTTCAAAACGGGCCTTCAACATCACCAATTACAATCTCTCTTCATGCAAGTCATTGCATAATGTACGGTGGCTCTTAAATTCATCTCTCACAAAGGTAGGAGCTACATATGTAGTAGCTAAGCACTAAACCATCCAAGGCAAACAGAATAAATGTTTTTGGCTTACCAATAAGCCTCTCCCCACTCTTACTCAAATAATTTTTTTAAACCCCTGCATTTAGCTAATTAAGTTCTATCACTCCTACTTATTCCCCCCACCCCCTCCCCTCGAAAATCACTCCTAATCCCTGAATGTCCATGAGGGATGTAGGATCAAGGCAAAGGGAAGAGAAAATTCGGCCCTAAATAGCATTTACACCGAGATGTGCAGCCTTGAGATACTACCATCAATCTTCCATATATGTAAAAGGCTTTACTTAACTCCTTCCCAGCAGTCTGTTTCCCATGATCAATACTCCTATGACCTATATGTACAACAATCCTCACAACTGACACAAGGAGAACAGGTGATATTTAATTTGTTGATGAAGAGGGAATGTTATTCTCAAAAGAGAGAGAGAGAGAGCCCCAAATCAAAGGAAGCTAAAATGCAAAAGATTCAGCATTCACCCGAAATCTGCAATTGCAGATCTTAACTATGATAACTTGCCTAACTGACAGAACATATACAGCCAGCATAACACTTCCAACAACTAGACCTGAATAACCATGTATCGTTGTAACACCATATCACACATGCAAGATTGCATTCCTGATAACCAAAAGTACCCAGATTGCATGACAACCCCAGAACCATGGATAAATATACCAATTTAATTTCCATTCTCGTGTATAGAATCCACTTTAAAAAATGGATGAATATGCTAATAAGCTCTTGAACCTTGATGGTTCTGCAATAAGCCCTTGACTTTCATAATAATTTGAATTGCCCCATTAACTTTTCGATCTTAACAAACTGAAGAACTCCGTGGATAGCTTCATTAATTAAGTTAAGTGTGAAAGTATGAAACTGTTAGATTTAACCAAATAGAAACTCAATTAGAGCTCAAGCCAAGTCAATTTAAATAAAAATTCTTCAATACGTTATGATCAAAATTTCAAAAGAAATGTAAAAGTACAGGACTCAATTGCAAAAACTAAACTTTAGGACCTCAACAGCACAATGAGCAGAGTTCTTTGCAGTCTTATTTGGACATGGTGCAACCGATTCTTGCAAAAGAGACAAGTCCAAGCAATGAACCACCATGTCAATCTTGATTTTTCCCACCCTAATTCTTTTCCCATTCCTGTCTCAGTGCGTTAATAAACACAGACCGATATGCAACCGAACCCCAGAACACATTCACATAATCCCCTCTTCCTCTCCAAGCCCACCAAGCCAAATCTCCCTAAATCATTCCAACAAGTGTCATCTCCCCATCAACAAGGCATGGGATTTGACCACTCCAGGAAGATCCCACATCTACAATACATATATGCTCTCCAACAACACAACCCTATTATCTGAACCTTTGCCAATCAATTTACAAAATCCAATTCTCAATTTCATCATATAATCTGAAAAATTCCAACCCAACAAGCCCTAAACATACCACCTTTTACCTAAAACCCAAAGAAAAACCTTAAAACCACTCAAAGATAAAAAATTTTTAACACAAAACCACATAAAACCAACCAATACACCCTAAAAGCTTTATATATATAGCACGTAAATCCTAACATTAAATACGCATTCATCAAATACAAATAAATAAATAAAGAATTTAAAAAATAAGGAACTAACCGACAGGGACAAGTGGGTTCCTGACGCGCTTTTTCTCTTCCAAGAAGTCTTCAACGTTCGGCTCGGTCCTTGATCCCATCTTCTTCTTGAAAATGAATGTGTGTGTGTCGGAAACAGTAATATAGGATTCGAAGATGTGTACGAATCCTAGTACTGCATGTACGGAGAGTGATGGATTGATTTTTTTATAAATCAATTTTATGATACGGAAAGACAGAGAAATCAAAATCTTCTTCCTGCTCCTATTAATTTATTTAACTACCGAAAAAAAAAAAATTGGGGTTTTTTCATAAAAGTTGGTTTCTTCGTGGACCGGACCGAAAAGTTCGAATTGAACTTAGATTTTTTTTTTTTTTTGGCGGGGCCCAAAAGAAATCTACTTATTTACTTGTTTGTATTAAAAAAATTGCAAATAACTTTTTAGTATTGATGTGTGTCCACGTTCAACATGAATCACAAGCCATTAGTCGCTTAGCCTAGACCATTAGCTATTTGGTCAACTCAATTGGTTAATGACTAGCTCATAACAACAACAGAAGCATCAAATCTTGCTTAGGTGTCCTTCACTTTGTCTCAAAGTATAACCATTGATGCATTTAGATGGCAATTCATCCAACATCTCTTAGTGTACTCATTTTACTTAGGTTCGACATATGTGAATATGGATTAGTGGAACTAGCTTATTCATCATAAATTATCAACCACCCACTTATCCATGATCCCATGACATGCTTAATTATTGAGGATAATATCTCTCTCCAAGCCATAGGAATGATAATGTTGCATAGACTCTCTCTCTCTCTCTCTCTCTCTCTTTCTCTTTTACTTAAATCAACTTACTTCCTGACTAAGTATTAGAGTAGCCACAGCGGGTCTAACCCTACCATGCAATGACCAAGTTTTGTTTTGCAAGTCTATTACACACACAAGTCCAGTTCAATTACTCTCTCTTTAGCCTTTACCGAATTAGACTTTTAAATATTATGATTACTTTAATAATTTGATAAATAATTCTAGGAGCTTATATTGGTATTATTTAAAATTAAAAGTCTTTTATTTTATCAATTATAAAAAATACAAATAATATTTAAAATTTTAGGAGCGTGTCAATAGAAATAAAAAATTTAGAGGTTGTTTATAAATTATCATCATTATTACTTGAGAATGTAAAAAAGAATTGACTTAAAATGGCTAGAAAATAATTTGTCGCAATGTTTGGTTATAGTACTGAATGGTGTTCAGCATAGCATAATATGAATAGATATCCCTTTTTGCAATCATATGTTTACTTGAAAGTAATAGAGAGAGAAAAAAAAAACTATTTCTAGGAATCAACCTATTACCTCATTTACTTATATAAATGAACCAGACATAACTATTACCGATAATCTTTCTATTCCCCAATGCAGAGGAATACAAAAAACCACCTACCGTATGGTTATTTATTTATTTATATTATTACCCCTCTATTTCCCTCTCCTATAGTAATAAACATTCAAATAATATTACAATTTTATTCCTAGTAATTTTAGTCATTGACAAAAATGCTCATAACAGTACGTAAAACCTTCTTTCTTATTTCATACATCTATAAGTTATATTAAATATGTAAATTATATATGTAATGTAGTTATATAATATATCAATTATATATATGAGTTATATATATGTAAAAAACATATATAGATACAATATATAAGATATGAATTATATATGCTATATGTATAAAAAATAAAGTGCATTGATAAAATACATAAGTTATAAATTATACATATAGGTTATATTTTATAAGTTAAATTATAGATTTAAGTTATAATTCACAACTTCTATATGCAATATATTAAAGTTATATATATTAAGCTAAATTTCATATAGATATAAATCATATTATATATTTTTATATTAAGATATGAATTATGAGTTATAAGTTATATATATGTTATATTAATTATGTATATAAGTAGCGAGTTATATATATTATTCAGTCTAAAAAATTTAGATACATAATATAGACATTATGAATATATTAGCTATGTATTATATATTATGTAAATATGACAAATAATAATGTATTGATAAATTAAAACAACCCAACCATTAAGGTGCTTAAGGGTGTGGTGTTTTACCGCACACATCGCCTCTAAGCGACATGTGCAAGGCTTTCGATATCTATGTGAGTTTCTAATCATATTTTAGTTATGAAATCGTGATGAATCCCTTAGTAAAACCATAATGAACTAAAAGACGATTTACAAATAATTTAGAAACCATTGTGTTAATATGTATAAAAGTGCCTTGAGAGAGAGAAACGAAAATTTCTAAGTTTAAAACAATTTAAGATAAAAATCATAAAAAGGGGAGCTAGCCTCAACCTGAATACGAGTTTGGTACTCGGCACAAATATAGTAGAATAGTTAAGTGTTTACAGTTATCCATCAAAATAAAGTCATATATTCATAAAAGAAAGTGTTTTTAGAGTCCCTTCTAGCTCTCAAACTATCAAAGTCACTCTTCATACCCGCCAGCTCCGAAACCCAAAGAATCATAGTAAAGGTCCACATGTGAACTATCATTGATACATGTAATGGTAAGAAGTGATTGGCGAAGCCTACTGCAACAATAATCAAATACATATATGCATATCATGCACATTTAAGCTAATGCAGCAAACATTAATTAAGTTTGATTAAATTTAAGTTAAAAACCAAGTATTCCCAGCGTTCTAGAAATATAAACACGCATAGGAATACTCAAGACTCTCGCCAAAAAAAGGGATAAGGTTCTCTCAGTAGATCATACACAGAAGAGGGGGATTCAATAACTCCTCAAAACTTACTAGAAAGAAAAGAAGGAAAATAGTCTCGTCCAGGTCATCTCCTGATAGATTGACACCAACGAGCATGGTCCATTGTAACTCTTTATACGAGGTCCCATAACACTTTACAACTTGTTACAACTTCGTACCTAATCCTAGTTAGCCACCTAATCTCGAAAATTTCCCTATCAATTACCTGCTAACCTAACCACACATTCGCAGGGGCTTAAGTGCCTATTAACTACCGCATCATCTTGAAATTGCGATCAGACTTGCAACCTAGTCCGGGGGTGCAACTCCTGGAGTAAGTACCTAAGAAGCAATCAATACCTAATTAAGCCAAGTTTAATTTTTAGTCTAGTTATTAATACTATCCTAGCAAGTAATATGCAATTACTATATACCTATTTGTTCGATTTGAGCTGGTTATCCTTTTCCAATCTCGAAGTTCAATAAATGTTCATAATTAAAAACAAAATCAGTTCATGATTAACTATCTCTAAGTCCTTTATTTTGTGTAATATGTTTAGTTTGTATTGACTGAGTCATTCCGCCCTAAGATTGTGCTTAGAAGGCTAATTAAGTCTAAGGAAGAAATTGGATCAAGTTTTGTTTAATTGAAGAAGGATTAGAGAAAAAGGGGAAGTACGGCTAATGCACAGGGTAATGTATCCCCCTGTGCTTCAAAGCATAGTCGAGGGGTGTGTAGGCGTGTTCCTTCTTTGTTTAGGCTCCAAAGGGAAGCACAGTACTGTGTTCTCCCCGTGCTGTTCTAGGTTCAAGTCGTTGTTTATCCTAGTGAGAAGCACAGGTGATACACAGCCTCATGTATCCTCCCATGTTCTCTAACACTTCTTCGCATTTTTGGGGATAGAAGGGAGCATGGTGGGAAACACGACCCCATGTTTTTCTCGAGTTTCTCAGTGCTTTACCATGCTTTTGGTTACAGAGAGAAGCATCATAGGAAACACGATGTTGTGTTTCCATCTCCTCCAGGGTTATATCTTTTAACTATTTCCCCTGATAGATGGAGATCTCTACTAGCGAAGGACTCCCCACTTGGGTTTTTAACATCACAAACATGATAGAAGGGTTCTAAATGCCATGGGAGATCTACATTTATGATCTCATCGAGTTGGCAGTGGGCATTCACTGCCTCGAGAAGGTGGCAAGGGTCAGCTTGGTGCGGTGGAGTTTTGTCACTACAATGTTGTAATTGTGAGTTTTGTGCCCCTTTTATTTCTATGAGGTGCTTTTCGTCGTCCATATTGCGTTTAATGATCTTACTGTTTTGTTCCACCACCTAATGGAGCATGTCTTCTAAGCGACTCAAGCGGTTCTATTTGAGAAAGCCATTGGAGGATGGAAAAAAATATTAAGGGCCCCTAAGGAGCCTTCCAACCTCTACAAGCTAAGAGATCCTAAAGTTGAATTCAAGTCACCTTTAAGGCAATTATTTTGGGATGGTTTCATATTTTTGGCACAATGTGGGATAGCCAAGGTAGTAGCCTTTGAGCTCTTGTAAGATGGTGTCTTTTATTCTTAAAGAATAAAATTTGAAAAAATAAAAAAACCCACTGAAGGGTAAGTTTTCTCATAGGTGATGTTAAATGCTGCATGTTTAAATTCAACAGAGGTTAGATTTTTGGAATCTGGGATTAGAATAAAGCTGGTTGTAAGGTCTACAAAACAAGGAACAAGTTAGAGCATATCAGGAATAGGCCCAATATAGTCACTTCGATACTTAAGTTAATATTTGCTATGATTAGCATGTGATTTGGATAAGAAAGAATGATTGAGTGCAACATTGCCTATCTCTGGAGAGGTATATGAGTATTTATAGAAGACAAACCTGACGATTATGGCTGAAGTGGGCAAGTAGACAATTAGGGACAATGGTAGAGAATGCAGGAGGAGACCATGTTTCCACTACATGCAGGCCAGTGCTAACCAAACCATTTGTGCCGAGTAAGCAGTGGATCAAAGGAGACCGAGTGACTTATTAGAGCAAGTCTTAGGGTAGGGTCATCCATTAGCATGATGCATTAATAGAGTTTAGGCCCATCAAGTTAGCCCGATTTGTTGGCGTAATAGGCTTGAGTTGGGTGAGCCTATGATCCATAATGGACCATTAACAAATAGATACAAGATGGGTTCTAGGAATATTATCATACCGTGTAGGGAAATTTTTTTATAAAAGAGAAAATATATGAAATCTAATGGTAAAAATATGAATAAGAAAAATGGAAATTGTATATCAAGATCAGCATTGGTGGTTAAGTCATATAGGGATTAACATTTTAAATTATTAAAAATAAATAAATGTTATATGAATAAATGATATGTTATTATGTTATTATAAATTATAAAAGACCAATATGTGTGTAATCACTCAATTAACTCTATATTTGGATCAAATTCATCAATTAATTATTAAATAAATATGTTTTAATGATTATATTTTATAAATTTATAATAAAATATGAATAAATATTTAAATTTATAATTTTTTATTTTTTTTATCCGGGTCAATCGGTCCAGTTCGACCGCCCGGGTCAATCCGGGTCTCGTCAGTTTGTTGCAAAAACGAGTTTTAGGCGAGACTCGACTCGACATTAGTACAGGTTCCGGTCGAACAAAGTCAAACCGACCGGTCCGGGTCGGTTTTGACAACCATGGTAAATATAACAAATATAATAATTGATATATTAGACATTTTAATGGTGTAATCATGATCAATAATGTTAAATAATATAATGGGACCACAAAATTTTGCCATTTTTATCTATTAATTCTTTATGTCTCAATACCCTAAGGAAATAAGTTTATAAAGTGCAATGTAAGACTAATTTAGAATTACAAAACCGGGGCACTTTATCTTAACACTTAAATTTTAAAATTTATGTTGACTAACAATGTATTTATTTTGAGAAATTAACTACATCTTTTGTATTTACCTTCGTTATGTTCAACTTTACCCTCCTCTCTAATTGTTGTTGGGGTTTTTGAAATATATGGACAAATTTCATGTAGTAAGTGACTTTTCTCTTTGTTTTCTTATCGTTTCCAACACGAGAGACATATAGACAATGAAATTTTGACATGTTGATGGTTAGAGATGACACTTTACAAAGGAAACAACATATTCTTATCGAGTTCTCTTGAGAAATCTCAAGGAATGCAGATTTCGATTTAAAGATTAAAAAGTTATTAAAAAAAGGCAATGTCAGTTTTATATACATGTAAAGTTTTAAGTGTTGGATGCGTTCAAAAGTATAGATATAGGTTAATACGGCTTTATAGTTATGAATATATGTTATTGATTGGGTTTTAAATCATTTTAAATGGAAAACAAGAGAGAAATTCATGAAAATGACAATTTATGGAGTACATGACCTAATGCACAATCCGTGTATAGGTCGTGTAAACCATAAAACTTCATAAAATTACGAATAGAGTGTTTTGAGTGGTGCACAACCAATGAACCAACCCATGTATAGGTTGTGCAAACCTTTTGTAAGTCGCACAACCATTTACATGAGCCGGTGTATAGGTCGGGAAAAGCTAACCGACACCTCTTTCACTACGACTATGCACTTTAACCTAAGTACTCAGCAACACCTACTTATCATGATTGTGCGCTAGCTTATGCACTTTTTAACTTCTTTAAATTCACCTATTTCTTCCTTTAAAACAATTAAAAGTTATTTAACTCTTTCCTTTATGATTAAAGTTCATTATACCATATTGAAACTTAACTACTAACTATAAAAGTATAGACAATAAGTACAATTAGAAATATAAAATGTTTTAAATATCTTGATCATTATATAATTTAGGTTAGAATATTCTAGTATTCACTCAAGGCAATATTTATGCGATGCCCTAGTCTGAAAGCATTACAACCCGCCACGTATCCTCATTAGATAAGAGCACGCTAAGGCTATGATTCCACAAATCCATAAAGATAACCATATAACTTCAAATACTCACATATAAGGGCACCTGTTTAGAGCAATTTCATTGTAACAAAACTTTTGAATAATTTAATTAGCATAAACCAAAAATCAATTTAAATCAAACTTATAACGTCATAAAAATTCTCACAAAATTTCATAATCATTAAACTATTTAAAATTTATTAACAGTCTTTAACTCTAGTTTTCTCAAATCTAATATATCTAAGAATTAACAAGAAAGTCAGGTTCACTATCGTCCTTCCCGTAGTCCACATAGACATCATATCCAGATAAATTTAACATTACAAGATCATCTCCTGCTCTTGAAAAATATAAAAGAGTGAGCACAAAAGCCCAGTACAACATACCATAAAACACATGCACATGAGCAAACAACATACAAATTCACATGCATCATGATATGTAACAAGCACAGATTGTTATCTTTAATTAGCCATGCAAACAATGCATTTTAGAACCATATGCATTTAGTCCTAAACCCGGAGTAACTTATGATCCCATAAAAACAACCATATAGAAAATAGTAATATATATATATATTGGTGTTAGGAAGTTCCACACACACTAGGTACTGTACTCGCACCATTCCTAGATTACCAGAATCACCTCTATGCATGACTCCACTTAGGACAACATCACACATAGATCATCAGGGTACCGTCCTAGTAGTAATGGTCTTTTCGATCTACTAAACCCAGCCATAGACAAGTAGCAAATCAAATTTAAAAGTTGGATATAAATTAATCAATTTATAATTATAATCCTACAATCACAAGCAACAAGCAAAGTAAGGTCGTATCTAAAATCACTTTAAGAACATAAACTCTAATTTCACAAAATACACATGATCATAATAAAAAACTCCATCAAACTATGTTTTCATAAGAATATTCATAATTCCATTATCACCAAAACCCTAAACTGGAAAGAACTACAAACCCTAGATTCATACAACCTTTCTCCTTCCAATTCTTCAAGAACTTGATTCCCTTTCAAAATCTACTAAGAAACTTAGGAAAATATTACACTTTTAAATCACCAAAAGAGTGGAAAATGATTAATTTTACTTGTTTTCCTTAGTTTTCTTCCTCTTAAGTGCAAAACACTAAATCTCCAACAAGACTTAGAGTTTTTCTCCGAATTTCTCTTCAAAACCAAAATAAAACTTTAGGGAGAGATAATTTCCTTTAAGTCTCTAAAGAATTGAAGATGATCAACTTACCTTGATCTTGATTCTTGATCCCCTTGATGCTAAGATCACAGATAGAGAGAGTTTAAGAGATTTCTACAGCTCTGGAACGATTTTGGAGAAGAAAGAATATGATAGGTTATAAAGAAAACTTGAAAAACCCTTCAATTTCCATATAGGAAAGGCTAGTGGCTTAGAAAGAAGGCTGGCGGCCTAGGTACAAAAGCTGGCAGCTTAAAACACAAAGGACAATTCTGTGGCTATGTAGGCCGGTGTTACAGGACATAGGTTGGCGACGTAGAAGCCAAGGCCATAGCCTTCTAGGCTGCATTCAACTATGACTCTGTATCTTCAATCATGTATTTGCCATTTGAAAAAACATATAATTGCACATTAAGTTGGACCATAAAACCCTAGTACTTTTAACCAAATGACACTTTTACTCTTCCATATAATCATTTATCTTTATATTATATCCCTTCCGTTACGCCTCAAGGGTACCCTAGCTGTAGTATACAATCCACACATGTATAATATTATTAGATATACCTTCAGGGGTGACATGTTCTCAAACAACAGGATTTTTTAGTTACATTGATAAAAAATAACAAATGCATGTAAGCCATAAATTAGTAAAATAACCGGTATCTCAAGTCTTGAATAACATCATATTATAAACCATATTCCTACTCTATAAATATCCAAATACGTAAAGTGATATTTCAAATACTAATTACTTTATAACTAGGAATTAAAAGTAAGTAACTTATTCTTAATATCCATAATCTTCCAGCTTCTAATTCTTACCGGAGTCATGCTCTTGGAAGAAACAAGCTAAGGTCGTAGTGTCAACCTGAAAGGTTTTTAGGAGTGTGAGCGAAACCAGGGCTCGGTGAATAACCAGATATATTACACATCAAGCAAGTTCATGAACAATTATATGTAATGCAACAATAAATTATATGCATAGATGCAAGCTTGGATGATGTAGAATCCAAATAGGTAAGAGATTTACGCCCTCTTATTAGGATTGAAGGATAATTACTTAATGACCCACTTACCTAGGAGAAACTAAGTATACGGAAAAATCAACGATTTCTCATTTTAGAATATCACTTTAATTTAAGAGTATTTTAACTGACCATTTCCTGCATCAATCATTGGAAACTCCCTAAGTATTAGTAATTTCAAAGTAATACTACGGATGGTGTCTTTCGTTGCCACTTAGTTCCCATGGAATCGATAGAATAAAGATAATCTTGTGTAGAACTAACGATTTTAGAAAAAAACAAGCATTAATAGAGAATACTAATATGTAGTAGGTTGCCACACTTTTAAAATATGCAATAAAATAGTTCATGTAATGCATGATGATTTTAATTATATAGCCAATACTTCTTAATCAAGTTTATGGTGATCATGCATTACACACAAACATATATCATGCCTTTCTCAAGTCACCAAACAATTTGTATTATTACTTTTATTATCTTAGTTTGTCATCACAAACAAACAACTCATGTCACATACTCAACAGGCTTCCACATCAATCATATAATTATCTTTGCCTTACATATGCCACTAGTTACAAACACAAACAATGTAATAGATCTGAGTTACTCGCTTGCTCATGAAGATCGGTTGTAATAATCTTTAGGAAAATCCACGAATTGATCAGTATCACCTACTAGACAAATAAATATTTACTAATCAAATATATGTATATATATATGTATAATAAATCCCATTGGTTGTTTAAGTGTCCTAAACCAATTATTATCTTTTCTAAGTTATTATTTATCGAAAAATAATAACTTTAAAATATTTATCTTTATCGGATAATTATAGAGTTTGTATTCAATAATTTAGTATTTTATTATTATTTTTATATATTCTTTTAGATTGATCACCTTATGGTAACTAATATATTTTTCTCTTGATCTCATTTCATATCATTATCTATTATTTATGAGAATCATATTATTCTTAATTATAGCTTATTCATTTTTCCATTCTTATATACTTACTAATATATAATAATCATCGGTATTATCTATGGTGTTTGTCAGCTTTATCTACTTAGAATATTATTTTCTATTGTTTATGGAATGATTATCATAAGCTTTTCATTTTAATATACAAAAGTATTTCTTATTTGTAATGTTATCTAACTTTAATAATTAACAAGTATTTAAACATACTAATCTTAAAACACTTATATTTATTTACTAGTTTTTATGTTCTGTTGATATATATATATATATATATATTATTGCTATGGACAAGGAATTTCGTCCAGTAAACTTTTGCATGTACACTGATAGTCAACGCTATTGGTGTTGAACCTCAGGCTACCGGTTTTCATGCAAATTTTTACGTATCTTTATTCTAGGAAACGTTAGCGTGAAGGTTGCCAGCTTTTCTATGTACGCCACCAACCTTGGTAATGTACGCCGCTGGCGTTCGTATAATTTTACGAGTAGCAAAATTTTACATAGCATTGTTCTAGTATAAGTTGGCTCAAAGGCCGCCAACTTATCTCGTGTACATCGCCAGCCTTGCCATGTACGCCGTCAGTATAGGATCGGCGTACATATTGTTTATCATCTTCCTCATTTTTCCTAGTGCGAAATTCATTTTCAGTTAACCATATATGTATTGTACTTAGTGTTTGAGCTATTTTTTAATGGTGTCCTATAATCCTCAGCTATTGCTCTTGATTTATCAACACATATAACATCTCATAATCCTCATAATATATGATTTCATAGCTTATATGCATATAACAATGTATAAATGGAGTTTTAGAGTTAGATATTACCTTGTTTGGAGCTGTTAGGGTGATGTTTAACCCTCCCCAAGCTTGATATGAACCTATGAATGGAAACATTGTTTAATCCAATGTTTAGTACTTAAACTAATTTAAAATGAATTTTACTTACCTTTCTTGATCCTTTCCTAAGCTTGTATTGTCGTGTTGAAGCTTGTTTAATGGAGCTAAGTTTGTATGTGCTTTGTGTTGATGTGTTGGTGTTGTTGTTTTAGGTTGATCTTGTGTTTTTTTAAATGTTTTGTTTGTTGCTAATTATTGTGTGTATTAGTAGGTAAAGGAGCAACAGCAGTTTCGGCTTAGAAGAAGCAAATTTTCCTAACGAATTCTTTCTTGTTTTGCTTGTTCTTCCTAGCATTAAATGAAATGCTAGTTAAGCAAACATGATTGGGTTTTGCAACTCCTATTCTTGACTTTTTGCTAACCCTATTTGACCCACTTGTTTTGCAAATATCGGCTGGCAAAATTTTAGACAATATCAGTTGCAATTCATGTCATTTTCTACCGAATTTGTATCATAAAATTATAATTTTAATTTAATTAATTGATTATTTTAGTTTTAGGGTAGTTTATCAAGCTAAACGAGTATATTTGTATCTCTTATTTAGGAGTTTGGTATCCAAAAATTTATTTAAAACTTCTATAGATTTTATAGATCATCTTTGAGTTTAAACTTAAGTTAAAGTTTACGTGGTTAATTATTTTTAGGGTTTTATCTCACGTTATTAGAGTTTTCTAAGCTTGATAAGTCAATTTCAGTTTTAGTCTCTAAGAGCTTCAGAATTCTCTAACTAGAATAATTATGTAATCCAAACATTTATTTGAAGTCTAGATTGTTAGTTATGGATTTGTTTTTGTTTCTTTTGTGTATTTATAACCCTAATGTTCATCACTAAATTATCGTTTTCTAACTAAAAGCTTTATTGGTTTTTTAATTTTTAATGCACTTGAAATCCTCTTTTAATTATTTTTATATTTTGAGTTTTGATACCCACTACAAAATATTGTATTTAGTATATGTTACTATTTAAGGACCTTTGTTTTAGGGTTTGTAGTTATATATATGTTCATTACTATTCGTAGTTTTATTCTAGGGTCTCTGTCGAGTCTTACATTGACATTCTATTTTTACATTTGTATTTCTATTTATTTTTACTAGTATAAAAATTCTCGAAGTTTACATCTTCCCCCTAAAAGAAACTTTTGCCCTCGAAAATTACTTGAATCATTGAAAGCCTCAGGATACTTTATCCCCATCTTCTCCTCTAGCTCCCAAGCAGCTTCTCGTTCTGATTGATTAGTCTATTGCATATTCACATATTTGATCACCCACCTTCTCAAAATCTGCTCTTCAGTGTCAACAATCCTTTCTAGCTTTTCAATGGTAGAGAGATTTGGCTGCACTTCCAACGGTTGCAAAGTTATTATTTGTTTAGGATTCTTCACATGCTTTCTCTACACATATACATGAAACACATTGTATACTCCTTCCAAAGGTGGTAAAGTTAATTTAAAGCCACATCGCCTATTCTTTCCAAGATTTCATAAGGTCCAATATATTTGGGGTTTAACGTGCCCCTCAAACCAAATCTGACAACACCTTTGGTTAGTGAGATCTTAAGCAGAACATGCTCCCCTACTTGAAACTCTAAAGGTCTCCTTCTCTTGTCGGCATAGCTTTTATGATGACTTTGAGCTACTTGCAACTTTTGTCCGATCACTTTGAGCTTATTAATAGCATATTGTACTAGTTTTGGTCCCAAAATCTATCTGCCACTAACTTCATCCCAATGGATTGGCAACTAACACTTTTTACCATATAAGGTTTCATAAAGTAGCAACTCAAGCGATGCTTGATAGTCGTTGTTATAAGAAAACTCCATAAAAGGTAAGTGCTCATCTTAGCTACCTTTAAAGTCTAAAGCGGATGCTCTCAGTATGTCTTCTAGAATCTGGATGGTTCTCTCAGATTGTCCTTCTGTCCGAGGATGATAGGCAATACTAAAAACAACTTTAGTGCCCAAAGCTTTATGTAGGCTTTTCCATAACTTTCCAACAAATCTGCTATCCCCGTTTGATACAATGGTCATTGATATTCCATTTAATCTCACTATCCCTTTGATGTACAACTTTGCTAAATGCTCTAATTTTTAGGCTAGCTTCCATTACAAAGCGGTAAAAAAAATTTGGCTTGCCTCTCCTCACACGGGTTGACAAGTTCTGCAAGCCAACCCATTAACCAGTTAAGATTTTTTTTTTTTAGGCAAACTTTTAACTTTACAATGTAACTACACTAAAGATTAAAAAAAAAGAAGGGGAGGGGGAGGGTGGGGTGGAGGTTATAATATATATATATATATATATATATAAGTTTAGAATAAAAATTACTATTCAAAATTAATGTTTTACTTTTTAATTTTTTTAATATGGTTTATTTTTTAATGCATATTTACATATAGTTGTTTACTATTACTTGATATATTTTTTTCATGGGTTTGCTTACACACACACACACACACACAAAACTTATGTGAGTTCGCTAGCTAACCCAACTCGCAAGCAAGTTGGCCTGATTTACCCCATGGGTTATGTGGGATGGGAAAAAATGGCCTATATAGCATAATTGGTTGAAATTTTTAGTTTAACCATTTTTTTGGGGTTAAATGAGTTGACCCACGTAACCTACCCCGCTTGCTCAGCTCTAGGCCTCCTCAATATTAGTTCAATCATTAGCCACATAGGCCAACTCATTGGCCTTATGATTAACTCATCATAACAAGGTCCAAAGCATACCCTATCCAGAGTCACATGACATGATTCGTTCTTATGAACTTAGCACGATTGAACATGGATTAGCAAACTCTCCTCACGTTCATGGTAGCTGTAATATACAAAATAATATTAAGTGGTAAGTGTTCACAAGCTACTAGATTCTAATATGCCTTTATGTTGATCTTAAAAATAGGTTAAGTTTGATCAATTTCGTATTAGAACAAGATTGGCATCAATTGGATCATTTTTCTTAATTTCTGTAATAAAAGCCGGCATCTTTGGTAAAGAACGCCGCCGGCATCTTTGGTAAAGAACGCCGCCGGCCTAGGACTTAAATTTGTCAGCTTACTCTGTAATAGACTGTACACCCTCTCCTGGAGAATCTATGCCGTCGGTGTACAGACGGCGTAGGATGGGAATAGTAGCGTTTTTCTTAACGCTAGGAGGAAAGCTGCCGAGTTCATAGGGTTTCTTCTCAACACCGGCATCAAAGCCGCTGGCGTAGGTCCAAGATTTGCCGGCGTATGAAGGGACGATTTGAATTCTGGTAAATCAAAGTCTCGACGAACACTGCCGGCGATCGTGTAGATCAAGCCAGTAGGGCTGTGCAAAAAAACCGATCGAACCGTGAACCGAACCGGATCAGACCGAACCGAAATCTCAGTTCTTTTTTGAAATGGTTCGGTTCGCAGTTCGATTCATTGAAGAGCAAACGGTTCGCGGTTCGGTTCGGGACCATGAACCGAACCGAACCGTCTTATATATTAAAAAAAATTAACTTTTTATTTTTACTCTTAATTGTTTTATTAATGGTACATATCTATGTCACAAATTTTAAAAACAATTAATTTTTTTAAATAAATTAATTGTTTTTAAAATTTTTTACTTAGATATGTCTTAATCATTAGAATAAAATTAGATTTTTCATAATATGTTTCAATTGTTATGTTATCTATAAGTAAGATAGATTTTAGAATTTAAACTTTAGTATTCTAACTTAAAAAAATTAATCGCTGTAAAATTTTTTTACTTAGATATGTGTTATTCATTAGAATAAAATTAGATTTTTTATAATATGTTTTAATTGTTATGTTACCTATAAGTAAGGTAGATTTTAGAATTTAACCTCTAGTATTCTAACTTATGCATATTTCTTTTCCATTTGTCTTACTAATTAATCTAGTTCTATCATTACTTATTGATTTATATAATTGGTAATATGTTAGTTAGAAGCATACAACGAATTACATTTTATGTCTTATATTGAAATAAAGTCTAGTATATCATTATAGTTCAAGATAATTCAAAAAAATGAGACTAGTCATAGTTATAATTTTATAATGAATAAAATCTTTTCCTTCTTATAAGTTTTACATGTTTATTTGATAAATGATTAATTTTAAATATTATTGTTTATATTTGCATTAGTGATAAGAAATATGTAATTGAACTTTTTCGATAGAATATATTTTTTATTTTATGAAAAAACGGTTCGAACCGCAAACCGAACCGTACCGGATCGTTTTTTTTTTCGGTTCGAAAAAATTACGAACCGAACCGTATAGTTAGGTTCGAATTTAAAAGAAAAATCGAACCGTAAATTATGGTGCGGTTCGATTCGAGATGCAAAACGAACCGAACCTAACCGTACCGTGCATACCCCTATTAGCCAGCATGTGGTGTAAGCCGGCAAAATCTACAGGTACGCCGCCGGCGTATGACCAAATTTCTATAAATACGAGACGCGAAAATCATTTTCGACATATTTTTTTATTTGTCATTTATCCTTCGTATAAGAGTTTTGAAGCATTTTTGGAAATCTGAGTCTGGAGAATCATTCGGAGGGGATTATTAATTAAAAGTAAGTGATCTTAACCATCTCATTTGGATTATATATAAATTTATATAAGTCTCTTAGTGTTTGGATGAATATTTCATGAATGATTTTAAAGAATAAACCCTAGCTCGTGTTTTGATTAGAATAGGAAGAGAAGAAACAAGTATTATACGTTCCATATCAGTAAGTATAAGTTTTGAATCCTTTTTATACGAAATTGGATAGCCTTGATATTACGATATTGATCATATGATATGTTTTATAGGGTTTTGGTGAAGATTCTGATTTAAGGATTTGAAATATCCGTTTTTTGATATTATTGGAGGTGCTTGGGGTTATTGATCAGTAAAGGTCGAGTTTGAGAAGTTTTATATCAGGTTAGTTTAGATAGGTTGTTTTATGTTAAGATATTGCGATCATGTCTGTTGATATATATATATATATATATTGTAACAGGACATTTGGAGTTGTGAAATTGTTGTTGATGTGGATATAGGAATTGGTGGAGTTTGGGTTGACTTTGTATTGTTGGTATCAAATTCTGAGGATTTGATTTGGATTCCTGAAATTTAGAAAGGTACGACCAATCCATTGTTTGATGTATGTGCTTGTAGATTAGAATTTTTGTGAATGGATGTAGGAACAGAATTGCATAATGAACTTAACAAATATTCGGCTTAATAATTGTCTGTCTGGCTGTGGTTGGCTTTGACCAGTAGAGACCTAGCAGACAGTGATACTAGTGAGGTACCCTGATGATCTTAGTGTGAGGTTATCCGAGTGGACTCGTGCTAAGAAATGACTCCGGTAGAATTTTAGGTGTTCAGGAATTGGGATGTTTGGGGAGTACCCACTCATCCATATATGTATATATGATTACCTATTTTCAAATCAGTTGGATGTTTTTATAGCAGAGTCTGAGTTACTATGAGTTCGGGATTTATGTATACTGGATTCTGAACTGTGTTGGTTTGCTGGAGTAAAATATATAATAAACTGTTGTATGCATTTAGTTTAGTTGCATTTATTTATATATATGTTGTTTGTGCATAACTTTGCTTGAACTGGATTGGATATTATCATACTGGGCTTCGCCGCTCATTCTGTTATATTTCAGGTGCAAGTGATGATAATGTGATTTATGATCTTTCGGGTTTTGATATCATCTATGAGGATGGGATGGCGTTAGCGGTCCTTACTACCCTGCTGATGACTTGTTGGATAATCATAGATGATATAGGATGAATCAGAGAAGACTTTTATGTCTGATTTATATTCTGTTCATTGAAATTTTAAGTTGTACTTGGAGTTTTCATGTGGTGACAGTTTTAGGGCATGGTTTGACTTGTTGACCTGCAGTTATGTCAACAATGTCTAGTTTGTTGATTATGGGGATTATATTCTTATCATATGAATTATTTTATTGAGGACTACGTTTTTATATATACCTTGTGAGTTATACAGGTGATATTCATGTTGTTTGTGGAAATTATAGCCTTAGCGTGTTCTATTAAGAGAGAACACGTGGCGGGTTGTAATGCCAACAGGTTAGGGCATTACAATAGCTATAACCAACTGCTCATCCCTCCATAATCCCATCATGCACAAAACTACTAAGGATTCACTCTCTATAAGTATCCCCTCCTTCTCTACACGAGGAATAATGTTTCCTATGCTCTCCTCATACTGATTATTCACCCATATGTCACACATGCTTATTGACTTAAGCATCAAAGTGATACGTCGGGTTGTGTTATGTTTTGCTGGCTCAACATGTGCATGGGTTTAATGATTATCCTTTCCACTTATATTAGACTAAAACTAGGACAATATGTATGCCAACGTGCAATTTTAGCTCCTTTTTTTAAAAAAAAAAATTTGTAATTTGATTCTATAGAAATGGTATATAAGTATCACATTCCATGTATTCATAAGTAAGTCATCTCATATCCCCTACCTTAAAAGAGGTAGCAACCTTGTCTATCATTATTAAAAAAAAAAAAATCATTAAAGTACCAATGCCATATTGCATCAATGCATTACAAATTTTTTATAAAGCATCATGTGTCACAAATATAACAAAACAGACTAATAAATTTTTCAAGATATGACACATACTACGAGTGACACATGAATAGTATCACATGTTATAAGTGCAATACGCAAAACTTATATCAGTGTCTTACTTGGAACATGCAACACTCTTAAATTCTAAACATGTGATAATATTTATGTAATTAACTTGATTTAATTGCTATTTGTGTAATTTTTTTATTAATGGGTTGAATTACTTTCTTACAACTAATAAAATTTTATTTGATAAATATAGGTGAGTAAAATATTCATTCATCTTCCTATCCCTCAACCTAGGTTTTATTGACTGCTGATATCTAAAATCCCAAACAATCTATTTTAATTGTCCAGTTTTCATCTCTATCTAATTTAATATATTTCATATTTTATTAATATGTTATTAATATATTTTGCTAGTACCTCATATGAATCCCACTTGTTTGATATATAAGAAAAATATATATTATTCACCTGGGCCATTCTATCATCGTCTCTTCAAGAGACGAGGACAGAATGAATATTGTCTCTTCAAGAGATGAGATTATTGTAAAAATACAATGATCTTAACTTTTAAAGAGAAGAGATCGGCCATTTATGACCTTATCTCTTAAAAAAATGAGGTCAACTTGCCTAATTCTGGAAGTGATTTTTTAAATAATTTTTTTTGAAATATACAAGCGGACGACCCATTCGCGATGCGTATATAAATATAAAACCCAACATATATAACTTAAATAGATATACTGTTTTGATATATTGGAAGATAACAACCTTAATTAATTCTAAAAATTAGAAAATTGATCACAAATTATAATTACAATTGTATTTTACATAGATAACTTTTCTATGTTGGGTAGATGTCATTTATAAATATTGTATCAGAGTTCTATATTGGTAAATGCTTAGGCTAATAAAGGAAAAGATCATGTCTATTCAACTATATTCAATTCTATTTAAACCTTATTTAATTTTATGATTTTAGGGATATAAAAAATATTTTATGCTCATATGATAAAAAAGAAAAAGATTATGTCTATTCAACCCTTATTAAATTCTATTCAATCATGATTTCAGATATACCAAAAAATTTTACTTGGAAAATACTATGTCTATTCAACCTCTATTTAATTTTATTCAAATCTTATTTAATTTTATGATTTCAATGATACCAAAAATATTTTACGCTTATATACTAAAAATATTTTATATCCATGTACTAAAATATATTATATTAAAAATATTTATATTAAAATATCAAAAGATTATTTTGCTTTAATAGTATAAATATATTAATTTTCTTTTTTCTTAAATGATGCATAAGGACCTAATATTTCAAATCAATACCCATGCCCTATACCCAAACCCTTACAGTGTAACGTTTGCCATTTCATCACCTCCCATGCAGCAGCAGCTTTTGCAGCGGTTAATCAATGTCACTGGGTCGGTTCCTGATTTGTCTACTTCATTCGTAGGTTGTATCATTTTGTCTCTAAATAATTTGCATATTTTAAATACGAAAATACGAAGAAGATTCTAGAACTTTCTTTACAATTTAAAACAAAGAACATATTCTTCCTCCAACTCTTCTTCCTCTTGCTTGCTTGCTTAGCATGAAATTACCTTTCGCAAGGTTTTATAATTAGCCTTTTCATATTGTTGTATAGGCACTTGGTTTTCTAAGTGGATGTCATGACGATCCTTAAGGAGGGGCCATTCAAAGTTGGCCAACACGTGGAGTCAAAATCGTTTATGAAAGGCTTTCGTGGTGCTTGGTTTCGCTGCAAGGTATGCATGTGTGTCTTAGACACAACATTTCTTGTTAACATGAAGTAAGCTAATTTCCGTTGTTTTTCATGCCATCATTATATGAAGCTAGGACTGTAAGGGTCGGGCTCGGCTTGTTTGAAATATTATGGAGCTAGAGTCGAGTTGGGTTTTTCAGTGAGTCTGAATATAGGCTCAAGGTTGGGTTTACAAATTGTGCTTAGTTGAGTTAGTGAAATGTTGATTTTTTATTTTTATTTTTATTTATTTATTTTTTATATAACCATTTGAAACGTTCTTAAATGAATTTACTCTATTAATTTCTCTTTTTAACTATTCAAAATATTTTATTTAGTAAACAAGCCCCCAGCTTGCGGGTTTATGGCATGCTCGTGAGTTTAGATAGGAAACCGAACTCGCTTCGTTTAGTAACCATCTTGAGCTCCGTGCGTTTACTAATTGAGTTTGAGACATGTCAGCTTGGTTTGTTTACAGCTTTATATGCAACAATTTCCGCTTTTGAATTTGGATTCGACTTATTTACTAATTCAGTTTGAGCCGAGCTAAGATTATGGTGGCTCATAAATGGCTAGCCATTTCCTTTTATTTTTTTGTGGTTAGACTAAAATTAATTATTTTTAGTAACAGTACCACAAACAAAACAGAATTTTTATCTTTTGATTGAAATATTTGATTGCATTTCCCTTTTGTTGAAGGTTCAATTTCATATTTAGATTTCCTCAATAAAATTGAAGGTAAATTGTAAATTGACCTATAGAACTATTGATCAGGTGTGATTGCATTCTGGAGCTTGCACTTCATTTTCATATTTCTTAGATGCTAATATTAGTCTAGTTGGTATATCTTGTTGTGTCTTGTAATGTTAGTTGTAACTTTCCCACCCAAAAGTAATCATTATTCAAGCTAACAAGTGACTAGTGGGCATTTTCAGCCATATAGCAAAAAATTTCTTAACTAGTGTTCCCTCGATATCCTCTATATTGGTCTTATAAAGGTTGCCAGCTCTCTCAATTAGTCCATATAGGTTTTTGTCCATATGGGTTATCACAATCTCTCTTTCCCCTCCTTGAATTGGCAATTTCTTGTAGTGAGACGTTACAAATGGGCTTAGTGCTTCTTCCTTTTTCAAGTGTAGGAATCAAGTTCATTCTGCATCGCAAGACTTTACAACTAGGCTTAATGCTTCGCTCTTATCAATGTGTGATGCAGTTAATTTTCTTGTCATGAGACCTCGCTTTTAGGTTCAATGCTAGATTTAAATCAATTTTGCTGCCCTTTACCTATATGTCAACTGAGGAGTTACACCGTAGTAAAATTCCTTGCGCTCTTTAGCTTTTCTGAACTGAGTTGAATTTGATCCATCAACTTCCATGTGAGATTGTCTTTGAATTATCCACCTCTTGGTAAGGCATTGGCTTTGATACCCTTTATAACGCCACAACTCAAAACTAATCCATTGTCAAGCAAAAAGTCATTATAGGTTTTCTCCATTCACTTGGCTCAGACATTCCTACTTAATGTTGACTTTGTGTTCTTTATCATGAACAAATTCCTCCTCCAAATGTTGTGACACTCCACTAGGGAATAATTTACTCTTTGTTTGATTTGCCTCTAGTGCTGTTATCTGTTTGAACTCCACAGTGGCTTCTTTTATTGAGGGTATGGTACTCCAATGTGAAGGACTTCAAGTTCTTCAAAGAAGGGAAGGAAGTCTAGGAGAAATAAGAGAGAAAGGCTTGCTTTTAGTGAGCAAAATCTAAAGTATGATACTGCATGCTGGTTGGTTTCCTCACTAGAACTATACTGCTGTCTGTTTGAGTCATCGAGTGAGTGTATACCATTTCTATGATTCCTTCTGGCTAGGGCTCGAAAGAAAAAAGCAATCCTTTTGTCTCCCAGGATAAGCCAAAGAACTCTTGAGTTTTTGCTTTAGCAAAGATACTTGAGCTTCACTCAAAAAATAAAACTGCTCAAAGGCCCTTTTTTCTCTTTTCCCATTTAATCTCTGCCACTGCTAATCTGTTTGCCTCTTGGATATTCCTCGAGTGCGTTCTGGCCAAATCAACTTTTTCATGGAGGTTATAGTGTTTTAATTACGATGTGTTTAGTGCATAGTTGGTGTCTTGTGAGTTGATGCCTTTAGCCAAGCTTTATGGAGTTTTGTTGTAAAATGAACAAACATCTGTCGGAGTTGCAGGTACCCTTCCACTTCTCTTACAGCCCTTGTGTTTTTTGAGATACATTAAGCAGCCACTTCTTTCTGCATGAAATGGCAAATTCGGATGGAGAAAAAAAAGAAAGGCTTTTTTGAGTGTTTAAAAGCTGTTTACAGAGGAACCTTTTAGAAACTTCCTAAAATTGTGCTATCCTCGTGCTGATATTTTTAACATCTGTAAATTTTTTTTATTTTTATATTTTTGCTTCATATCTTGTTCCTTATGTACCATAACAATTTTATCAACAAACTTTTTCATTGCTTGTCTTTTTAGACTGAATTAGCTACCTTGTTTGTAGGACGGTGTTGAAATGTGTTATAGAAGAAAACAGTATATTTTCTGTATATATCTTTTTGTACATACGTAGAGGTATATATACAAAGCTTTCTAAGTTGGTATATCAACCCTTACCTACCAATACTTTAACTACATTGCCTAGTAAATATAACACTAGCAAATGCAATGTTATTTACAATCCTTTATTCTACAACACTCGCCCTCAAGTTGAAGCATTGATATTTATCATGTCCAGCTTGTTACATAAATAACTAACTCGATTCCATTCAATACTTTTGTGAAAAAGTCTCCAAGTTGTTCTCCAGTCTTCACATAGCTTGTGGAGATTAAGTTTTGTTGTATCTTTTCACGAACAAAGTGCAATCAATCTCAATATGTTTGGTTCTTTCATGAAATATCGGATTAGATGCAATATGAAGAGCAACTTGATTATCACACCATAACTTTGTTGGTAGGGAAATTTTAAATCCAACTTTAGCCAGAAGTTGGTATATCCACATCATCTCACATATAGATTGAGCCCTAGCTCTATATTTTGACTCTGCACTAGATCTTAATACAACAACACTGCTTCTTACTCTTCCATGAAATCAGATTTCCTCCTAAGAAAACACAATAGCCAGTAATGGATCTTTTATCTTCCTCGGAGCTAGCCCAATTTGCATCCGAAAAGTATTCTATACAAGAATGACATGATTTTGATATAATATATCTTGTCCAGGAGCATCTTTCAAATAGGACAAGCTGACTTACAACACTGACAGAATACGCAATATCAGGACGAGTTACTGTGAGGTAATTCAACTTTCTAACCAATCTTTTATATTTTCTAGGATCTTTGAATAACTCTCCATCTTTGGTGAGTTGCATATTAGGTGTCATTGGAGTATTACATGGTTTTGCCCCTAACTTTCCTGTTTCAAATAATAGGTCAAGTACATACTTTTTAGGACAAGAAAATACTTTTCTTGGTTCCTCATTATTTCAATCCAAAAAATACTTCAACAACCCCAAGTCCTTTGTTTGAAACTAGCTATAAAGAGATTCTTTCAAAGAGTATATTCGTTTTTCATCATTTCCAGTAATAACTATATCATCTACATAAACAACAAGAATAATCCCACACAAAGAATGTATATAGAACACCATGTGGTCAGAATTACTTTTGATCATCTCGAGCTTCTCAATTGCTTAACTAAATTTCTCAAATCACGCACAAGGATTTTGCTTCATCCCATATAAAGATTTATGAAGACGATAAACTTTCCCTTTCTGCCCGAGCAACAAAACCTAGTGGTTGCTCTATATAGACTTCCTCCTGAAGTCCCCATGTAAAAAGGCATTTTTAATATCCAATTGGTGTAAAGGCCAATCATAAGTAGCTGCCATAGAGATAAATAGTCGAACCGATGTTAATTGGGCTACTGGAGAAAAAGTGTCAGAATAGTCTATGCCATAGGTTTGAGCATAACCCTAGGCTATAAGGCGAGCTTAAGATGGGGCAACAGATTCATTTGGATTGACTTTAACTGCAAATACCCATTTGCAACCAATAGCCTTTTTACCTACAGTCAAGCTTACCAAACTCCAAGTACCATTAGCATCTAAGGCATTCATTTCATCTATCATTACAGTATGTTAGCTAGGATGAGATAAGGCCTCGTGAAGAATACGAGGAGTGGATACATGATCAAGAGTGGCAACAAAGGAGCACGAAGAAGATGATAAATGGTTAAAGGATACAAATGAAGAGATAGGGTAAGTGCATTGCCTTTTACCTTTGTGAAGAGCTATAGGAATATCAAGGTCACTTAAGGTCGGATCTATCGAGGAAGAAGAGATTGGTGCAGGACATGAAGCTGGTGGATCTCGTCGTTGGAAATACACGTTGAATTGGTGGCGTAGGTGGTGACGGTGGAGTAGTATGTGAACACTTATAGGAAACCTGATAAAGTAGTATATCGTCCTCCTCTTCCCGTTTTGAGGTTTCAATGGATGAAAAGAATGGAGTATTTTCTACAAAAGTAACATCATTTGACACGAGATACTTATCAAGGTAAGGACAGAAACACGAATATCCCTTTTGAACTCGAGAATATCCCAAAAAGAAATATTTAAGAGATTTTAGATCTGGTTTAGTGACTTGTAGACCAACATCACGAACAAAATAAGTACTACTAAATATTCGAGGTTCAATAGGAAGTAATGGCTTTGTAGAAAACAATACTGTATAAGGAGTCTCGCCCTTAAGAATAGTTGAAGGGAGATGATTAATTAAAAAACAGGCAATGGAGACTGCATTAGCCCAAAATTGTTTAGGAACATGCATTTGAAATAAGTGTTCTTACCGTCTCAAGCAGATGTCGATTTTTCCTCTTAGCCACTCCATTTTAAGAAGGTGTGTCTACACAAGAACATTGATGAATGATACCATTTTGGAGCATGAATGTCTAAAATGTGTGAGAGAAATATTCTTTGGCGTTATTACTTCTTAATATTTGTACTGAAACATTGAATTGTGTTTTTTATTTCAACAAAAAGCAGAAAAATGAGAAAATACTTCTGAACGATTTTTCATAAGATAAAGCCAAGTCATGTGAGAATAGTCATCCACAAGGGTAACAAAATATCCAAAACAAGTCTTAGATACAACGGGGCATGGTCCTCATACATCCGAATGAACTAATTCAAAGGGTCAACTAGCTCCTTTATTGACTCTAGGCAAACTAGACAAATGATGATGTTTAACAAAATGACAAGATTCACAATCTAAGGTAGAAATATGATTAAATTGAGGAAAAAGTTTATTTAACAAAGATATAGAAGGGTGTCCAAGACGGCAGTGAGCTTCAAAAGCTGTTAGGACACTTAAGCATGCAACAGAACTTGACACTTGTGTATCCAATATATAAAGACCACTTGATTCATGTCCTCTACTAGTAATTTTCTTCGTCATAAGATCTTGAAACAGACAATAATCAGGATAAAATGAGATACAGTAATTCATTGCACGAGTAAGTTAACTTATTGATAGTGAGTTAAACGAAAACTGTGGTAAACTTAACACATAAGGTAAGGAAATGAAAGGAGTTGGATTAATTATGCTAGATCCAAGGACATGTGACTTAGAGCCATCTGTAAGCGTGATATTTGTAATAGATGTGTATGATTGGTAAGTGGAGAAAAGATTAAGGTTACATTTCATGTGATCTGTGGCTCTAGAATTAAAGACCCACTTGGAAAATGAGGAAAGGAGACACTGAGTTGGTTTACTTGATTCTGGTTCTGTAATAGCAGAAGTATGATGAGAAGAAGCCTTCAATGCCTCTTGATATTGGGAGAATTTGACAAACTCTTCAGCTGAAATTGTGATTGTCTTCCCACAACTAGGCACAGACTTAGTAGGAGCAATATGTGTTGATGGTTTCTTTTGGGTACGATTTTGCAACTTCTTACAATTGCACTTCGTGTGGCCTAGTTCATGACAGTATTAGCATACTACTTCCCTTGAATTCTCACCTTGAGCATTATCTCCCCATTTCCCACAATGGAGGTGCGACTTACATTTTGACCGACAAAGGCAATATTAGAGTATGATGAAGTAACGGGTATATGCTTTTTTAGGCGAATTACCCTAGTAAAAGTCTCTCAAAGAGATGATATCTCAGAACTCGAAAGAATTTGCGTTTCGATACCATCAAATTCAGGATAAAGATTGGCCAAAAAACTCATTACTGTCATTTGTTCCCGTTGAGTCTGCTGAATTCTCACATCGGGACTAAATGGTAGTAATACATTCAGTACCTCATATATCTTCTTGAAGTTCATAAAATAGCTGATAAGAGACTGATCATGTTATTCAGCACTATAAAAGCCTTTACACACATCATATATACGGGAAATATTCCCTTTTTCTGAATACATAAACTCCAAATAATCCATCAACTCCTTCACATATTCACAGTGATTAACCAAAGTTATAATCTCATTATCAATAGAATTTCGAAGTTGCAAAAATATCCTAGTATCATCACGTAACCACGCTTGTCTCGTATCATCTCCTAGTGGATTATTTGTGAGGTGATCTTATTTTTCAATACTTCACAAGTATACCCAGTTTTACTCCATGTAATAAAATTATTTCCATTCAGCTTGTATTCTATAATCTTTGTAGATACTGGAATCATATCAATTACAAGCTTATTGTCTACATTATCCATTTAAACAAAAAGGATATATATAGTACCAATGAAATCACAATCGTCCGATTCAAAATCAAACCCTTCTGAACCTTTCACAAATTCACAACCATCGAATATAAAAGATGAAAATAATTGCAACCAGAGGACAACAACAATTAGAAGATAACACCAATGGTATCCAAATGCAATCCACAACAAACCTAGTAGCCATACCACAACAAATCTTGAAAACTTCCACTGAACGACTTCTAACAAGGATCAATGGGATCAACCCAATATCAAAAGAGGCAGAAACAATCTTACCAAGGATGTGTCGAAGCTTCCAGATGGCAGAAAAATACTCCACGTGCCAACGAAAAGCTGGAAGGTCGAGAGCTTTGAGCAACGCGTGAGACTTATGCGCGTATCCTTCGTTCGCCGGAATTCGTGGTGGGCTGGTCGGCAGATGGTGCTGCTTCCTAGACTGGTGGTGACACAAAAAAAAAAAAAAAAAAAAAATCTTCTCACCCTTGCTCGCTCTCAACGTAGCACGTTGCTCACTAGGGCAACTTCAACATGAAAAACACACTTAAAAAAATTTTAAATTCTTACGAAGTGCTCTGATACCATGTTATAGAAGAAAATAGTATATTTTTTGTATTTATCTTTTTGTACATACATAGAGGTATATATACAAAGCTTTCTAAGTTGGTATACCAACCCTTACCTCCCAATTCTTTAAAGACATTGCCTAGTAAATATAACACTAGTAAATACAATATTATCTACAACCCTTTTTCCTATAACAAAATAGAAGCATACGTTTCTCATTTTGATTTTTTTTTTCTACACTTTGTATCATCAATTGAGAGTTTTCCCTACTTCAAAAAATAAAAGTCTAACATAGTATTTGCCCTGTCAGTATGTGCTTTGCCGCTTGTTAATGTTTGCCCTCTAACTATTATTCAATATTTAGTTTCAATCTGTAATAACTGAGATAGAAATATGTGCTTTCTATCAGATAAAGGATATGGAGGGAAGTATGAAGCAAGGTTCACTCAAGTATTATTTGGAATGTCTTGATTTTCCAGATGAAAGTAAGTTCTAAATCTTGTATATCTATTTGTTCTGCTATATTAATTCTCAAGTATTATTTGGACTAAGTTGCATGCAATAGGTTTGGCTTATTTACCAACCAACTAGATTCTTGAACACAAACAAAAAATAGAGCTGTTGATGCTGGACAAAATTTTAGCATCCACCAAATCTGAGATGATGATATGTCATTACTTGATCATCCCTTATTATTATTTTTTTAATAATTCAGTAAATGGTATAAGGTCATGAAAAAAAACTGGGGCCTATGCACCAAATAGATTCCTGAGCCATGAATTAGAAACCAGAGCTTAAGATGGTGGACCACTCTTGGATAACTTTTATCTTCTCTTTGTCAACCTCTGTATCTCTTCACAAAACAAAATAACCAAGAGACACAACTTTATCTTGACCAAAGACACTTTGTTCATGTTTCCATGCAACTTTTCATTTTGCCATGTTTCAGAAACTTCTCTTAGGTGCTGTAAATGCAAGAGGAAATTGAAATATACACCATAGGTCATTGAAATATATGGCAGCCCATTTTCTAATAAATTGCCAAATCCATGATGCATTAATCTTATAAACATGCTTGGCACACTAGAAAGTCCCAAAGGCATTACCAACCAGTTGTAAAACCCGAGCATTGCTTTGAATGTGGATTTCCATGTGTCACCTTTTCTCATACATATCCGATGATAGGCACCTTTTTGATGAATCTTGAGCAATGTGGCTTCATGGAGCTCATCTAACAGGCTGTCTAACTGAGGGATATGCAGTAGCTATACCTAATGTTGATCTTGTTGATGGTGTGGCTATCCACACACATTCTTAGGCATGAGTAAGGTGGGATGGAGCATGGACTCATTAACTCGCTCATGAACCCTTTCTCCAACAAATTTGATACCTAGTGTTCCAAGTTCCTTTGATCTTTTGGATTCATGTGATATGCTAGTCGCTGGGTGAAGAAGCAATGGGAATCTTTGAGGTTCAATACCATGAAAAGGGGGTAATCTCTTAGGCAACTCTTTAGGAAACAAATCAATGTTTTTTTTTTTTTAATTGGCACCTCTCAAATCACACTTGGTTGGAATCAGGTTGTTTTTACACTTTCCTTCTTCACCTTTTGCTCCTTATGCGCCTCTATGGGCTTAAGTGATCCCAACATAGCTTTGCACCCATCCATCTCCCTTGGGGCAATTTTTTGTGTGAGACATTCAACGTTGCATATACTTTTCTATTACCTTTTCAAGAACCCCAGTTTTAAACGTGCAAATTGTAAATTGATCCATTTTGTAATTATAGATTGTGATGATATGCTTTACAAATGCAATTTATGTATTATAGCTCAAACTAGAATATTGATTGCATTCCTAGAATGCTCTCTGGTTCATAACTTTGAGGAATCATTCTATGCCATGGAATTTTCACAGAGCTTTATTGGACAAAGTTATATGATTCACCCAAGCGAGGTGGTCCTAAACAACGAAAGATTAAGAAGCAGTTGATGGTGCGCCCTTCATTTCCTCCAGTTTATCATAGAAGTGAAATTTCTAATGTTAATTCCCTCTTAGAAGTGTCAGTTGTTGTATGTGATGAGTGGATGGTGGGGGATTTAGTTGACTGGTGGGCTGATGATTGTTATTGGTCTGGAAGTGTAACGAAAGTGTTGGGAGATGGAAAGCTGCAGGTATATAATAACTTGATGTTATAAGAATCCCTTTTATCTTCCGCAAACTGCTGAAGTTTTGCAGCAAAGAACAAAAATAGTCAGCAAATCTTTCTCATCATGCTTTGTTACCTTTCGTAATCTTTTGCTAGATTGAATTGCTGCCTTGTCCTTTGGGTGAAGGGGAGTGCTATGAAGTTTTGTCCAAGGACTTACGCCCTGCTTTAGATTTTTCTCTAAAGGATGGTTGGACTATACCCACTCCTAAGGTGGTTCTCTAAGATCATGTAGTTTTGGTTTTACTTCTTTTTAACACTTTCAGCTCCAGCTATCTTTTCTATTGCAAACCCTTTTTTTTTTTTTTGGCATTCCATAGAGTTTACGTGTGACATATCTATGTGAGGATGAAAGATAATAACATGGAAAGTTAGGAAAATAGTTTTAACAACTATTAAATGACTGATTATGCATCTTATGGTCAGTTAGGACCCATATCATCTCTTGCTCTCCCACCCATAAAAGTTGTTTATTGCATGTCCTCATGCAGGACTGCTTAACTCAATATTATATTTGGAAGTAATATCATGTTAATTGTAGGTTTTGATCAAAAGAGATTGTATGCTATTTACTTAGATTGGAATATATACAAAGTATAGCTAAGGGTTGATACATGTAGTTGGAATGTCTTAGATTTTGTAGATTTAGTTGTTATCAATATATGTTTGCATATCTCATTGTTATCTTTCTGTTTTTGTGCATTGTTTCATATATATATGTGTGTGTGTATTATAAATAGCATATCTGGAATAAATATTTATCTTCTTTAACAACTTAGTTATGTATAAATCATCTCTAGTTCTCAAGGAAATAATATATTAGAAATTATTCAAACACTTATAACATCGGAGTTGTAGGCTGGAGTCATATTCTCCCAATCATGTCCTAAATTTCCATAACCAAGTAACTAGAAAGGTTTTTCTTGTCGCAAAGGAAATATGTGATTGACTTGTTAAGAGAGATGGGTAAATTGGGATCTAAGCCATGTGGTACACCCATGCTTCCAAAAATGCAGCTTACTAAAGAAGGTAAATTGTTTAAGGACCTGGACTGGTATTGATGTTTGGTTGGGAAGTTAAATTATCTCATAGTGACCTATCCTTGATATTGCATACTTGGTTAGTGTTGTAAGTCAGTTTATGCATTTTCCTATAGTGCATCATTGGATTGTGTTATAAATTAAATGTAATAGCTCACATCATATTTATAAGTTTAAGTTTTTAGATTAGATACCTGTGATGTTAACCTTAATATGGTATTAGAGTAGGAAGTCATAAGTTAAAATTTTTGTACACTTATTACAACCCTACTAAAATTAAATCATCTACTTGATGGGTTTTAGTTAAAGTGAAAATTCTGACCCTCAAGTGGAGAAAGTGTTATAAAGTAAATATAATAATTAATAGCTCACATCATACTACAAATTTAAATTTTTAGATCAGATGACTGCAATGTTAACTTTAACAGACATTTTTAGAATAAATTTTATGTTATGTAAAGGGTGCATTAGGTTGTGGTTTAGTATATGGAAACCATGAAATAACTGTATCGAGTGTTTCTCATATGCTTATTAAGTAGGGTTTAAAATAGATAAAAGATCTAACATTGGATATTATGTGTTGGTTGAAGGAAATCTAATATCTTGGACGAAGCAAGAAACAGAACATTGTATTACGTTCGGGTGTAGAGTTAGAATACAGACTATGGCTCAATCAGTATGTGAATTAATATGGATTCATCAACTCTTGAGTGAAGTTGGCTATGATGTGTCATTACCTGCACGGTTATGGGGTAATAATCAGGCAGCCATTCACATTGCATCTAACCTCTTGTTTCATGAGTAAACGAAGCATATTGTCATCATTTCAATCGTGAGTAGATACAATCAAATTTCTATTGGGCATGTCAAGACTGGAGAACCGTTATCAGAGATTTTGACTAAAGCTCTATATAATGATATCTGTAACAAGTTGGACATGATCAATGTTTATGTTCTAACTTGAGAGGAGTTATGGAATAAAATTGTAAATATTATTATTCATGTGTAATTAATACAATGTTAAGGATTGATACACCAACATTAGAAGCACATCATCTATATATATATTCCTCATATGTACATAAATATTATTACATCAAGATACAATTATTCTATATAATTGTTAATTTAGCTGAATGAATTTTTCACATATCTCCAAGGTATAAATACAGGTACATATGGCTATTTTAGGATAATCAACCATACAATTAAACACGTTGACTGTTTCAGGATAGTCAACCATACGATCAATTAAAACTATCAATTAGAATAAACAGAAACTAATCCTAGGTGAGAAAGGAAAACATAATCAACTGGGATATTATAGAATATGTGCCGACTTATATGCTAAGTTACATTTTCTCTACACTTATTTTTTATACTTTTACAGTGATGCATTAATTGCTAGGAAAATGTCAATGGCCTTGTGTGCTATATTTTTTTAATGAACCGTGTTATAGTAAATCTTTTGGATATTACAGTGTTAAATATTTCACATCATCTTATATAATCAGCAATTCAAATGAGCTAAAGATTAGATGATGGGAATCCTTTTACATCTTCCTGTTGGCACAGTTATTGGAGAGCAGCTTTACATCTCTTTTAATTTTTTTACAAGTATTTATAGCACTTTAGATCAATTTATTTTTGGTAGTTGTAGTTAAATTGATTAGTGTTATCGATCGCTTTTGCTATAGCCTTTTTTTCATTTCTTATATTTTTATACATAAGATGTACAGAATATCTCCATTCTCCTGCCACTCCTGAATTTGTTTCATGTTAGCGGATGCAGGTTGGAACCAATCGCATCTGTGCCCAATTAATCAAGCCTGCAAATGAAGGTATGCTACTGCATCACATGTTGCATAAAGACAACACAGTTAATATACTTTATGAGGGTATAATATAGCTATGTATGGAATTTTGGAACCAATAGGGTAGGCCTATCTCATTCAATTGGCTCATTTTCCAGTTGTCGTGATTGATCTATTAGTAAATAAACTTGCTGGTTATTCTATTGAACAGCGAAAGTAGTGGGGAACCTCCAACAATGAAATCGCTTTACTTCTATTGTAAAATGGTCTTTTGGTGCATTCCCTAGTACCTTTCAAATAGCAATAGGGAGATCACTATCGTCTGTGGGTGTTTCAATTGTCTCTAATTGCAAGGAGGGTTTTTCTCTTACTGTGGCCCCATTCTCCAGTACTCAAGTCCTTGCTATTGCAATGAAGGACGGATTTATCCTCAAGGAGCGTGTCGCTCAGTTGAACAACAGGACAATTAGGCATTACAGTTTCTCTTGAATATATTTTGGTGATTTTGGAAAATGATTAATATCATTAACCAGATGGCTAAAACTAATTCCCAAGTTGGGACTGCAATTTAGCAACACATTTTAGGAATTAGTTTAGCTAAAGGCTTACTTTAAATTTAGTTTTTCCAGGGTGGATAACTTGACCAATTTTTCACTTAATACATTTGGAAAACGATCAGTATTATTAACCAAATGGTTGAAACTAAATCGCATGCTAGAACTGCGTATTAGCAACAGCATTCCAAGAATTAGTTTGGCTGAAGGCTTTGTATAAAAACTTGTATTTGTATGGGGAATTCTCTTTTAATACATTTGGAAGACAATACAATTAAAATATCACTGGATATAAATAACGGTGACCATTTTAATACTTTCCCCTAAGCTTAGGTTTTAATGTCCATTAGTTGCTATCTTGCTTAACAATACAAATAGTTAATTACAGATTATTTTAGAATAAGGTATCTCCCAATCTTCAAATAACCTTTTAAGCTGAATAGCCTTTCAAATTCCTTGTGAAGTAGCTTGAAACCGAATTCCACATTGCTTATAGCTGCCACGGTTTGTTTCTTACTTTGCAAAGTCACCAAATTTCCCTACACCTTTGTACGATGGCTTGATGTAGATTTATATCATGTATATCACTAGCCCAGTCAACATTATAAAGTATTATACCTTTATTTGTTGACTTGCGGAATATACCTTCTGCAAGCATCACCTTAAAAATATTCGAGTATTCAGTGTAAGGCATCCAAGTGTTGTTTAGTAGGACTATGCATTACTCAACTTACAACTTCCACAGCATAAGTTATATTGAGTTTTGTTAAAGATAAATAGATTTGATGACACTAGCCTTTGGTTTTGTTCTTGATCTATTAGAGTGTTTTAATCCAAAAACAAAACGGTATTATACTATTATGGGTGTTACATTTTCAAAAAACATTCCATTTTTTCATAAAAATTCCCTTCAGGGGGAGAAGTCTAGTGAGGAAGGAAATTTTTGGGAACAAAGTCTTTTACCTAGTATCATCAATCTTGAGCCTCTAATTACTCAAAATTCCGAAAAGGAAACAATACAAGAGGAAAATTCTAAACCTGATTAGCTTGTTTATTCTAGGAAGAAGATCCACAAAAAAACAAGTCCATCTCTTGTTTCAACAAATGATCAATCGCATTCCCTAAATGACCATTAGGAAGACAACGTAGGTAACTTATCTCACCCTACTTTATCTGAATGTATTCTTTCTGAACCTAACAAAATCTTAGCTCTGATTCCTATTTCTCAAACTAAAAACCTTGGTGTTCCTATTGCCCTTAGAAAGGGAGAAGGAAATGTGCTCAATACCCTATTGCCGATTACATGTCCTTGGCTAAACTTTCCAAATCCCATAGAGCCTTTACATCTAATATTTCCAAAATTGTTGTGCCAAGAAACATACAAGAAGCAGTAGAATATCCTAATTGGAAGTTAGCAGTACTCGAAGAGATGAGAATCCCGAAGAAAAATGCAACTTGGGAGGTGGTGGATTTGCTGAAAATTGTGGGTTGTAAATGGGCTTTTACGGTGAAGTGTAGAGCTGATGGGTGTGTAGAGATATATAAGGTAACATTGGCGGCAAAGAGCTTTACATAAACACAAGCAATCGACTACCAAGAGACATTTGCTCCTGTAGCAAAGATTATTATTATCTCTTACAGTCAATTCAAACTGGCCCTTACATCAATTAGATGTGAAAAATGGCTTCCTCGATGGGGAGTTAGAGAAGTTTTTTCATGAGTCTCCCACCTGGGTTTTGAAGGAAAGCATGGGGCTGAGAAGGCGTGTAAACTGAAGAGATCTTTGTACAGTTTCAAATAATCCCCTAGGGCTTGGTTTAAACAATTTGGCAAAATAGTGAAACGTCTTGGTTTTTGTGAAAGTCAAAGTTAAGCAGGGTGAAATTGCCATTTTGATTTTTTTATGTTGATGATATTGTCCTAACAGGGGATGACAGCATGGAGTTAGCCAAGCTAATGGAGAAACTCTCTACTGAATTCGAGATTAAAGACCTTGGACCATTGAAGTATTTTTTTGGCATGGAGTTCGCTAGGTCTAAAGAAGGAATTTTTGTTAACCATAGGAAATATGTGTTGGATCTCCTCGAAGAAACAGGTATGCCTGGTTGTAGGACAGCTGAAACACCAATCGAACCCAATATGAAGCTCGAGGTTGCAAAAGATGTTAGAGGGAGAGAGTGCTACCAAAGGTTAGTGAGCTGGTTAATTTACCTATCACGTACTCGACTAGACATTGTTTTCCCGGTTAGCATGGTGAGCTAGTTCAGCACTAACCAGAATCTGAACATTTTGAAGCGGTCTACCGAATTTTGAGGTACTTAAAGGGAATACTAGGTAAAGGTAAAGGGATATTTTTCAAGAAGCGAAATGTATGCAGATTGAAGCCTATATTGATGCAGACTAGGCTGGTAGTATAATAGATCGTAGGTCAACATCTGGCTACTATGCTTTTGTAGGAGGTAATTTGGTTACCTGGAGAAGTAAGAAACAAAATATGGTCGCCCGGAGTAGTGCAGAGGTAGAATTTAGGGCTGTGGTTCATGGCATTTGTGAAATAATTTGGATCAGAAGATTATTAGAAGAACTTGAAGTTCAGATTGCTTTGCCGATGAGATTATATTGTGACAAGAAGTCAACAATTTCCATAGTCAAAACCTGATTCCTCATGATTGTACAAAGCATGTGGAGGTAGATAAACACTTCATTAAAGGGGAAGTTAACAGTGGACAAGTGTGCCTAGTTTACACCCTAACTATAGAAAAAGTCGCTGATATGTTCGCTAATGAGCCGTATAAGAAACAGTTTGATTGTTTAATGAGCAAGCTAGCCATGGAAGATATCTTCAAACCAGCTTAGGTGGGGGGTATTGGAAATATTGCACAAATCAAGGAGGGGTGTTTTAACCAAATATAGTGTATATATTTTGGTCAATCATATAAATTAAGAATTAGCATTTATTTCTCTATAATTTAGTCAATCATGTAAATTAGGAATTAACATTTATGTCCCTATAATTTAGTTTTTCTTTTCTACTTTAGAGCTTCTGTAACATGTATAAAATTCTCGGTAATGAAACAATTGAATTATCCCTTCATTTTACCTCTTTCGCTTTTATCAATCTTACATTATGTTTTTTAATAATTGAAGTGTCGTTTTCTTGTTACTCTTACATTATATTTTCTAATAATTGAACTCTTAGCAAGGCGGTCGTCATACTATAATAGGTGTTTTAAAGGGCGATATGGCTTCTGGAGGTAGGATGGAAAATGTAACTACCGGAGGATCTTTAAGTGCTTCAGCTTCTTCAGATAGCTTACTGCCAATATTACCAAGACAAGAGGGAAGTCCTGAACAACCCCGTATTACTAATTTTTCTACCCAAGGGCATCCAACTGATGGTGGCATAAACATTAATCATAGATCCGTTCAAAGGGCCAATTGTTGTGGCTGCGTTTCAGGTCCTGCAACTTCAGATCTAAAAACAGAAGGCAGCGCATCATTAAATGTAATGTTCTCCAATACAGTGGAAGCTGCAATTTGGACCTGGAGGAGCTTGCCAACCGTGTCGAGTGGCTTAAAGGCATGCTGGAATTTAGCATGCCCTTCTCAAAGAAATCAAAGCCAAGTGGAAATTTGCAGAGCACCATCCATCATCCATATCAAAATAAGACACTAGACCAGAGGTAACTGAATGTGAATTTATCATGCATGCTTTCATTGTTTTTCTTGTGTGTTTCGAATTGATTCATTGACCTGAAGGCCATGCTGCACTGTTGGAAAATATCATTATTGAATTAACCGAGTTATATTAGTTACTTTTGTTCTATGTATGTTATGGCTCTTCTTGTTGACACCTGGACTCACCTGTTGGCCATCTCCACTGTAGGATTGACCAGGTAGTGCTAAGAATCCCTGCATCTCTGCATAAACTTTAGTGTTGTGTTTATTGGTGAAAATGACAATGATGCTTTATGCCTTGCTAAATTTTTAAAATCTTCTCTGATAACTTCTGGTCGAATGAAAACTGAAGCTTTTCATTTTCTTGGAAAAAGGTAGGTGGCTCTCATTTTGCCTATATAGCTGGCTGCTTCCTTCGATGAAATCCAAGCCGTGTATGCTTCAAAGCGTGTCTAGTCCTGATGATTGACCACTGCCTTGAACTCTACGGTCCCTCCATGAGATATATTCCTAGTACTGTATCCGAATGCGATTACCAGAATCTGCCTCCTTTTTCTGGTTTTCATGTACAAAGGTGTTGGTTTTCGTCTTTTGTTACAATCTTGGCTCTCCAAGTAGGAAAATTGTGGGACTTATCACCCTTTTGTAGCCACATTTATCAGAAATTTCTTAGAATTTGCATCTTGTATGTGAATATGGGGGTTTCAGTTTTGGTTCAAAAAATGTAGTAGCCAAATGGTTTGTTCTTCAAGTTCCTGCCACCAATTTAATCTGTTGTCATCTGCTTTTAATTAATTTATAGTTGTTTCCTCCATTTATAGTTATTTCAGTCTTCAGATAAGTTTATATGAAAATAATTATAAAAATTTCAATAATGTAATACGTGTTGATTCCGATGATTATTTGGGACCTATTTATGTGCTTCTTATGTGTAATTTCACTTGTTTATATTACCTATTAGGCTCCTGTGGTGGTTTTCTGGCGATATTTTATGTATCAGAACAAAAGATTTGAAATTTCAACCTATGAGGATTAAATCCGAGAATATTACATGTTTAATATACTTTAAAAAAAATTACATAAAACAAAATTAGAGAAAAAACAATCACATAATTAGTGTTGTTATATCCCATAGAGTATATGCGATATAGATTTGTATGATCATTGCCAATTCCTTATGCGATACACATAATTTATATGAATCGCATAAGGAATCAGCGATACTCGTATGAGGTTTGACCTTTGTCGCTTTGAAACGACCATTAATTAATGGCCGAACTATTGAACAATAATGCATGCATCCCTCCCTCTCTCCCCTCTTAGGGCCTTGTCCCCTTTTAGCACTTGGAGGTCTGTCTCTCTCTATAAAAAAAAAAAAGAACTCCCTCTCTCTAGCTCTGTCGCTCTCTCTAATCCCTCTTGTACCTTTACCTTCCTTTTCTCCTTCTGCAGAAACCGTCTTGACGACTACAACACAAAACCAGAAACACCAATTCAAACCCTTATCACCAAAGTTAGTCACTACTATAGCCATTCGAATGTGTATTGCCTAACCTAGATGTGATACAAGAACTTCCAAAACTTTTAATGAGTAGGTTGTTGTATCGCATCTAATACTAGCGATATAGTAATATTAATTTTGTATTTATTTTTGTGTAATTTATATTTGTTTTTTTTTTTTATTTTTTGAAGGAGCACTAAGCACGTGTTTCATCTGATTAAACCCTATAGGCTAACATTTATATATAAAAATTTGGGTACGTTAACTTATTTTGAAAATTAAATTTCGTGGTTCTTTCGTCTAATTTTCGTACTTCAACGTTTGGTTTAATTCTGGAAACATTATTGGTAGCCTGATTTTTGAAGCGAATGTCCTAAGCACTAAATTTCCAAGGATTTACACATTGGCTACGGGCGAACTTGTGAATTGGGAAAAAAAAAAAAAAAAGTGAATGGCGGCAAGTGGCTAACTTGAATTTTGATGCAAAACTTTAAACGTGAATGTCATGTGCTAAAATAAGGCATAACCGAAATGCATAGGTTCGAGTTTAGACAAAATCATTGAGTCTTTCTAAGAAGTTAAGAGGATTAAAGGGATCTCTGAGTGAAGTATCATGTTTACGAAGTAGAGAATTAATGACACCTCTTACGTGATGATTTAGGTATTTGTGACCTGCAATGCGAAACACCGATTCGGATGTAGCGATTGTGAATGTATGGTCTTATGAAACTCAATACTTTATTTACTTCAAAATGGTAGAGAGGGAGTTATATAATTAATGTTAGAAGGAGATCTTTCCTCATTTTACTTAAAACTTGACTTCCAAAGAGTGATTATTTTCCTATTCTACTGACTCTTTTTTATCAAGTGGTATTGGCTGTTTTCTCCACAAGTAGTTAGCAGCTTCTATCTGGTGGTATTGGCTGTAAGGAATAGATTTTATGACTATATAGCAATTTTATCTTCATCAAATTTACATTTGCAATGCACAACTATATCCACATGATCAATACTACTACCACGGTCTCCACTGCCATCTTCATTATTGTATACTTACACCACTATCATCTCAATACTAGTATAGCTACCAATCTACACCATCATTAACACCTCTATACCATAAATACTATCGCGGAGGTTGTTACGAACATTAACCATCCATATCGCCGCTACCACTATTATTATTTAATTACTTCTACCACTATCATCATCAACGTTGTCCCTATTAGCCTGCTATCAACCATACCACCAACAAATGATGATCATTGTCAATGCCACTATCACCTTCATAACCCTTATATTGCTACTATCATCATGCCACTTTCAAACCAATTCTATTGTTGCACCACCACATTTGCCACCATATTGTCACCACCACCTTCCCTTCCATCATGATCACTTTTACTATCATTGTTGCAACATCATCACTAGCATTACGATTATGATACTACAACTAGTAACACTACCTTGCACTACCACCCCTTCTTGCACTAATACCACCACCACCAACACTGACAATGCAACAAAGTCATCATTACTACCATGGTGTTGGTGATAGTAGTGGTTTGATTGTGTGATAGTAAAGCTAGCAGTGGGGGTAGTGGTACAATGTTGGCATTTTGGTAGTGGTGTAATAAGGCCGAGATGATAGTATCAGGGTGAGATAGTAGACTATAGTGCTAATGTTGATGCTAGTGCTAATCTAAGTACTAATGGTGCTTGATTTATAATGGTAGTAGTGGGATAGCGAAGGTGGTATTATTTGGTACGATTAATGGAGATGGTGGAAGTAATGGTAATGATATATACCAAAATACCAAAAAAGATCATATGGATACTTTTGTTCTATTTTTAGTTCAATAATGTAATATACTATATTATGTAAACAGTGGAACAATTAGTACTTGCAATCAGAACTTATGGGACATGAATAATGAGATATATATTATTGGGATAATGTCAAAAATGATACCTAAACTTTCGTAAAATGTTCAATTAGGTATCTAAAGTTTGGTTTTGAACAATTTGGTACCTGAATTTTTGCAAAAAGTTCAATCAAGTTATTCAAAACCAAACTTTATGTAAGAAAAATGTACATGAAAACTTGCTTCATATATTAAATTATTCAAAATCAAACTTGAGGTTTTTGATTGAATTTTTGCAAAAGTCTAGGTACCAATTTTGACATTAACCCTATATTATTTGGCTACTCAAAACAATAAGTATTCAATATTTTTTAAATCTTCTTTCTTTTTTATTATTGAATACAATAATGGGATGACCAAATTGATTATACTTTTAAGTTTGAATATTGTCTAGCAGAAAACGTGGGAGGAGTGGAAATGAGTATAAGATGATTTTTTAGACAAAAGATTATGGATAAAATAGAAAGAGTTATTATAGCCTTTTTTTTAATTTTTATTTTTCTTGTTATAATAGGAAGGGGGATTCAAATCTAATTTAATTTACTTCAATGACAAATATTAATACCATTAGACTATAAGAACATTCATAATTATCATAGCAATTATTGATGCAAGGATGAAGCATTTGAGTAAACCGGTTGACCATGTGTAAAGAAGACTTCCAATTAGATACGGGCACCCGTTTTGAATAAAACCGAACCGGACCGGATATGCCAGTTTCGGTCCGGTCCTTGTGGAGCTGGCGGTTCCTAGTTTGGTTCTAGAATCAAGGAACTATCTATGTTGCAATTTGTTTTTAAAAGAAGAAGATTAAAGAAAATATTATGTCATGAATGTTTGTGTTTAATTTGAATATGTTTTTGAGTTCTATTTGTCTTGGTTTCTTTTTTATGTTTTGGTAATCGAATGGGTTGGTTCGGGTCCGGTGCGTTCCTAGTTTAGAATCGAATTGTGCCTATGTCTACTTCGATTCAAACGGCGCAAAATTTAAAAAATTAAGCATGTTTACCTTTTCTAGAAAATATTGGTAATGTTAGAGCTGTGGTGAATGAGGTAGAGTATTAGTGTTAATTTACATTTCGTTCCTTCAAATACTATTAATGGATTGTGCATTCAGAGTGAAAGGAAAAAAAAAATTAATAAATTAAGTGAATAAATCACTAATGAATTAATTTAAATATATATAAATTTTCCTTATGTGATAATTAAGCCGGATATCTTTAATGTAAGGTTTTAAAAAGGTAAATGATGTACCTAAACTCGAAAATTCAATTTGATACCAAAATATTAAAGTGGTCAATTTAATACCCAATCAAACTTTCATAACTATTTTTATATCTTTTTAGCACTGTATATTCTCTTTGCTGTTGTGGAGGAGATTGTCTGTTATTTAATTTTTCCTAACATCGTCTACTACAAGTAGACTATCTCTTCCACCTTAGTAAACAGTATTAGCAAGATAGTAGAATTAGTTATGAAAAGTTTGATTAAAAATTAAATTGATCATTTCAAATTTTGGGTATTAAATTAAATTTTTGTGAAAAGTTAAGATATCAAATTTAGCATTTATCCATTTTAAAGTTAATATTGTAGTGCCATGGAAACTATTCTCAAACTTCAGTAGGAGAATCGGTGGAATGCTTTATTATGCCTTGACACGGAAATGGATGAACGCTTTCTTTTCCCGGAAAATCAGTAAACTCACACTTAACATGAAAGTAAATTCATGATGGTTTTAGCACTAGGATTACAGATTGGAATTATAATTATATTGTCAAGTATTCGAATCAAAGCAATGTTGCACATGGCATTGCGACTCATTATGCATTAAGGGACTATTAGTGTTGGGCATTATGATTAAAGCAAATCTTGCCAATTATCTCAGTGCATGAAACACCCCAAAAACAAAGGAGAAATCCATATCTCATGGGAACAAGACAAGTAGTTTGGACCTAAAGTGTGGACTTATTTCGAAGGATTTTAAAATTCAATTGGTATGTTCGGTTGGCAGGAATGAAAATAAATAAAATTAGAATAGAAGTAATGGTTATTATTTTGTTTGATTACACTCTAAATAAGTAATAAATTAGGGATATTCTGTAAAATTGTAGTCAAGTGATTTGGTTGTGTTATAATATTAAGGCAAAAAAAAAAAAACTAATGAATAACTCTTTATTTGATTTAAAGAATCATTTCACAACTTTTTTATTTGACAAAAATGGAAATTTCATGAAGTCATTATTTTATAAAATTATATTTATTTATTTATTATCTTTTCCCAATGATGAAGTGACTATGGGATGGTCCTGTAAATAGGGAAATCACTATTTCATTCCATCCAACTTTTTAGAATTTAGGTGGCGTTCCTTTTTTTACTTTTCTATTTCATCTTAAACTTTACTTAAGTAAACATTTCACCCACCACTTCAAAAAGTAAAGCAACTATTCAAGTCATAATTTGGTCTCTCGCTACCCTAAGAAGCAAAGTTTTATTCTAGGCTGGTGCTTTCACTCTTGTCTTTTTTGGTGGAAGAATGGACGAGGTTCATTTTGCACTATTAGTATTTTTTTTTCCCCCTCTTTAGTCATGTCCCATGATTTAGCCAAAATAAATTGATGTTCGGAATCTAGGGTTGCCCGAAATCTAACTGCCTCACTTTTGAAAGGACTAGTATTTTCAATTTGAATCTTTGCATATTAATATTGCATTTGTTTTTATACGAGGTAGAAAAAGTAAGTAGATGGATCTTGTAAGAGTGCAGAGTTCAATATATGTGATCTTTGGTAAAAATTATAGTGCGAATTTCGAGAGATTGCATCTTTTTCATATAAATAAATAAATAAATATATATAAGATGATGAAATTTATAGATGTGTAAAAATCACATTATATTAAATGGGTTAGGCAATGATGAGTTCCAATTTAGTCATGAGAGTTTTGAATTGATGGGTTTAGAATGGGCTTTGTTAAGAATGCCCATTGTTCCTAACCTTTCTTAGCCATGTTTAAGCTTACAATTGTTATAGGTATATTACCTAGTCACTCTTAGCCATTAGTAATCAAACCAATTTAAGTATGGTTGTTCAATACTCCTCTTATAAATGCCCATTGATCTTCATGACGAAGCCGAATTCAAGTCAATTTACTCTACTAAACTCCCACTTCATCGCCTATCATAGCAACATGAGAGTATATTGAGATTGTATGTTCCTCTTGTATAATTGCTTACTATTTCATCTTTGGTATCAATAATTATCTCTCGAGAAGCATTGTTGAGGAAAAAACCTTAGCCACCCTTTTTCTTACTTAGCAATGTAAACTAATTTTTAATGTTCTTTCTTTCTTTCCTTTTTTTTTTTTTTATTTTTTTTGTGGTCCAATGTTACCAAAATCACAATGCTATTTAATTGTGGCTATTTGTTTATAAATAGAAAGACAACTTCTTTAAAACTTTATTAAATGGATTGGATCCCACTTACAAATTATTGATTTTGATTTTAAAAAGAAAAAAATTAGAAAGGGAACCATATGGATTCGTTGAATCTAATACCATGTCATAGCCCCATCCACTCGATAGGGTAGTGTTAGACCTTTGATAAAAAATCATGGACCTAACAATTCATATCTAGTTAGATCAAATTGGAACCCATGCTTATGTTACACAAGTAAATCCTAGAGATAATTTTGCTTGCATTAAATTATGAAAAGAAAATTAAATTTACATGGAAGGAGTATATCTAGTAAACAGTTAAGTTGACTATTGTTGTCCCCTTGATTCTGCCAATAAAGTAGATTCGATCTGGGCTTATCAATGTTTAGGCCTGCAAAAGAAGAATGAGTTAGCGGGAATTGGGGGTTATCTAATGTGACCATTCTAACTGTCAAGTTAATGTCTCATAAGAAGTGAGTAAACAAAGGAGTAGAGTTTTGGTAAATTATTACTAAATGATTGAGAAAGACCCCTAAGAGGGTATTTATATGGGCATGACAATATGCAGTTTTCAAGAGTAGATGCATGGTCATGGAGTGTATGGCAATTGCAAAAGTAGTGGGTATTGATAGAGCTGGACAAATGGGCCATAACCCGTGGGTTGGCCCGTTTAACCCCCTTTTAAAGAGGGTTAGGGTTGATTTTTTTCAACCCGTTTAAAAGCAGGCTAAAAAAACCCAGCCCGTTTAACCCACGGGTTAAAGCGGGTTAACCCGCAACGGGCCGGGTTGGCCCACCTCAATATTTTTTTTTATTTAGGTTTTAACTTTTAACTTTTAAACCTAAATTTGAAAGTTGAAATTGAAAGTTGAAAGTTTAAACTCTCTCCTGCCGTCCGTCCTGCACTCCTGCGGTCTTGAGTCTCTTGACTCTTGCGTCTTGCGGTTGCGGCTCTTGCCCTCGGTCCCTCGGAGGCTCAGACCATCTCATCTCCGTCGAACGTTGTCCATCTCCGGCCTCCGCTGGCGCCTCTGCTTAGGTCCCTCCGTAGTACAGCAACGGACGAGTGACGACAGCCCCAATATCGACCACTGTAGCCGGTTGCTTCTGGTTGACAATAGCCTCCTCTCCCTCCTTGCATCGCCGACCGCCGTCGCATGTATGTGTATGTGTTTGGAATTAGTTTGACAATAGCCCCAACATCAAATTTCTGGGTTTGGATTTAGTTTGAGTTTATGGTTGTTTTTGTTGATTTGAAAGGTGTTTAGTTTATGGTGGCCGCATTATTGTTCGATGGTGGTAGTTATTTTGGCGTGGTGGTTGGAATTAGTGTGTTTGATGTTGTATTTTCGGCATTTGATTTGATTTTGGGTTGACATTGGTCTTTGAGTTTGTCGGGGTAAAGTTTCAGATTTGAATCGTTGTTCGTTGAGTTGGTATGTTGGTGGGTTTGTTAATGGTGATGCATGGCAACAAATTTATTTATTTTATCGATCTTTTATAACGCTTGTTTAACACGAAGTTTTAAAAGGTTAAATTTTATGATAAACATCAGTAAAATTGAAGGGAAAAAAAAACAATCTTTACTAGAAATTTTTTTATTCCCTTCTGCAGTGATACTTTTTTTCCTTTTTTTCCAAAGCCACGAACAAACATGGACTAACCATCACAACTAGAATTTTATTAGGGAATATTACACTTTTAATCCAAAATGTTTTTATAGTTGTTCAGTTCTGCTCTGGATATCTTTATGTGAAGCAATAATCCTAAATCTACAAAAACATTCGCAACTAGAGGTGTTTTAAATAACTTTTCGATGGATTTAATATTGCATCAGTAGAAAGCAGGGGCAAAATGTCTAGTACACCCATCTCTAGGATCAGTAGAATGATTATATATACTAGGCTAACAAAATAGACATATAAGCAAGGCTGACAAAATACTTAGAAGTACAGCTAACACAATACTCTAAACGTCCTCTTGGACCAAATAAAATTAGAAGGGACAAAAGCGATCCATGAATCCACCCGCAAGCTATGCATCATGCACAGATAACCGAAGCAATATATATTTGCCTAATTTTAAAGCCATTCCTGAATTTGTCAAGTCTTTTCAATTTTATTGATAGATACATGAGTAAAAAGGGAAGGAGGAATATAAGGAAGTCATATTCTTTACAAGAAATGTAGAATCAGAACAAAAACCAATTTAGATGCAGCCAAAACTTTCATATATTTATTTGTTCAACATTGTGATATCATCTCATCTAGGCCTTTGCATCTGTATGTAATGATCAATATTGGCCATCTTTGGATCCACTTCCTGTTGCAGTTATGAAATTCTAATTCACCACCCTTGATCAGTTTTAGTCCTTCCCATGGAGTTGGATTCTTTTAACATACTATTGTTAATTTGTTATATCATTTGTTCTTACTTTTATGGTTTATTTCATTATTTGCAGCATGGATAATATTATGAGCAACGACACTACTAACCAGCGTGTCAATACAAGTGATGACTTAGAAGCTTGTGAGGTTGATGTTACCATGCCATCCAAAACAAGTACAAGATCATCTATTGATTTGGATGACGATGATTGTAAAGGTAAGAGACCTAGACAAAGTACTTCTCATGTTTGGCAATCATTTACAAAGATAGGCATAGGAAAGGATGGTAAAGAAAGAGCAAAGTGCAATGGATGTGGAAAAGAGTATGTTATGGGTAGTTCTAAATATGGGACATCAACTCTAAGTCGACATATAGTAAAATGTCGTTTGATCGCTAAGTATCAAGATATAGGTGATATGATCATTGATCAATCTGGAAAATTAAAGTCTAGAAAAGTGGATTACAAACATGCTCGTGATGTTTTGACAATGGCGATCATTGAACATGATCTGCCATTTTCATTTATTGAATATAGGAGGATTACAGAATTTGTACAAGTTTTCTATCCTGAGTATGTTCCCATATCTAGGAAAACAGTTGCATCTGATGTTATGAAACTATACTTAGCAGAAAAGAATAAATTGAAGAATGTCTTGGAGGGAATTCCTGGTAGAGTTTGTTTGACTTCTGATCTATGGACTGCTTGCACTGGGGAGGGTTATATGTGCTTAACTGCTCATTTTGTGGATGGTAAATGGAAGCTTAACAATAAAATTCTTTCTTTTTGTTATATGCCCCTCCTCACTCAGGCTTTGAATTATCAAAGAAAATATTTGACTTTTTGAAAGATTGGGGTATAGATAAAAAGGTATTCTCTCTTACTTTGGATAATGCATCTGCTAATGATCGTATGCAAGAGTTTCTGAAAGATCAGCTTAAATTACATGGGACTTTATTGTGTGATGGTGAATTTTTCCATATTAGATGTTGTGCTCATATACTTAATTTGATTGTCAAGGAGGGCTTAACAGTAGCTAGCACAGCATTACACAAGATAAGAGAGAGTGTGAAGTATGTTAAGGGGTCAGATAGTAGAATGAAACATTTTTGGGAGTGTGTTAAACAAGTTGGAAATGTTGATACTTGTGTTGGGCTACGCTTAGATGTGGTTACTAGATGGAATTCTACTTATCTTATGCTTGATAGTGCTCTTAAATATCAGCGTGCTTTTTCCTGCTTTCAATTGAATGATTCAAATTATAGATTTTGTCCATCAGAGGAGGAGTGGGAAAGAGCACATAAGTTGTGCAAGTTTTTGAGTCCTTTTTACACCATCACCAATTTGATGTCTGGTTCAACTTACCCAACTTCAAACTTGTACTTTTTACAAGTGTGGAGAATTGAGTGTTTATTGAATGAGAATACAATGAGTGAGGATTCGGTTTTAAAGGACATGTCTATTAAAATGAAAGAAAAATTTGACAAGTATTGGAGGGAATATAGCATTATTCTTGCACTTGGTGCTGTCCTTGATCCTCGAATGAAGTTCACATTCTTGAAGTTTTGCTTTAATAAGATTGATCCACTTACTTCTGGGGAGAAGTTGGCTAAAATTAAGAGCAAATTATACAAACTCTTTGAGGACTATGATAAGAGCAAGATAGGTAAAGGAAGTTCTAGTAGCTCTCAAGCTGGATCTTCTGAAGTTGAACCAAGACTTGGAGGTGCAGTTGTAGACAGAAGTAAAGTACTTGGGGTCCTTGGAAAGAGTTTGGGGATAGATATTGCTACTCTTGATGTAAGTTCAATAATTACTCTCTTTTTTTTTTTTCATTTCTCTTTTATTGTAATGTTTCTTATTAAATGATCAAAATTGATAACTCTCTTTTTTTTTTTCTCAATATTGTAGGAATACTGTCAAATTGAAGTGGAGACTACTGGAAAATCTTCCTTAGATCTTTACCTAGATGAACCGGCAATGGACATGAATTTCTATTCGGAGTTGGATGTGCTTGAATATTGGAAAACTCAACATCAAAGGTACCCAGATTTGTGCATCATGGCTTCTGATGTACTTAGTATTCCAATTACTACAGTAGCATCTGAGTCTGCGTTTAGTATTGGTGCTCGTATTCTTACCAAGTACCGGAGTTCTCTTCATCCTGAAAATGTGGAAGCTTTAGTATGTACACGTAACTGGTTACAAGGCTTTGCATGGGAAGGTAATTTCTTGTTTTAATATTATAAGTACTTAATTTACAATGTTTACCTTTCAATAATTCCATCTAATTATATATATTATTTGTATTTGGTGATTTGTAGATGAAAGTGCAAAAGGACTTGAGGTAGCATTGTCAAAGGCGGATTCGAATGTAGTTATTGATGGTTGATGGATGGAAGACATGTTTTTTGGGGAAGAAATGTTTTTGGTGGATGCATGAAAGGATTGTGTTTTTAGTCGTTTTTCTTTTTTTTTTTAGATGATGAGATGGCGAGTGAAATGGATTTTAAATGAAACTATTAGCTTGTGGTTTTAGTATGACTTTGTGTGCTTATGATTTATGAAGAAGCCATTGGTGAACTGGTGGTTCGTGGTTGTGGGGGGTGCAACCACAGATCTCTTCCCAACTGTTTGTCTCTAATCTTTCTATGTATTGTTTTCACTTCACGAATTTCTTTTAGATGGTTCCAAATTTAGGGTTTGCTCATCTTGCGTTCCATCCACGCTTTGATTAATCTAGTTGAAATTCTTGCTTTTCATTCTCGAATTTATTCCTTGTTCATTAGATTTTACTGTGTTGCTACTCTTTCATGTTTGGACAAAGTTAGGCATGTTGCATTCGTGTATACTTACAATAAGTACTTCTGAATTTCTGGTTGTTTACTTTTCGAATTGCGAATTTGATTTTCAATTTGAAACATTGGTTAGTGTAAAACGTAAAACCTGAAAAAAGAATATAACAAAATTTTAAATGGTCAAGTTAGTGGGCTGGCCCGTTTAACCCACCAGCCCAAGTGGGTTGGGTTAGGGTTATAAATTTTGGCCCGTTTATTAAAGTGGGTTAAAATTTGTTGGCCCGTTTAACCCACCAGCCCGCATGAGTCGGGCCGGGTTGGCCCATTTAACCCACTTGCCCAGCTCTAGGTATTAAGCCACTAAGTCACTTCCCTAAATTGACGAAAATGGGGTGGAATATACAACGTTGAGTCTAACAATCATGAACGAGCAAACAAAGGAATCCGCTTGGCCTTGTTATGGACAATCAAGCAAGACTTGGAAGTTGGCTTATATAGGCTATTAGATTGGCCTATGTTCAAATGAAGTCAAGTCTGAGCTTAAAAAGCTCTACATTTAGATTTACCCATCAACAACTATTGTGCTCAATCAAACAAATGACTCTTCTTTAGTCAATCACATTCTTTGTCTTATACTTCAAACTCGAGCCTCATAAAAAGTTAAGATATATTCTAAAGATATGATAGAACGTGCAAAAAAACCCTTATTATTGAGGAACTTACAATCCCATTCTTTTTGGAATATATAAAAATCGCAACAATCTTTAAATTTTGAAAAATCGAACATTTAAATGTTGAAAGCCTTGGACGAGGCATGAATATTAACAATTATGAATTATTAATATTAAAGATGGAAAATTGCAATCGGTTGAACTTAGAAGCTTTTAATATATATGTTTGTTTATATATAAGCTTAATTCCTCTATAAAAGGAAGAGTGGGGAGGGACTCAATTGTACTAATTTCGAAATAATCCTCTACGATATGTGTGTGTGTGTGTATGTATAATGATGGCTGAATACGATTCTCTTTTTTTAACGTACGCCTCTCGATATTTTTTATTTCAATGAAATCATTGAACTATACACCTAATTCCTACAATTAAACCTACCCTTTTTTGTCCCCCTGTTTGTCTAGTTTGCTTCCCATGTTATATTGCTTTCAAAGTCATGTAAAATGAATTTATTTGGCTATGTAGGGGCCATATGGGGTCCCAAAATTCATCTACTAAAAATCATGTACATGATGGATGATAGTCATTGACAAAACTTTTAGCATTTTTCTATCACAACAATTACAGTCTATATTTTTTCAAAATATATATATATATATATACTTATTTTATTCATTGAAGCATATTAAATAATAAGTACCTGTTTAGATCCAAAAATTCATTTTAAAAAATGAACATATTTCTTAAATAAAGATAGATGGTGTAAACTTGGAAAAAATTTTTTACACAATCACAAGATGAAATAAAGGGCTGTAATAGAGAAAAATCCCATATTGGAATAATAAACAAAATAAAAATATTTGAAAAAACTTATATCTATATATAGTATTTCAATGCAACTTTTACTTATTAATAAAAAAACGCCTACAGATAGACCTTTCCTTATTATAATAATTGTACAACAAAATATTAGTATAGGTTGGGTTGTGGGTAGAAAGTCAAAATTAAAATACTAGTATTTAGTTGAGCTGCAGACATAGAATAAAAGGAAAATACCATGATCGGTTAGGTTCAGAGCATAGAGTCTAAAATATAACCGCAACCGTCCCTGGTTTATGTATAGAGTAAAAGGAAAATACCATGATCGGTTAAGTTCAGAGCACTGAGTCTAAAATATAACCACAGCCGCTCCTGGTTTATGTATAGATTAAAAGGAATATATCAGAATCAGTTAAGTTCAGAGCTTTGAGTCTAAAATATAACCATAGTCTCCCTGATTTATGTATAGAGTAAAAGGAAAATACCACGATTAGTTAAGTTTAGAATGCTGAGATTAAAATATAGCTGCAATCGCCCCTGGTTTGTGTGTAAAGTAAAAAGAAAATACTACAATCCGTTAAGATCGGAGCACTGAGTCTAAAATATAACCGCAGCCACCCTTGGTTTACGTATAAAGTAAAAGAAAAATACCACGATTGGTTAAGTTCAGAGCTTTATGTGAGAGCCGTTACCACCAATATTTAATATTTACTAATAGTAGGATATTACCTTCCATAAGAAGCAAGTAAAAAAACAATAATGATAATGATGATGATAATCATACCATAGTATAAAATCCCACTCTTCATAAGCCAAAGTGCTTCAATGAGTGAGAATCATGAGATCACCACCACTGCACTGTAAAAGTCATTAAAAAAGGCCAATCAATTTAACCACCCTATAGACCAAAATTTGTGACGTTTCAGCTAAAACATTCTTGAAAAAAACATACTTTGTTTCTTTTGATTGCCTTTGTCTATTTATTTCTCTATCTTTTTTTTTTTTTTTTTAATAGCCTTTTGGATTGATTTCAATGGCTGCAAGTGCTTCAAGGTTCATCAAATGTGTGACAGTTGGTGATGGAGCTGTGGGGAAGACTTGTATGCTCATTTGCTACACAAGCAACAAGTTTCCAACTGTATGTTACTTTAGTTTTTCCATTACTTCATTAATTCTTATCAGCTTTTATGATTGCTGGAAAAATGTTTAGTTATGTATGTAAGTTTCCATCTTATATAGGCATGCTGTTTGAACCAATTTCGAATCAGTTCTTCAGTTTTAAAACTATAACTTCACCAGGATCACTCATTCTGCAGACTAGTCTTTTGCTTCTTAGTGTTAGAACATAGAGTGAAATAACAAAACAGGATCTATCTGACCCTCTTCACCTATTGACAAACAATTTTTTACTTTTTTGGGGCTCTAAGTGTAGGCTTGTGTTGGTTTTATCAGGATTACATACCTACAGTGTTTGATAACTTCAGTGCAAATGTAGTTGTTGAAGGCACCACTGTCAACTTGGGACTATGGGACACAGCAGGTATAAATTTTACACACTCTCATGGACACTATTTGTTAATTGAAAAAAATAAAAAAAAATTCTATTCCACCCTTATTTCTTTTGGAAACACGCATTAGCTATACAGTTTCTATTCACTGCTTCAATTGTTTCATAATACTTGCATCATACATGGAAGGATATCGTAAGATTATGCAACTTTCATGTACCCTTTTACTATCTATCAAAATAAAATTTTCATTCTAGTCTTATTCCTTAAGGAAACGCACTTCGGTTATACAGTTTCTATTACTGCTTCATTTGTTTCATAATACTTACATCGTACATGGAAGGATATCCTAAGATTATGCAACTCTCATGCACCCCTTTTTTGTTAATCGAAATAAAATTTTCCATTCCAACTTACTCCTTAAGGAAATGCGTTTTATTTATATAGTTTCTATTCATTGCTTCAGTTGTTTCATAATACTTACATCGGACATGGAAGCATATCTTAAGATTATGCAACTCTCATGTACCCTTTTTTGTTAATTAAAAGAAAACTTTTCCATTCCACCCTTATTTCTTATGGAAATGCGCTTTAGCTATACAATTTTTATTCGCTTCTTCAATTGTTTCATAATACTTGCATCATAAATGGAATGATATCTTAAGATTATGCATCTTATAATCTCACAAGACTTCGCTCACAAGACATGTGGAGTTCATGACTTTTCCTATTTTGTGTTCTAAATACCATGTTATATCATTTATTTTGTTTTTAATTTTTTGATGATAGGGCAAGAGGATTATAACAGATTGAGGCCCTTGAGCTATAGAGGGGTAGATGTGTTTGTTTTGGCTTTCTCCCTGGTCAGCAAAGCCAGCTTTGAGAATGTCCTTAAAAAGGTTGTTTCGGGTTCGATTTTGTTCTTTAATCAACATTGCCATAAATCATGAACAATTGCTAATGTTTCTTCAATTTCTTATGGTCATTTCTTGGCCAGTGGATCCATGAACTGCAACATTATGCCCCCGGAATCCCTGTTATCCTTGTCGGCACCAAGTTAGGTAAATAAAAGAGGAACTTAAGTCTCTGTTTTCTGTGGCACAGGCTTATTTCATTATAATGTCAATAGGTCATTTCATACTTTTTGTCACTTAAATCATCATGAATGAGGGTATTCTATTATTAATCGGTATGTTACCTGGGACATGATATTTACACATGGATGTACACTTAATGAAATGAAAGGGCTCTTGTTCTTACCTCATTTTCAATGTCATATCAATAATTCCATGATCATCAGCAATATTCCCTTTTGCTGTTGAAGGTATTGTATGCTAGGAATGGTTGGTTGATTGGAATAGTGCTATAAGCCTTCATACATTATTGCAGACAAAGCCACTAGTTTTAAGCAAGTGGACAAATTGAATAGACTAATATGAAGTGACCAAATGTTTAATCATGAGTTAGGTATAACAACATAGGCCTTGTCATGTATTGCTATATGGATTTTAATTACTCATGTAAGTGGTTTAAATCACATAATCTATGTGTGATACAATTTTTATTTTTTTTTTAGATCTTCGTGAGGATAAACATTACTTGGCCGATCACCCTGGATTAATCCCGGTTACAACTGCTCAGGTAGGCTTCAATTTGTTGTCCAATAAATATAACACCATACTACATCTAGAACCTTAAGTTTATTAGATTTTGTGTGCTTATCGATTAACACTCTGGACATATTCCTCTATTTGCCGTAAGTGGTGAATATCTTTACTTGTGCTAATTTATGTATTAATGTTATAGGGAGAGGAATTGCGAAAACAGATAGGTGCGGCATTATATAGAGTGCAGTTCAAAAACTCAACAGGTAAACTATTTACCGACTTATATAACCACTGATTAATGTCACAAATACTTGAACTTTGATGTTAAAATGAATAATGATGATGCAGCAAATTCTTTTTAAAGGCTTGATGAAATGGGGTTGCTAAATAGTAGCACAAAGTGCTATAACTAGAAATAATGTCAAGACCACCATTCCATGTGTTGCCAATTTCACACCTGGGGCTTTAAGTTGATAAGTAACATACTCCATCCTATTTTCACTTAACAAATTTACTATATCTTCATATTTCTGCTATTCAACCAATAACCGTTGACTATAATATCATTATAAAATAACCTTTTACTATAATATCATTATAAACAAGATGAAGGTCATAAATTTGACAAGTAAAAGTTTAATTCGCTATGATACTTAATAGTTTCAGACTTCATGTGAAAATTAATAAAATATCCAAGGTTAACTCAATATAAAGCATTTAAAGGAGAAAAAGTTATAGGATATTCACACATTATGAAATGCTGCGGACACCGCATCATTATGCTGCTCTTTGTTCCTCTCCATGTTGACTTACTTTCCTCGTTAACTCCTGCTGCCTGAGATGGTTTAACCATTTCCCCGTCTTGTGAGGTTAAGTATTTTTTCCCTCGTCAATACTTATATCAATTGTATTTACAGAATGTTAAAGCGGTATTGATGCTGCAATCAAAGTGGTGATAAAACCACCAGCACAAAAGCAAAAGGAGAAAAAAAAAAGCCGTCCCGAGGATGCCTACAGTTAGTCAACTGATCACCTTAATCTCATCTTAATAAGACTTTTTGAAAACCTATATGCATATGTTGATAATTACTCATACCATGCTGGCTTAGCCACTTAGGCGCCAAATAAATGACATCTATCCGTGAAAGGAGAAAAAAAAATTGATTAGGAAAGTACACGCATTGTAAAGAAAAAAAGATAATAGCCTGAACATGATCATTCCCTCAAGATTCAAGACCTTTTCAAGCCAACTAAAGCCTCAAACTTCCTTCAGTTTTTTTATCCACTCATGTCTATTTTCTTTCATACTGATTACTCCTAGTCATTTTAGTTGCTTGCTATGTGATTAACCTGGTGATGTATGCACTGCAGAAATATGTTCACTGGGAAGAACTTCATTTGCCTGAACTGAATAATATAAAATGTGGCAACTTTATGTGTCTGCTCGCGACATGTTCATGCAACCTCAAAACTCCAAATCCAGGATCGCCGATATATGTCGTTTTATTTAATTTTCTTTGTAGGGTCGATTTACTTATTTTCCGTTTGTAAGATAGAATAAACGTATTGTATATAGCCTATATACCATTATGGTTTTCCCAATATTTTGGATAAGCAACATGAAGTTGTCGCTTTCACATTTTAATGAAATTATTCACCGTTCTATTATATTAAACCTGCGGATCAAGAGAATATTACAAGGACAAATACTTTCATTGGCACAGCCAGACCTTCCATAATAAGATCTTTTATAGATAATCAACCTCCTATTCAACAAAGTCAGGGTGCTAGAGTATGAGAAATGAAGGGTGCATTCCAGACAGAAAGCCGAATCTAATAACAGGAATAAATTTGTAGTACAGAACCGAACAAGAATTACAAAACAACCCAAAAACCATGCTGTATACACTGAAATTGCCTAGGTGCTCAAAAGTAAACAGCTACCTCTCTTGCTAACCAAAACAAGTGCATTGACCCTGTGACTGAAAATACGAATTTTACATTCTCGGTGGCACATGACACTTTGCATGAGTTAAAAGAACTAGCAAGTATAATAGCAAACAGTTCACTTCTGATCTCAAACCTTGATCACTACCATCCTCAATATACAAAACCCAACTGAGAAAAGTAAACCAAGTGAGGAAGAGGGGGAAGAGGGGGGGAGGAAAAATACACTTATGAGTTCAACATTTGTCCCTAGGAAAAAAGTATCAACACAGCAACTATACAGATAATCTAGAAGAAAAAGAAGAAACAGAAAAATAGTCACAGCACAATGAAAATTAACAAGACTCCATCCAGCAGGCTTTCCCTGAAACGTAACTCCAGTTACCTCCACCACATGAGGTCCTCTGCAACTATTTTTCCTCAACAACTTTGATAATAATTTGATCTATCCAGTTGAGCCAGTAAGTAGCCCTTACTTGCATGCTTGATTTTCAGCATCCAACAAGGAACACTAAAAAATGTCACATTAAAAATAAAGAAAAGGCAGCGCCAGAATAGAGATCAACATGATCTTAAAATTAAGTCCGCACTTGTCAGCAAACACTCCATGGACAGCAGAAAGGGCCAAAAATCAGAGTACGAATAAAATGAGATACAAAGCATAACTAAGCCATTCAGATCAAAGACAAGCATAAGTACGCAAATTTGAAGACATTCTGATTTATATGTTACGGACGATAGAAAATTTGAGAATAAATTAAAGCACATTAAAGAAGCTTCTGCACAAAGCAACTATCCAACTATCCATTGTCAGAAGCAAGTTAAGGATGGATGGTTTGGCCCATCTATTCACCAAACACCAGAATTGAACCAATTCTGTCTGGGCAACACAAATAAAATGCTTTCCATCTGTTAAAATATCTACAAAGGGAGGAGGATCTGCAGCACCAGAGTATTTTACTGAAAGGTCACTGTACCCTGGACATGTTCCTCTGTGGTCAAGCTGATACAGCATAGCATGGGGATTGCACACACTGGACATTAAAGTACTTGTTCACCACCCAAAATCATGAGTAGGTTAAATGGTAACCTCCAAAAGTCAGCTGCTGTCCAACCTCAGAACTGCAGAACAAGAAAACATTAAGTATTTTCAATGGTGAAGAAGATACCACAACACCACCAAAAAAAGAAAAGGAAAAGAAAAGAAAGAAGAAGAAACACTGACTACTAAGATTAACCCATTAGGACAATTGGCAGTTTCAAACATCAACACTGGACTTATTTTCTGTATGTTAATGAATACTATAAAGAAGCACTCTACTCAACTATAATCAAGAATGAGGCCAAAAAAAAAAAAAAAAAACCCTATAATCAAGAAACAAAGTCCTTTATAAACAGAAATCTTTGATTTCACTGTTTTATTACAAAATTTTATCATATTGACACACTGGCTAACTCTCAAAGACAGACATTCTAAAAGCAGCCAGCAGAGTTTCTCAATCTCCTCACCTGGCCTTTGAGAACCAAAGGAGTTTCAAAGCCCCTCCTTGTATCCCACTACCAAAATCACTTCTCAGAGGCCCAAATCACAGGACTTTATGAAAAAGTACACCTACGTGGAAGACAGTAGGATATTTTAGACAAATATACTCGACTCTTCCATCTTATAGCCTTTCACACTGTCTTTCCAAAACCATTAGAAGATATAAAACATAAAGGGAGAAAAGGAAGGAAGAAAGAAAGACCAAACCAAAAACATATCTGTAAATAAATGAAAAAATCCTTTGAATTTAAAATCACTACCAGTTCTAAGTTCCAAACATTCCCCAGTGCCTCCTCCATCCTTTTTCAAACAAAAACATAATGACTTATACTATGATGAGAAAGAGTAAACTATACTCTAAGTAGGTTGACCTAAAAGAGAAACCTAATTTAACCGAAAGTATGAAGCTGTGTATGAATTTAAAGGACTTACAAGCATTTATGAGCACTAAATTGAGCTGTTCAGCCTTTCTATTGCCATGACGACTGTTTGTAACTATCCCATCCTCCCCAGGCTCTTTCCTCTTAAGAACCCCACCAGCCACTTGATACATCCTTGCTTGCTCCTCTGCTAAAGCCTGTGTGCTTGTTATGGATAATCTGGTGCAAGGCCAGTCGTCTCATCTCTACCTTCAATACCAACAGGTCCTGAATTCAGATCCATCCTGGTCTGTTCCATTTTCTGTTACTGTCAACACTGCTGCTACCATCGGAAGGTTAACTACAAAAGGCCTTTGATACTGGAGACACCGCACCACTTGGTCCAAGCATCTGGCATGGACTGGAGGAAACACAAGCCTTCCACCCGATGATGGGTCCACATATGTTGTTGAACTCCCCGAAAAAGAAGCTGATGGCAAAGGAAAACTACTTCCATAAGGAAAACAGGATACTGAAAAGGGGTTGATGAAAAAGGCATGGGCACAGCAGGAGAAGAGGACAACACCGGAGCCCGATAAAAATCAGGACTGAATTGGATTCCACTAGAAGGACCCAGCATTCTAGGTGGACCTCCAGTAGCTACAACAGGAAAAGATTGCTCCCCTCTCTCAGACAAAATCGATGGAATTGTAACACCTGAAAATGTATTCACAGGGAACCAGTTGGAGAAATTTCCAACCTCTGCATTATTCATCCGGAGGCCAGAAACAGGTTGCTGAGTTGGCACACTGCTTCTTGTAGACTGAACTGTTGTAGACGGCTCCACAGTTGTATCATCAACAACAGGGCCATCATTCAGATCAAAGTCCCTACGAACACCTGCATCTACCCCATTAGGATAGCCACCGATGCTTTAGCTGGCAATACAGAAATGTCTAGTCTACGGCTGCTGCTTGTTGAACAGTTCCATGCCTCCAGTGTTTCATCAACCCGTTCAAATCAAGATCAAGCCCTCCAAATCCACGAACAGATGCACTCATCTCATCACGGTTCTTATCAAGGGTGCTTTTACCAAATGGCAAAGAAGCTGCCTCTACACCAGAGTTCCGAGAAGCTACATCCTCAATGATCCTTTCATCAGAACATTTAAGTCAATGTCTAATGGAGGACGGCTTTGTTTTCCAGGAGTACATCAGGTGAACGAGTAGGATTTGCTGTACCCAGTGACATCTCTACAACCTTCCTGGTTCAGCTGGTCTAAATGCACTCGTGGCAGCTGAACCCTTCCAGCCAAGTTCTACTTTTGTCTTCAATAAATCATCAGGTGGTACGAAGGGCCCCTTTGCTGCAGCAGCCACAGCGATTGGGGCAGTAAGACTGGCTAAAGGCAAAGACACAGGAAAAGGCGATGGACCAACCAAAGAAGCAGAAGTTGAACAAGCAGAAACAGTTGAGTTCACAGGCTCACCGCATTTTCCATCATCCACACTGAAGCCTTCATTCAAGTCGAACTGCACTTTTCCATCAATGTCCGACCGCCCTGAAGCAACCATGGAAGCAGCATCTGCAACAGTTGAAGTACATTCCTCCATTTTGTCTGATTGACTACCCTTCGTCCTGCAAACCTTTGATTTCATGCTTAAGTCTTTCTCATGAACAACTTGACCAGTTTGCACCTTGTGATGGGGGCTACTAAAATTGACCTCACTATCTGCTTTACTTTCCACATTCTCCTCCATACTCTCAACCTTATGATCAGGAGCATCTGAACCAGAGCCTGCTAAGCTTGGAACATCCAGTGTTCCGGAGGCATTACTTTTCCGGTCAGTCTTGTAATCATGAATTTTTGTATCCTTGTCTGCAGCCTTCTCGGCTTCAATTCAGATTTTCGACCTTGATCTGATCAAGATTGCACAAGATGGGTTCTTCATCAGCTAGTTTCGGTATCACTGAACCACTGGATTTGGGCTCCATCTGCCCACCATCGCTAATATCATGAGAGCCCTGGATTTTGTCATCTTTATCAGATGTCAAACCTACTTCAGCTGCTTCTCCCTTAACTTCAGAACGTGAAGCAGCTTCATTGACTATATCTTCAACTGCCGACAAGGGTTCACCCTTTATTTTGGTATCTGGAATGGCATCTAAGGTCCTGTCAACTGGTGCTTGCTTGTTTTCTTCAGCCTTGATCTTCTCAAATGTATTTCTCGGGGATGGTGATTTCGAAGCAACAACAGAGAATTCATTTTCACCCCTTTCACATTCTTGGGTTGGATCAGCAGCTTGTTGCTTATGCCCTTCAGCAGCCAACCCCTCACCAGCAGGGTCATTCAATTGACCTGAGTCGCTTGCAAGGTCATGATGAGGTGATGATTTCGTTTTTAAATCATTGCCACTGCAAGGCTTCTCCACGGGGGAGGACCTTCGTTGAGGGGAATCTGCTGGCGATGCCACTTGTGACCTGAACATCTCTCCAGCAGCCACAGTTGCAAGTAGATTCATTCCAACATCATCTCCAACCGAAGCTGGTGCATTTGCCTCTGTTTCATTCACACAACTTTCAATCAGAGCATTCATAGAACCAAAAGAAGATTCTGGTAATTTCCCTGGTCTCAACTCCTTCCCTGATGAGAGACAAGCTTTAGAAACTTCCTGTACTTTTTTAGAATTTTCACCAGTCTGCCCACGCTCTCCACCAGAAAGAGGGCCTGGTGAACCAACATCCTCATCACATGCATTCAACATATCTTTGAAATCATTGCTCTCCCATGACTCAGCATTCACTTCAGAGGAAACATTGGCTTGACAAGCATCATTTTTATCCTTTGTTCCAGAATCAAATTGATCAGGTCTCTCCAGTTGCACTGGAGAGGAAGCTCTGCTATTCATGATAGAAGGTTCCTCAGGCCCTCCACCAATGCTTTGAGCAGGACTCCGACCTTTGTTTGAAATTTTCACAATAAGTTTGTGACTATTAGTCTCAACAGGAACATCAACCACCTTTTCATTTGCCATTCCAGACTGAAACACTTTTTCTGAAGTGACATTTCTATTCAAGGGTGTTCTACTTGACCCTGTTTCCCTCCCGGATGCAGCTGATCCAGGTACACCATTAACTGACTTTCGATGACGCAAAGGTCCACCAGAAATTTTATTAGAACCAGCAGTTGAGCTCCTCGCATCTTCCTTCCCTGGAAAAGTTTTGGCATGATCACTTGAACATGAGTGGCTATTATTATGAGACTGACTAGAACTGCTGCTTTTCTCATCCTTTGGCATTGTCACAGGCTGATACGCCGGTAACCATAGCACCTCGGACCTGACCATCTTTAGCATTACTACTCACCATTGGATGTGAAGGAGCTGACTTAACTAATGCGGGTGGACCAGAGGCAGATCTAGAAACAGCCTCCCCATGTACAACCTTAGTTGTAGAAGTTTTAGATGCAGAGAGTTGAGTGACCGAACTTTTAGGAGCAGCATCAGAGGACACACCCATTTGCCTATTTCCACCATGAGAAACCTCAGGGATACGGGACCTTGCAGACCAGGAAACAGCCTGATTAGACCCTGACTTTGCATCATTAATATTCATTTCGGCTTCAACACGCTTTTTCCAGGTATCCACAAGGCTCCTTGCTTTCTTTTGAATATCAGAATTCTTATGCGTACGCAGATGATTTACTGACTTTCCAATGTTGCACATCTGTAAGGCCTGGAGATTCACAGGCAATTTATCCAATGCTCGAAGTAAAACCAAGAGAAATTCCTCAACAGACTTGTCATGGTCCTTGAGGCCACCACCATCACCAATCTTACCCTTATGAACATCTTGGAGCCATTCATCCAAAACAGATAAACCCTTAAGCTGAACAAAACAACTGAGACATTCCGATTTTTCCGTGCCAGCAATGACACCTGTGAGCAATGAACGCCCAGCCAAATCCACCCTTTTCTCACCCTTTTCTGGCAGCATAAGCTGTATTAGTTTCTCGACACCATCTAAATCTACTAATCCTCCCTTCTCTGTTATCTTTGCAATCTCAGATTTCAAAAAGTTTTCTGATCTACTATGAACATGGTCCCCATCTTCCATTTTAGACAGCCGTTCACGTCTGTTAAGTTCCAAATTCTGATGATCGCCGCGCTCTCTTTTCTTTCCCTTTATATGAGAAGGAACAGATGAGGGACTATTCTGTGCACAATCTGAACCAGGTTTCAATTGGGATGATGCTGGACCATTCATTCTTTTCGGTGATCGACCATTCGGCTGCACTGTTGCATGCATTTCTAGTCGTGTTTTATATAGCAGTTGATCTACTTCTTCCTGATGCTCCTGCATAAAAGATAGATTAAAATATCTCATCAGAGTTTTTACTTAAATCAGCATCTGGGTTTAATGAAGAATGAGAACTAGAATAAGGAAATTACATTAATATAATCTTGATCAGTTAGCCACCATAGACACCTGTGTGTAATATCATAAACTCGACGACAAAAAACGAAGAGATTCCTGGGGGTAGCTCAATGCCTTTGGGAAGAAATGCAACTTTACAAGGATGGAGCAATGATGCAGCAGGAATCTCATCCTTGTGAAAGGAGTAGAAGATTTCGTTTGGCGCAGCTTCCAGAAGGATGCCTTTGCCAAGCTTGATTTCAGTTGGTCGATAAAGCCAATTCACACCCAACTTCAAACTACTATCTTTATTTAACCAACGGATTATACCAATGAAAGGTGGGGAATCCTGGGGAGGCTTAAACAAAGCACAGTCACCAACACAGATTTTGCGTCCGTCCTGCCCAAAAAAATATAAAACATAAGGCTATTTTCATTGCTTGTAGAGTTTCCTGTCTGTTAAATAGATTTGTCTCAACAACGGGGAAAAGACAAGCAAGCAAACAAACAGCAAACAATTACTTCTTGCAAAACTGCCTTCCTGTCAAAAGCATTGAGAAAGCAGGAAAGTGCAGATAAATCAAGCACATCCAAACTCGTCACTTCTCAAATCATTCAGATTCTCCACAACACAGCAACATTTCATCAACAAAGAAATAAACAACTGCATCTGATACTCTGAATTCATTCACCAATAGTGGCAGGTGAAAGGTAAGTCAAGAAAAAAGAGGAGAGGCAGTGACAAAGGATAATGATTCAATCACCTATGACCACTAGCTACATCGTATCACATGGATGTTTGCTCTCTCCAGAACACGCCTTATCAGCATACAATTAAAATCAGGAATCTGTCAGTAAAACAAATACATGCACCTAGAACTTCTTGGGTAAGTGCACCTCTAGCCCTTTTTTTTTGTAATCATGCACCCAGCATTTTTTTTTTTCAATAATTTGGTTAAAAAAATTAATTCATTAAATAAGAAAGAAGATAAAACCACAAAGGCAGAAGCAGGGCTATCATCCAAGATTTACAAAGGAAACTAAAGAACATCACTTTACAAGGATCTTGAAATAACTCATAATCTTCCTAGCTAAAATAGGAGGTGAAATGAGTGGCTTTCCGAAGTAAATAGCACTCTGCCCTATTCAAAGGGAGTAAAATGCAGCTGACAGAGCAACAGAAGCCAACAAGGATTTCTTTGATCTTGGTAGCTCCAAAAATGCAGGGGTGTCCTTGCTAGGAATTGCAAGAGAATGGATAGGCCAACTCAACAATAACTTGCTGGAAAATTAGATGTTGATGGTTCTCATCCCCATTGTTACACTTATATAGACAGCAAAAAGGTTAGGTACAGTCAGCATTTACCACATGAAAAAGTGGGGGCAAAAAAGAAAGAAAGTTTTTTGTATTTTTATAGTATTTCAGAGAGGTTTCGAATTTTCCTTCAAAGTCATAGATTATTTTACAAGAAAGGGCATTCCTAAACCGTAGTTAGAAAACTAAGATTTCAGCTTCAACCTTCCAGTAACTTAAAGGTACCTTTTCTTTGAACAAAAGATAGCAAAACAATATCAAACTAGATAACTCCAACTTCTTCTTTAGTATAATCTTCCACTAACAAAAGCACCAAAGCCTTTGAAATTGAAGAACTGATCAAATGCTCAATATCAGAAGAAAACTTTTAAATGAATGCCTTCCATGAATCTTCCTAGAAAAGGTCTCTGCATCGAGTATAAAGCTACAGTATGTTTTTAAGGCAAAACTTCTTTCTTAACACTTTTTTCATCGTACTATTTCCACAAAAGTAAAGATTAAACCATGAGACACTCAATATTAAAAGAAAGCTTTTAAGTAGATGGCTTTCTATGAATCTTTTCTACAAAAGATATTTGCTTCAAATATTAAGCTAAAATATGTTTTCAAAGCATAACTTCTGCTATCTTATTAAGACCCTCCCCTTCTCCATATTATTTTCATCATACTGTTTCCACAAACATAAAGATTAAAGCATCCAGCGGGTTATTCATTTTTATGGGTGATTCAGCAATCCTCTCTACAAGTTTGTGTTATTTCTGTACACATTTTCTTCATGTACAATGGCTTCTCAATCAGGACATTCATTGGATGAATAGGCACATGTCCAAAGTTCCACAAACTCTCTTACAAAATATATCAGAAGGCTGTCTCCATACTTTTTGCATCACTGTTTCCCCAAAACATGAAGATAAAAGCATCATACAAGTACTTTTGGGTATTTATAGTCCTCTAATAAGACACATCTACTTCATGCACAGTCAATTCTCAGTCATGATATTCATTGGGTGCATAGCAGTATAAGCACATATTTATGTTTCCTCATGTACAGTTGTTTCTCAATCAGGATATTCATTGGATGTAAAGGCCCGACCAGAAGTGCCATAGAAATTCTTTAACAACACATATTGGAAGCTTAGATTTCGCATGTGCAATAATGGCTCTCTGTACTTTTTCATCATATTGTTTCCACAAACTAAAGATTAAAGCATCATACAGGTTCTTTTGGGTATCAGTAATCTTCCCATAGTATACATCTATTTCATTTGCTACAATGGCTGTCTCTCTACTTTTTTCATCGTACTGTTTCCACAAACATAATGATTAAAGCATCATACAGCTTCTTTGGGTGGTTTAGTGATCCTCTAATAGTACACATCTATTTCATGTCCAGTTACTTCTCAGTCGGATATTCATTGGATGTATAGGCACATGTCCAACAGAAATTCAGTAGAAATTCTTACAACATGTATTAAAAGATTAGATTTAGACTGTGCCACAACGGCCGACTGGACAGGGGTGTTGGCCATAGCAGCAACAACATTGGGCAGGAGCATGATAGAGGCAAATACAACAATGATTCTTTGGCATTAGAAGTGTGCCAGCTGATGAAACCTGCCCGATCTCACTCCTGGCCAATCTTGCCACTGCAATATTCTACACCTCCATCCAAGTCTACTGGGGCACCAAGTAAATATAGTCCTTCAAGACACACACATATATATTTATATCTATAGCCTGATAATAATTTCTAATCAAATTTCTACTAAACTTTTGTAATATATATGCCAATACATTCAATAGATAGACAAATCATACACCATACTCAATGAAAACAACTTAAAATGACTCGACTAAAACATCACCACCAGTGAATATATATAATTGTCCTAGTAATTTACTACAGGTGTAGCCAACACATTTATAGTAAGCTAATTCATCAGACTACTATTTTTCAAGCTGGAATTAGTATATTTATTCCACCTCTTATACACTTTTGAGTGCTCAAGTTGCAGTTTATCAAAATATTATAAGAAAGCTATGCTTAACTTAACAAACTACTAGGAGCAAATGGAAGATTTTCCAAGAAAAAATATGATAGATTATCACTTAAAATCATATTTCGCCCAATCTGTAAAAATATGAAGAGAAAACTTCAAACAGTAAGGATGATGAGAATCAAAACAAAAACAATAATTTAATGAGGGTACTTTCAACCATGATACCAATATTTTTGATTATATGTAAAAAAAGAAGTCCCTGTGAGTTTGCATATGTACATATACACATAAAAGACATCCTCTGTATCCAAACTAAAATTGAAGCCGTTGGAAAGATACTTCAACATGTATTAACTTTGTTTCCCTATCCAAAATAACATCAATGCATTTCCACCAATGATTATGCGAAATTGTCCCAAAAAATATCTATCAAATTTGAATTGTGTCGCAAAGTATTCATCTAATACATGCTATACCAATGCACGTCCATTAACAATTATGTCAAAAATGTTCAAGAAAACATCTACCAGATTCAAATTACATCACACTGTATTATTTGATACATAACAAATTGTTGCACGCCCATTGATTTTAAAAGCTCTATGCATAGCCAATTCCTTATCCCAACCAATGTTTCCATGAGGTTAAACTCATGGGAACTTGCATCTAAGTTTAGTAGAGACATCGATTCAGAAAGCAATTCGTCTCATGATCATTTATAAAGTTCACTTCAGAATCTTACCATAGAGGTATAATTTAGACATTTGTTCCTGGGTGAATACAATGGAGGAAGAAGGATTCATATCCGGTCCATCCGATTACGACTAACACTTACACCACTAGGCCACAAGGGCCTTCACCTCTCTAAGGCATCATTTGTATTTCATTATATAGATCAGAGGGCTAAAAATCCATAAAAAATTAACGCATATATATTTTTTTGAATACATCAAAGGAAAGATTGCTCAATGCTGGATGCCCATAAGCCAAGATTGTACTTAAAACAGTTTCATAAAAGGTATAATGGTCAATTGGGCACAAAAATTTGCCAAATTTGATAAGAAGTGCAAAAGTTATGGCCATTGGAAATTTTATGAATGAAATCATGAAACATATTATATATAGGCTAGAATTTGTGATGTAAATAAAATTCAAATGAATTTAGTATTTGTGATTTTAATTCCATGCTCGGTTAACGTGAGTAAAGCCTCGAGAAGTGAATCACTAATCAGTGGTATCGATGGTTTACGAATAATACCAAAAGAAAAGGAAGGATTTAGAAAAATAAATAAAAAGATCAGCTTGATCTTTTTATTGTGCTCACCAAGATTCAAGATCCACCTTGTACAGAAAACAAGTAGTTGGTCTAATTCTTAAAATATACATTCACAAGAGTTTTTTGAACAAAACTCCAAAAATTTTGCCAGGTTAATTTTTTTTTGGTTAATTGCTAGTGAAACTTATTTACAACAATGTTACCAAGAAACATTAAAATGAAGCTCTCAATATCTACTTAAGGCAGAAAAGGTTTAAGATGAAACTTGGATCATCCTTTCAGAAACCTCTTCAACAATTACATGGCACATAAGATAAAAGTAAAAATGTTGCCAGGGAAGCACATTAAAGAAACCAAAAGAAGGGGATAGAACAATCAAACAGCAAAAGTAGAACACGAACACACCCACATTTACTAGCACAAAATTGCAGCTGTTTGGCACAACTGATCCCACACTCCTGAGATCAAAATAAGCAAATATCAGACATGCAATTTGTAATTTTGTATGCGGTTCACTCTCCATAAATGGGGCCATGGACGAATTGCTCAACATAAGTCCCAACCCAATCTTCCAGAACTGGCTCCACTTCTTTTTTTTATTTTTTTAAACAATCTAGGTACAGCAAAGCAACTCCTACAGATATAAATGCCCTTCTCTAGATAATCTGCAGTATGTCCATTCGATATTTCCAAGAGAAAGGAGCACTAACAGAAAACAAATGCTCCATTTCCAACAAGAGTCATCAAAACCTCACAACCCAACCACTACCAGGAAGAAAAAGCAAAGCAATTAGAACAATTTCTTAGATATGTATCCCTGCAACGATAAAAAATCTAATCATCTTCTTAGCTTCCACCTTTTCTTCAACACCCAGAAAAGTAACAACATCCACCCCAATCCAACCACTTTCTGAGATGAAACAATATCAATCCCGTCCATATATAACTAGCAGCGAAACCCGAAAAACTAAACGTAACTAAAACTACAATAACTAGAACACTACACTGTTATCATCAGCAATCGTCGTAACCCAAACAATCGAAATCGGAAAAAGGTGATACCTTGAAGAAGGACCTCGGCGAAGACGAACCCGAAGACGAAGAAGAAGAACCGTCAACAACAGCAAGGCGGCCTACACGTGTAGGGATTTTCCGCATGTGCCGTAACTTTCTCTCCGTTGTTTCATCACCACCTTCCTGTTCTTGCCCATGCATAGCCTTGCATTTTCCCCAATTCCAATAACCCTATAAATCCCAATTACAATCGATGCCTCTTCGACTAACATCTAATTCGTAACAAAACCCTAATTCCGAAAACCCCAAACTAACATAAATTACATCAAAACCCCAAGTTATTTCGGTCGTCCTCCAATTCGAATAGCAAAACCCTAGGTGGTGGTGCAACCATGTCGAGAGGAAGAAACGAAAACCCTAATTTACGGAAATCCAAAACTATCTAGGGTTTCCGGGATTCGTTGTCGTTGAAACGGAATTGAAAGTTCAGATCCACTAAATCTTCGTTCCGCGTAAAAGCCGCCTATTCGATCTCGAGAGACAAATTTAGAGAGAGAATGTAGAGAGAGAAAGTTAAAAGGCGAAATATTAGTGACAGAAGAAATAAAAAAGGGGGATTAGATGGAGAGAGAGATAAAGGCGTGTTGTGTTTGGGCTTTATGTTATGTTGTGTTTGGTTCAACGGAAATAAAGGAAAGTGTGGAAGGGAAATTGTGAAATGACTTTCTTTCCTTGCCTTTGTTTTGGTATTTTTTAATCGTAAATCCAAATAGGAAGTAGGAAAAGGACGAAGATTTTTTTTTAAATTTATTTTCATTTTACTGAGTTTTTCTTTTTCAAAAAATCAGTCATAGATATTTTAATTCTCGTGTTTATGGCAAAGCCATACTGAATGTATAATTTATAACAGGCAGGCGATTTTACTAAAGTTTTGTTATTATATTTAATTGATAAATTATTAGAAAGTTTTAAATTTTTTAGAGAAGATTCATTTTTTTTTACCGATTGGAATAGGTTTATTTAAAGTATTAATATTTCGAGTAATTAAAAAGATAAATCAATGATCCATAAAGTAAATCAAATGAGGCATCAATATTTTACGAAAATTATTTAAAACATTAACGTTTAAATTAGTTTTTAATTAAGTTCTTAAATTTCGTCAATAGTCAATTATTAATATATCAACGGTAAATTTCCTTAATTTTCGTTACTGGTTAATTATTTAAGATATCAACGTTAAATTTCCTTAGTTTTCATCTATGATCAATTAGTTTTCAATTAAGTTTCCTTAATTTTAGTCAATGATCGATTATTTAAGATATCTTATTTAAGATGCCAGTGTTTAAATTAATTTTCAAATAAGTTTTCTTAATTTTCATCAACGGTCAATTATTATTAATATCTTATTTGAAATTACTTATTGTTGTGGAAGGGAAAACAATGGAGAGAATGATTATTAAAGAATTTGTATGTTTGAATAATGAAGGAGAGGAAATAGATGAAGCCTTAATTATTACAATACATATCATGAATAATAAATTACTTATACACTCTAAAAGATAAGTAATTAAAAAAAAAAAAAGGTATAGATTGATTTAGAAAAAAATGCTCTTTTCCTCATGATTATCTCCACTTTGGAGGGGATAAAAAAGTATGGAACATGGAGAAAATATTACATCCATTTTTCCTTCCCTCCTCTCGCTCCCTCTCAAAAAGGAAATGAAACTTAATCTCCCCTTATTTCCTCCCCTCCTTAGTCATTCCCTCTCGATTCCCCCATGCCAAATATACTATAAATAAATTTATTCTCAAACGTTAATACATTCTGAATTTTATGAAATGTTAATATCTCAAATAAACTTACCCACAAACATTAATATCTTTTGATATAAATTATCCAATGTTTTAATGCATTTCAAATGCTTATACCACTTAAATTGGTTATTTATCAATTTATAGATCGAAGTTTGGGAATAGCAACTATTTGGTGAACTTTATTTTTTCAAAGTAATTGATTTAAATTAATTTGTTGCAATCAATAACCGCATATAATTAAACATACTTATATCGTGTATAAATATAAATGTCAATGTATAAGATACGTAAGTGTGCTTTTTGTAATTGTTTAAACTAGTGGTTAGACATCTACATCGCATGTGTAAAACTTAATGAAATTGTATATATATATATGATATAATATATATCTTCATATAAAATTGATGAATTATAAAAATCAACTAATTCCACCATAAAGTAGCGCGAGCTCAAATCTTTTATAGAATGTGCACTAAAGAGGTATGAACACATGAACAAGTGCAAAAAATTTCACAATAGCATACAAATTAAAATGGATGGTAATAATGATACAAATATATGCCTGGTCTGTTGTTAAATCACTTAAAATGCGTGAAGTATCGAGGAAGAAAAAAAGAAACAACTGAAAATTTAATTATACATGCATGCTAGGAAAATAAATGAATTGGTGAAATAAATTTTGTAAGAAATAAATGAATTAAACTGGATATACGATTGACAAATTGAAAAAAAAAAAGCATATATGAAGAAAGTTTGCAGTGTATGTAGAATAAAAAGGAATAGAAGAAAACAAATAGAAATATTGACTAAAAATAGGTTAATCGGGATTAATCTGCTTTACTGAACCAGTTGTCATTTCTACGAAAATGAGTAAAACTATGTATTTTAGTGGAGGAGAGATGTACATATGAAAATAAGACTATACGAGAAGTGTTATTACCTTATAATTAAGTCCTTAATCTCCTTGTACATCCATTCAAGAGTTATTCGTAAAAAATTGTATAAAAATAAATACGAAGCATTAAAAACAAAATTCAAATTATATGTTAACATCAAATAAGAAAAGAAAATACAGCTTTCAACCTTGATAAGGCAAAAGTGAATAAAAGTGTAAGATTTAACTCTACATTAAAAATTAAGTTACTAATTCAAATGATATGCCCTAAACCCATGTAATAACATATTGATAATAAATGAAATGTATTACATGCTATAATTGTAAGCAAGTTAATTTCTCTATTGGGAAAGGTAAATATTAATTTTCATACCTATGATCTCAAATCTTTTGAACCTCGCGTCTAATCAATTTAATGAAAGGGCATTTATAAATTGTGATAGAAAATCTCCAAACAAAGATCTAAATATTTAGTAATTTCTCTATTGGGAAAGGTAAATGGATTATGTGTTACAAATATATTATTTACTTAGTGGAAAGCATTTTAAGATAATGCATAATATATTAAGTTAGTGTATGGGAGACTACCATGGACGAATAACGAAAATCCATGTTGCATGTATACTCATTGAAATTATACAGCTCTATTGTGCCTAATACAAATCAAGACGTCTCATCTTAAATTCAGTTGCTAATGAATTAAGTAGAACACGATATTCAATTGTCCATTCATGAAAAAAGTAAATATATTGCCAATAGAAAAATATTTGACAAAACGTAAATGTTGTAAAGATAATTGTATTATGATTTATGTAACAATACCTTGATGGCAACAAAAAAATTTTATCGACAACATTTCTTGTGAATGCCATCAATTCCATACATTTTCACACCTCTTGACTAAGACTTTTATTGATTCCATTGAAATTCCTCATGATAAAGCTATGAACAATTGCATGTGGCTAAACACATAATTAGAAAGATAGATTTTCATATTTTGTATTGGTTGACCTGAGGTAATGCGGATGAGCTAGGAGTTACATCATCGGCCCAAAATTCTACACCGTTGGATTTGTCAACACTATCTATCTACATTTATTATTTGTCTTTATTCAGGATTTTGTTGATTTCTTTCCTTTTTCTTGAGATTATATCTATTGTATTTTAGGGTTTTTGTATTTATTATTTTACTTTTTTGGGATTTTGCCTTTTTAGGATTTTTATGCAATAGGATAAATAGGTCAAAGACTCGTCTTTGTAAACACGACTGATATTTGACATCTTTGATATTGAATTGAGAAGATTTTTTCCGAATTTGTAATTGTTTAGCAATTGTGTGATTAAGTTCAAGTTTTGAGATTCACTTGTTGAGTGTTCTCTATTTATCCATACTTCCGTACTACATCATAGGGCTACACACAAGTCAAGTCGATACGCTACAATATCAAGCATGAACTCTACTCGAATAATAAACTTAAAGCTCGAAACTCGACCCAAACTCAATTGAGTTTTAATTTTCAAGCTCAAACTCAACTCAATGGGACTTTATATTCTTATGAAAATCTATCAAACTGAAAGATAAGTTAAGATTTGAGAATCAGATAAGGTTTTTGGTTGACTTGGTCTTAAAATATAATAAATGTGAACCATATAATATATATATATATATATATTATAAGGGGCTTTAAACACACATATATAAAAATATAAATATAAATATTATTTATTTATTTGGGCTTGACTCATGGGCTTAGTGACAGGGCCTTAGATTTTAGCTCAACTATTGGGATGGCTTGGGTAGATTTGGCTTGGTAGGCTTGGAACAGGGATCATTGGGCCGGTCCGCCATATCCAACCTTTCTCGGTTAGGCTCATGCACACACAGGAGATGATTACAGGCCTTAGTCCATGAGGAGCTCATTCATGATAAGCATGAATTGATCTTACTCCATCTCATCCGTCAATCACTAAGATGATCTGACGGTCGTCATCCACACCAAGTGCCTATAAATATTCAGTCACTCCTCCTCCTCATTAAGCACTTTTGGAGAGAGAAGACAAACAATAGTCTATAAAGGAGGTTCTATTCAGGAAGATCAAACAAAGTAACTCAAGTGATTTCTACTCCAACTGCTCAAGAACTGCAAAGTTGACGCGCGAGGTCTACTCAAGCTCCCTTATCTATCACTTGTGCATTTGAGACACTGAGACTACCTGTTCGTCCTCCCCTGTCATTTCTCTCTAAGCCATCCCGTCATCAAGTGTTATTTCCTCAGCAGCACTCTGAAGTCACGTGCCAGGCGCGAAATCCACATGACGCGTGTGTGATCGCTATCGACAAGAACCCCGCATCTACATTTTGGCGACTCCACTGGGGACTGAGGATTTTGACAGAGTCGTGATGGCACCTCCAAGAAGAAAGCCAAGTGACACTGATGACAATGTGAATCAAGACATTAGCAACCCTAACCCCAACACTATTGATCCAGACATGCCAGCATTGGAAGATGCCAACATTAATGTCAACACTAATCCTGCTGCCAACATGTAAGGCATTATTGTTGACAATATACAAGTGATACGTGTTATACAAGAAAGCAATGCAGAGACGACACGAACCATTCAAGGGAACACCCGAGCTCTAAACCAGTTCTTGACTGCACTCACCTGTCTCATGCCAGAGATGGCTGCTAATGTTGATGCACTCCAAGGTGCAGCCTTGCCAGGACCCACCCCGGTTATGCAGCAAAGCACCCCCTCCTTATCCCAGCCTGCCACTGCTCCTACCATTCAAGCAAGTTTGCCTCAAGGGGTGAATATGCAAACCCCATCACCACAAGTTATAGTTGAGCAGCCACCAGCCCTAGAAGCAAATAACACAAGAGCTCAACTTGGCGGGTCGTCATTCTCACATGTGCACTCTCGTGCCAGCCTGAGTGAAACCGCTCCCTTGCTTAATTCTAATTTTCCTCAAGCACCAACTCCTCCAATTGTACCAGTGGCATCAGTTACACCGACTGCATTGACTCCACCTATTGCACCAGTTATGCCAACTACCCCAGCTGCACCAGTTGTACCATCAGTATCTGTGCTAATAGAATCCTTTATAACAAAGGAAGACTTAGACATTTATTTGAAGGAGATTCAAGCTAGGTCTTCTACAGGAGTGCTGGACTTAAAGCTTCCATACCATCACCAGATTGCCGCAAAGCCCTATCCAAAGGATTATGTTAGTCCTAAATTCATGTTGTTCGATGGCAAAAAGAGTAGCGCTAAAGAACATTTGCTAAAATTTATTGAAACATTAGAAGTTTACGGGTTTGAGGACGATTTAAAGCTGAAATAGTTTTCTAAGTCCCCCCCCCCCCCCCCCCCCCCCCCCCCCCCCCCCCCCCCCCCCCCCCCCCCCCCCCCCCCAGGTTCCATTAACTCATGGGGAACAATGTGTAAGTTGTTCCTGGAAAAGTTCTTCTCTACTCAAGAGCAGGTCACCATCACTGATATGGGAAGAACAAAGCAAAAGCCAAAAGAAGACCTTATGGGCTACATTGAGCATTTCAGAGAACGCTCTTTGGATATTCAAGATGCTTGCGATGAGAAAGAACTAGTGAAGATCTGCATCCAAGGGATGTTCACTGAATACGCCGTCCACCTCGAGAATCTCAGTCTGTGTTCCTTTGCTGCTTTCATTGAGAATGCACAAAGGACCAACAACTCCGTATCTAGACAACGCGGAGAAGGTGGAAGGTTTGGAAAGAGAGCTGCAAATGTTAGCTCACTCCAAGGAGAAGACTTTAGAAACAACAAGAAGCCAATGAACAATAAACCAATCAGCACTCCACCAATGCCCTCGTTCCCTTGCCCTATAGGGAAGGTTCATGCTGTGCTTGACCAATGGTTAAGAGATGAAAGCATCAAGCTCCCAAGGGTCGAACGCCTCCCTAATGCAGCCGAGAAGAATGACCCGAAGTTCTGTAGATTTCAGAGGACTGTGGGTCATCCTACCAAAGAGTGTTGGACACTCAAAAAGATATTCAATGAACGAGTCAATAATGGAGAACTTGTCATTGAAGGTAATGATGTATGCAATAATCCACTCCCTACACACAATGCTCAACGGGGTGCCGCAAGTGCTGCTCATCATGATCTAAGAATTGAAGAAGAAGAAATAAGTTAACAAAGTTGAAAGTCATGTTATGCTTAATGGAAAATGATATGTTATTTAGGAAAGGTCTATGGGATCTGAAGAAGGCTTCATGTCATTTTCAACATATTAAGAGTCTTTGTATGCAATTGCAATTGATATATTTTCGTCATTATTTGAATAAAATTTACGGCTTACATTCTCGAAGCCTTTTCAGTATGATTTCTGTTGTTCTTGTTACTTTATAATTTTCTTTTGTTGCTACAAAGTTAGGGATATGTCTCATTAGTGCACAAAGATAATTAACACGGCAAGAATAGAGCATTAATTATATACGTTGTTGCTGCTGCTTAGTAAGAGTATAATCTCCTAAGTACACAACGGCATGATAACATGTTGAGCTTGTGTACTACAAACTGTTAAGAGTATTGGCTCTCAGGCGCGGTACAAGCCATTGTAAAGACAACCTCCTTGGTAACTCATACTAGGCAGTCAAGTAGTAGGAAACACCCCCTTGACTAATAAAGCTAGAAATTTGGATCCTAGGCGATAAATGCCACAATTGCTGCTTAAAGCACGATTGAGTACTTTCTTAAAAGGGATCATTTAAATACCATCACTGGTAAGCCAAGAACCTTACTCCAATGCATAAAAAAATGTTGTAAGAGGTCCCTTAGATCATTGAGTCTAACCAAGCCTCATATTCATGATAGTCGATTGCAATCATAATATCTTAACCATCACCGCTGCTTTGTAAGAGCATTTGTCTCCTGAGCGCGTGATAACATGCTTTACTTATAAGTGCTGACTGGTGGAAGCATTGTCTCCTAGGCGCATGGCAGCATGGTGTCGTATCTACACATGGTATAAAGCAATGCCTTGGTATCACACCTTCCATGCTTTAAGCCCAGGTAATGCCTTAGCATCGTGGCTTCTATGCCATAAGCTAAACTTACACCATGCCCTTTACATTTTTATAGCATGGTGGTTGATTCACAAGGTGTTTCTAATTGTAGTATATCTAATGTCAAGAGATCATTGAAATAATGTAATAAAGTCTAAACATCTACCGAAGTTGCTATCTTGCCTCTATGAGACATGTAGCAACTTGGGGAGGAAGGTCATTAACAAATGCAACATATAGCTCTCCACTGCAGTCATCTAAACAAAACAGTACCTCAACATGGGCATTTTCAGAAAAAGGCTAAGGATTCTTGATAAACCAAGTCTAGATGGAAGCATGAAGCTTGTCACCTATGTACAGGTAGGACGTGGATTTGCTTCAACATTAGTAAGTTGTAAAAATGGCCGCTCCAACATAACATTGAATTCCCCTGATGGTGTCTCCGGAATCGGCACGCAACTAGGGCTCGATTATTGGAGCTTACCATCAATGGGGGTTGTTGCACATGACACGGGATGATGGCACGCCATACTTCCATCTTGTTTGTGCTGACAAGCCACAAGCGAGCAGAGGTGATGATGGCATCATAGACTTTAGCTTGTTTCAGTAGCTTCACGTATTCCAGCTAGTCAATGATGTAGTCTACCCAGTTGCTCCATCCAGGTGGCGGCTCCTTAAGAAATGGGAAGTGTGTATTGGAAAGTGGTAGCTCCTTTCTCTCGTTTCTGAAATGTAGCATTGAGTCCCCCCTAATGGTGCTCCTTAAATTGGCGTGTGGCTCGGGCTCGATTAATCGGAAGTCACCATTAATAGGGGGAGTTGCACATAACTTTAGGCGAGAAGCCTTGTCCCAAAACGTATCTTCAGAAATTGTGTCGTCTATCCACTGGTCTCGTGGAAGCTGAATTTGTGGTGGATTACCATTCTGACGCACTAGTAAGTCCCTTTGTTTGATAACTTCAACGATTGACCCTCGCCTAGTTTTGATCTCCTGTTGACTGACCATTTGAACACTCGAGCCTTGGATACTTCTCGTTTCCTTGGATTTGATAACTACAATTTGTTGAGCTTGGCTATTTTTTTCCTCTTTTGCCATCAATCTCTACTGGTCTTTTGATGAGCTAATGCCTACGAAAGCCAAAGAAAGTAGAAATTAGTGAATTATACATATACATATGTACTTATCACCCATGCGCATGAGAGATAAAAAAAAATACAAATAAGGACAAACTATGTAGGAGAATGGTATACTAATATATTCCTACAATATTTGATTCAAATATAGAAAAGGATATCATATTGTATGTGCTTATGTCCATCTTGTCGAGCTACGACAACAGAAGAATATAAACGCAAAGATCCGAATCGTATAGATTCGACAATATTTGAGGAAGGTATTCGAGAAAGGATATGCAGTATATATATGTGTTGAACTCGACGTGAATGTATACATATATTATGAGTATGGGCGATGTTTATCATAAGAGTATATTATGATATATATATATATACATTGATAAATAAGGAGGAATATTGCCGGATTTGATTTGATATGGAGATGAATGTACATGGTGATCCTATTTAGATCATGATGATAAAAAAAAAGTGACGAAGATGCATACGGTCTCCTGTTTCGATGATGGAAAATGCGTGAATATATATATAGACATGCATATATTCGGCATGGTGCGACATTAAAAGATAGGCATTGTAAAGAAAATATACATTGTTAAGGAGAATATAAGCTTGTATGCTTTCATCATCATATATGCTTATAATGTAAAGAAAAGGAAGAATCATGGTGTGCGGATATACTAGGTTTTGATGTTATTCACACGAATGCTACTTAATATTGGTTTCTTATGCCATACTGTCTACCGAACATAGGAACATCATAAAAAATAAAAAAAGGGAAAATCAATCTCGGCTTACAGACCATGCATTTGTTCACTATGGAGAATTAAAGAGGAATTAAGTCTTGAATATTTACTCAAGTCCTATTCTTGCATGGGTTTGATGAATCAAGGCCGCCTTTTATTATCTACTAGAGAAGGGATGTGAATATTTACTTAGGTCCTATTCTTGCAACTCCACTTAAACTCATAATATTCAATTTCTCTATTTCACCATCTTTGCATATCCAAGCATTTTGTTGTCTAACTGTAAGTATTAAAATCGTATTTAAATAAAAAAACTACTAAGGATAAAAGATTATATTTCTAAGATAAGAAATGGTATAATGTACCTCATTCATTGGATATTCAAAACTAAATACGCTAAAAGGTATTATCTTTTTAAAATTTAAGCTCCCAATCTTTTGAAATATACATTAAATGGGTTAAAACCATCAAATCTATTTCATTATAACTCATCGCCTATTTTTTCAACCTTGATCCATGGAGACTATAAAACCAAAAATTTCCAGTTTTAGAAAATGATAATTTTCTTTGATCACAAGATGAGTTGCTTAAGTTATATGGGTTGCGCCTGAAATAAATACAAATGCAGTTGAGGTGGACTATTGTAGGGTACTTGACCCTCCTGATTTGTTAAAAACTTTGTAAGGTAAAATCCTATCGGATCTTGGAACAAATTTTGACATTGTTTTAGAATCCCATAGGGTTTTGGATTGGGTTCTAAGCTTTAGATATGACTCAATTGAATTATCCGACATGAAAAAATAATACGGGAAATGACAAATATGGTATATGAACTTCGTATAAAAATTCAATTTAGTACCTAAATTTTAAAGTGATTAATTTAATAATAGAATATTTTGTGGTTATTTATACTACATCCTTAACTTTGTTAACTCTGTTTGTTCACTTTGAAAAGACAACATATGATTGAATTTTTATTACTTATCCTAAAATCGTCTAACACTGACACTTACAGCTTATTTATTATACATAAAAAAATAAGGCGAACGATGTTAGTGAGATAATAAAAATAGCCATTAAAAGTTTGATTAATGTTGAATGGAACGAAGTGGAATGGATTAGAATGAGATAGGTAATGATAAATTTATTCCTTTATTTGGATACATCCTCAAATGAAAATGGAATGAAAATAGCATGGTCTTTATAAAAAATATCCCCGTAATTAATATGAATAATAAATGTGTAGAGTGTAAAAAGGTAAATGTAATATTTATGAGGAAGAAATGGAATTGCGATTCGCATATCCTCAAAACCCGAATTGTTGATTTCCGAAAATTGGGATTTTAACTTTTAAAAATGCATCCAGACATAAGAATGAGAATAAAACTGAAATTGCGATTCCAGATCCACTCTCCTATACCAAACATGAAATAAGTAGATGATAAAAGCTAGTTTAGGTAGGACAAAAGCTCCAGTATAATGATAATAAACCAAAGATAATTCTACCATGTGTTTTAATTAATTGGTTGCGTTACTTTATTTGCTTAAAACTTAGGATGAGTTACATGACTGGTTTACCTGAAAAAGTAACCCAACAAAAACCTAAAACCTTAAAACCATATGTCACCTGACAAGCACCTTTTTTGTTACATCCTTATTTGGTTGAACAATTCCACTGATTTTACTAGTTTTCAGCCGCCATCTTCATTTCTTCTAACAAATGTAAGCGAGAAAATCATTTCAAACATAAAAAAACCCTTAAAATCACTTCGAACTTCTATTGTCTTTGTTAATGCACGTAGATATACGGGTTGAAATTGAATTTTTTTTAAATCTGTGTTTCTTCTTCTTTGAATACAAGTGTGTAGTAATTGTAATTTCTTTGACAATGAGTTTTTATATTTCATTTATTTATCCATCCACCGAAGAAAAGGAATTGTATACAGAATTGACTTGTTAAATAAAAAATAATAATATAATTTTACCTATAAATCTAAGTTCTACCATATATAAAAGAAATCACACATAAATAAAAATTTCACCAGGATGTAATTGCGTTTGAAGATAAATTTGTTTAATGTATTAACATATTAAACAATTAAAAAAATGAACCATTGTTTGACAAAGTAAATCAAATAAAATATTAACATAACATTTCACAAAGTTCACTTGAGGTATTGATGTTTCGATTAATTTTGAACTAATTTTCCTTTTTTTTTTCTAATAATCAATTATTGATACCTTATTTGACTCACTTTGTGAAAATTTGATTCCTCTTTTCAACATCATAGAATGTTTATACATTCAACAAATTTATCTCTAAACGTTGATTTCTTTTTTTAATTACTCGAAATGTTGATACCTTAGATGAACTTACTCTCAAATGTTGATTTTTCTTTTTAATCACTCAAAATGTTGGTACCTCAAATAAACTTATTCATAAACATTGATATTATTTCATGTAATTTACGCAAATAGTTTAAATAAAAACTAATATCTTGATAAGCGAATGGTTGATTTTAACCCTCCATATATAAGTGGGCATATGTGAAGATGAAACGAGAAAGATAACCCTTTGTTGGGATGAGATCGTGCGCTTATATGAATGGCTACTAAAGTTTGTATGGAATTCACTTATTTGTCATGGAAATATTGATAACTCATTTTTCTGCCATAAAACAAATAAGTTTAGGCTATCAAAAATTTGCCTCAAAATTTTACTACTATGAATATATTATGGAAACAAATTATAGGTTCCATGAGATGCACCACACTCTTTAGGGCATATAAGGCATATATTCTAGAATGGTTTTGGGCTATTAGAGGGTAGGTCTAAATTGGAAACCTATACCTATAATATGGAATAAACATATATTCTCAAACTGTACCTATCTTATACTCAGCATACCCTAATTCCAACATATGTTTTAAGTCACTGGTTGCAGTCATTCATTTCGCTCAAATTTAGTAGTCAAAAGACTTACCTGTCACATTTATGCTAGTACTGACATTAGGACGGTTTAGCCAATACCCATATCATTATATAAGAATACGGAGTGGTGGTTGAAACAGGAGGGCAGGATGTTCAAAGAAAACTGAGTTGTCCTTGCATATTTATGACCCCACTGCTCCATTGATTACATATAAGTTTGAATACCCATCAACTTATGATATATGTATCCTTTATGGAGAGCTTTAAGATATTTGCTAAGAGCTTAAAATAAATATTAATTATACTTATCAATATTTATTGTATAATTTATGAGAAACATATAAAAACATGAGAAGATGTGTTAGAATTTTTTTTTTCATTTAATAGGATTATAGGGAGACGAAAATAACTCATAAACTTTAACTTTAGTATAAATATATTCACGAACTTTTAAATATTACACACAACCATTTAAATTACGATTAATTAACAAATAACCTTCAAATGTTGTAACTAATATCCATAAACTTTGATTATAGTACATAAACAATCTCTTCAACTTATTAAAAGTAAGTGCCAACACTCCTTAAACTTCAACTTCATTTCATCTTTTTTGTACTAGAAATACCAACATCGTTATTGTTGCCAATTTATTAATTTATTATAAGTTATTTGTAATATTTGAAACTTCAAGGAAAAAAGATTCAACAGGGATTTACGCAACATGTATAATATTAATAAAAATTTGACACAAACAATAAAAGAAAGAATAGTTATCAAAACAATTTTTATCTTGGATCGCCGTTTTGATGTCATTTTAGCATCATTTCAATCGAACATATACTCAATCGATATAGATATGAGATCGATAAGAAACCAATATTTTTATTCATAAACTGATGCAACTAAACCAATATTGAATTGATACCAAACTAATACCAATTCGATATAGATAAAATTTCGACAATCCAAATAGGTTAATTTCATTAATTAAAATATTATTAATATATATATTATATGTACTATATATATAGCATATTATATGTAATACATCTTAAATCATTTTCAAGACTTAGGGGGTGCATACACCATGATTAAAGTTAAGCTAAATGGTTTGCTAATTTTATTCCCATATTCGATTATGAAGGAGATAGTGGAACATGAAAATTTGTCCTCATGTTTTGAAAGGAATGGGCTAGATGGTAATTGGCAAACACAACGCCCACCGGTCATAACTCATTAGAGCATGTGCTAGAGGCGGAAGGGCAGTTAAGGTTGTCCCGAGCTGTCCCAACAAGGCATAGTCAAAAAGTTAGGAAGATCGAGTGCCTTAAATTCTCTGTTCATCGCACGAACATGATGTCATATGGGCTCATGCTTCGGTAAGTATCACTGTATAAGTGACTTTGCCTTGGTTTTCAGTGCGATATGCTGAGTCCAGGTGTACTTGCTCATAATTCGTGGATAGATATGTTTATCACCAAAACCGATTTCCGGGTTTCAAAACGCGGGAGCATTCCAATTTTATATGTTCTTACAGCTGTATCTTTTAGTCGGGACGTTACTGGTATAAATTGTCTTTTGGTGACTGAAACAACTAAAATCCTTAACTATTTAAATTAGGATTGGCTTAATTAAATGATATAATAGATAGTTAATTCTAAATTTTGATTTAAATTTAGTTTAGAAATTTGATTTAGATAGTTAAAATAAATAAAACAAGTAAATTATAGGATATAATTAGATAATTTGGTATAATCGAATTAGTAAATAAATTAAATTAAGATTTGAGATTCCAAATATCATTTTTAATTACCTATTCATCTCAATAATCTTCTTTAATATATCAAATTATTCAATTCTTCCAAATTATTCATTTAAACTCCCTTTTTTTTCTATTTTCAAATCCTTAAACCCCTAAATATGCTATTTAAATGTTTAATAGATTCCTAAATCCTTAAACTTTAATTTAGCTTTTATTTCTAGAATCCCCATAAATTTTGAATTTATCCGTCTGTTTAAAAATATCAATTCTTAAGCCCAAGCTTAAGTTAAATATCAATTTGATATAGATTAAATTCCTTATCCTAAAATATCTTTAATTTTCCTTTACCCTTATTGTTTTCCTTCCTTCCCCCCCCACCCCCCCGGTCCCACATCCTTTTTTTTGCCTTTCCTATTCCCTTTTCTTTTCTCTTTTCATTCTCTTTTTTTTCGTCTCTTCTTTTCCCTCAAAAATCTAAATTTCAATGAGCTTATAGGAGAGGTTAACGTTAGAAAACAAGATAAAAGATGGAGATTATGCATGTTTTGGCTTCAACAACTAGAGAGGAGAAATAGTAGAGAAGATTCATTTGCATGTGTTCGCTAAAAAGATAAGTATAATTGTTTTTCTTTATTTTGGTTGTTGTTTTTGTATGCATATGATGGACTAGTGTTAGTTATAAATAGGATTTAAAATAAAACATGTAAATTTGGATATATGGATCTATATGCTAAAACCGAGGTATATGTTCATGCATAAATAGGCTAGATAATTGATGAGATGATTAGATGAAATATGAAGTAATAATATGCATATAGATATTGTAAGTTATGATTATAACTTATATGCTGGTTATAAGATGTTGTATGTTGAGTTTGTCGGGTAAAACAAGTAGATAAATAGGTTAAAATGACATGCTCTATTTTCGTGAAAGAATACAAGGGAAACATGGGATGCCCTATTCAGTCGTGCTTCTCTCGGTGCTTAAAACATAAGGATTTTTACCTACCCAATGAGAAATACGGCTAGTACATAACTAGCCTTATTTAACCATGCTTCTCCCAGTTTTCTTCATTAAACACATCTCCAAAACAACACGGCTAGAACACAGCTTTCCCAATCCCACCATTTTTCTTTCTGATCATTGGGTGCTTAACCTGTTAAGTGAAACACGAAAGGAATAGGACTTGCCCTATCTTGTCGTGCTTCTCTTTGTTCTTCAACGCAAGAATAAAACATGATGGGAACATGATTGAATATATTGAGTCGTGCTTCTTTTGTGCTGGAACACAAGGGAGAGCACAACTGACCTATCCACCTGTGTTCTTCATAAAAATAAAAATAAAAATAAATAAAATGAAATGAAATAGATGAATGCTAGTTAGTTCACATAATTAGGAATGAGTTAAATGGATTTATAGATCAATAACTAATTATATTAAATATAGAAGTTAAGTATATAATAAACTTAGTTAATAAACCTAGGTTCAATGTGATTTAATATTGCATTAATGAGTTAAAATGAACTAGATTAATAAAGATCTTATAAGACATATCTATGGAATAAATTAATGTAATTTAGTAACTAAACTAGGTTTAATATGGATTTTTGAATATATAGAAGACTAGTTAATAGATTTACCGAGATAATTGAATATAACTTAGTAATTTGATTAAATTGATTAATTCTAATCAACTTAAGTTAATATAGGCTTAATAACTTGTAATTAGCTTAAATTAATGTGCTAGGTTAAACCATGAATAGTAAAAAGGGTATGTTGTTTCAAATGTTTGTTTGTTTGTTAAGAAAAAAATAATATTTCATATAAGATAATAAATAATTTAAAGTACTTATATGGATAATAAGGCATGTAAGGCTAAGTCTTGTCTAATTAATAAAAGATAATTTGACGGATCATAGAGAATTGTCCATATCTTGTGGGGCAATTTTCACAGCCATGGTAGGGTTCCTCCTAGTGTCTGATCAAATAGATTTTAAAATGAGTTTAATATAAGTGGATAATTAATTTAATTGCTTATATAGTTTAATTTCTTAAACAAATGTAGCTTGTTACGCTTTAATTTAAGGATAATAAATTATTGTTGCATTGTATTAGTTTAAGCTTGTGTGTCATCTCGTATGTGCTTATGTTGCTTTGTACTAAGCTTTGACTCACTGTTGTCTTTCTTTCCAAGTGTTGATTTGATGTGCTGATGATGATTAACTTGGGTATTGGCGATTCTAGAGGTTGGGAGGAAGAGTGAAGTTGGTAGGGCCATTGGATTATTGTGCTTTTATTTTATTTTGTTTTAGAGCTGGATTTATATTTTTGAAATTTGTATTATTCTTTAAGGAATTGGTGGAGCCCATGTTTTGTAAAGACTTATTTTACCGTTATGAATCCAGTTAACCTCAAAATCTAATTAAATGATTTTAGAATTTAAAAAATAGCTAGAAAATGTTCGAAATAAACAAGTCCTTGAAGGTAGCCTGAATGTATAATCTGTTATACGTGGCACTATTACAACTTGATATAAATTTCAAGGCATTACAGTGACTTAAAATAAAGACCCATTCATGTGTAAAGAGCTTCAACGAAACTTATTGTAATTGAATAAAACCTACTACTTAGCATAATTAGACTAATCTACCATAATTTGACAATAAATCTACCACTATTTGACGAAACCTGTCATAATACAACCAAGTCCTTATTTTCAAACGTCACATGATGACTTATCTTAATAATTTCCCTCTTTTAGTTGGGATTTTGAAATATCACACCATGACTTCAAAGACCTCTATCTTCCAGGAGCATATATATATATATATATATATATATCATATTTTGTACATAGGAATAGACACAAAATGGAACCATGATTTTCATTTCTTTCCTTTTCCCATATTTGAATGCACTTTTAGAAACCTTGATTGCGATTTAAGGTATTAAGGGGAATTCAATTCTACTTCAAATAAAGTAAAATCATGATTCCATTTTGGTTTCATTAATTATATAAAACTTAATTACTCTTCTTATCCTATCATATATTTATAATATATATTTATTGTGTGGTGGAAATTTTTGACAAATACATTTTGTATACATTTCATTACATGATTTCTTCTAAACATAGGAATGGATTTATCATTCCAATACCCATTCCGTTTTATTCTATTATGTCATTTCATTATATATGACTCTTGTGTATTAAAAGTGATATTACACTTTAATATGAAGATTCTTAAAAAAGTGTGCAATTCATATTATATTTGAGTCCCATTTTAATTATATACTAGTAAATAAATTGATAAAAAATTTGCTCTAAAAGTTACTTCTTATTCTTTTTCTTCTTGGTTAAGAACTTTCATTTATTGTTGAGGGCCTTATCCTAATACTTATGCAAAAATTCAACAATAAACATGCTCTAGGACCGACTTTAACTTAATATTCTTTGGCACAAGACCCAAAAGTTGAAAATTTTGGAGCATTAATGCTTAGTCTTCGTGGAGTTCATCATTTAAAATAACCTATTCCAACACATGATATGTCTTTAGCTGTTGATCTTATATGAAAATGATAAGCTTATTGGGATTACCAAAGAAGATTGGGCTAGTGGTTAGGAATAAAGATCTTTGAACTGATATGTGCACCCTTAACCTCTATTGGGCAACCTCATAAGGAAGGGCATAAGCCTCGAATCTATAATAAGATCATCATGATAATCTTAGAACGTGTATATTTTATCCCATTCAATAAATACCAAAGTGCTTAGATAAATATCATTCAGCTCAAGAGTTTATGAACACATGGTAGTGTATCCTCCTCAGGTGCAATTCAAAAATCTATATATGCTATTTTACTATGGAAGCTTTGCTTTTAGGGATTAAAAAGCATTTCGGGCAAAGATCAAGCTCAATCGCTCAAAAACTGTAAGGTATAAACCTTATACTCTCTTGTTTGTTAGTTGCACATTATAGAATCTAAAATTGCTTGTGTTCTCCCTCTATGTCATGATCTTAAAATCTTCCCTTCAAGCTTTATGTATCATCTCCACATCATCATACTGATGCCATACAAAGTGAAAGAGGTACACATTCATAAGGCTACGATAGTTAGATCCCTTCATCCACACTTATTAAAAAGTATGCTAAATCCAACATAAACAAATAAGTCTATCCAATGCAAACAAACTACAAGACCAACATAAAACATTATAATTAACATCCTTTAGTCATTATTACTCAAAGTTGCTAAAGTCATCCGCATTTTCCCAATACATACTGTATCCAAGGTCGTCATATGAGTTTAAAGCATCTATAGTAATGGTAATTATGAAGTTAACTCTCACAAGGGTGTGAGTTGGATCGTAATATATGATTATCATGGATGCACATGAATCCCATGCAAATAAGCTACATACAACTTACAACTAACGCATCAAACACCAAGTCATTACATTTAATTTGTTGATAATATAACATGGTTTCAACATCTTTAGGCTTAAGTATATGATGACTCCCTAAGACACCCCACAAACACAGGCACAAACATACGTACATATACCTATGTAGGTGTTCTCTAGCTCTTAAAAGTTTAAACACCTAGCCATCCCATCTCAAAGCCGTTATTTGGTTAGCCATTTGTACTATTAATCCACTGTAGTTGTCTATATAAGCATCCATAATGCCTAGACAACCCAGCTATGGGGTCTCATATCTTAAGTAACTCATCAGTTAACAGCCCTTTAATTTGGAGTAGCTACATAGCTGACATGCATCAATAAAAAAATAACTAGAAATGAGTAACGCGCGTGGAGTTTGTGTGGGTAAGGATTCGATCAAGACAATCACATGCATGCCGCGTGATTATTGCACTATACATGACCTAGGGAAACATCACGTGCAAGGATGATCAATAGAGAGTCGTATAGGGAGGAAGAGTAGGTAATCTCAATAGGCTCTAACACACGTGTGACAGATGAGGGAGCTAAGAAATATCAATCTCGCTAAATATCACGACATCATGTGCATTCTTGAGTAAATCAAGCAATTGATTCACTAAAATGGAAATCCGGCAGCACTAGAGTATTTGTCTAAGATTTCCCCTCGTCCAAATGAGGTAAGGATTAAAGGGTATTTATAGAAAATCTAGTCATTGATATTATCCGTCAAATGAGACAGACAACCAATAGCTAGGATGATTCCCTCTCATAATAGATATAAATGTGGGCTCCCTTGTGGACCCAGGCCCATTAAGGCCTTCATTTGTAATGTGTGTAAGCCAATTTGAGAAAGGTTGGAATTGGATAGGCCAATTCTAACAAGCCCTACTCTAGGCTTATCATGTTAAAACTCCCATAGAGTTTAGCCTAACTCTTTAAACCCTATCACATTAACCTAAAGAGTTAAATAAAATTTAGGCTTAAAGCCTTTTTATAATCAAATCCATGCATCTACAGAGTTCATGAGAGGGACTAAGTGATATTGCTTAAAGATAGGTTAGTTTAGGTGTTGAAGTGCATTAAGAATAGAGTTTGGGAGATCAAAAGTGTAGAAGTTGGTGTTCACTAGTTTATATGTGTTGGTGGGACTTCTATATAATTCCAAACAATAAAAACCTTTAGTGAATGCTTTGAATTATTCAATAATCTTTAATTGTCTTGGATCACTAGTTTTTAAAAGGGTCAAAACCCTTTAGCAGATGCTTCAGACTCTTTATTATTAGGAAATCTTATAGAGTTATTAAGCATGAAAAAACAAATAAAAGGTCCCTACTCTTTAATTTATACTCTTTAACTTTTTAGTTTTTAGCCTGCATAATTCTCTTCAAAATTTGGCCTCTTTCTTAGTTTGATCCCGCAACTTTTGAACCCGAGTCTTTTATTGTATCAGTCTAGGTTATTTTAGGGTCTTTGATTAGATCAAGTAGAAATGGTCTTTAAATTCTTCAATGTAGATGAATTTACCTATGTGCGATTAGCCTCTCTAGAATATGTAGACTATGTTAGTTTATAGGGGAGAGTCTTAAAATTCAAAGTTGTAGAAGAAGAGAGAAAAACTTGGACTTTAATGAAAAAGCTTGATGTCCAAAAGATTTGTACCAAATTATTGTTGTGCTTGAAAATTTCCAAATTTTCCTATGTAGACTCGTATTAAATTGGGGATCGTTTAAAATGAGTACATCACATATTTAAAGAAAATTTTGAAAAGTTATTTAAAATATACGAGCCTATGTAGAAATTTTGACTAAGTCATAAGTCTATGGGTCTGTTTGGATGATCCGTTTTTCATTCGTATATGTATCGAAATGATATATGTAAATATGTCTTATTTGCATCTATATTTTTATCTATATTTGATCTTTTTTTATCTTTTCATAAGAACTACCAACTTTTTTTAACTATATCTATTTTTGATAAATAATTTGTTAGAAAAAATATTTGTATCTGTGCGAAAAAGCTAGCTAAACAGATATAATGGTCTAAGTCCAAGTTTAGACCATCTAATCTAGGTAACAACCAGATAGATATAATTAGACATCAACACTGGGTTGAAATGGCCTAGACCCATCCCGGACTCGTTGGATCATGAGTCCCATGAGGCTTAGCTCGAAACCTACCCAAGTATAGGGTGGGGTGGGCAAGTCAAGCCACTTGCCAATTCACGGGCTAGGGTTTTAGCCCATTGAACCAACCTATTCTTTTATTAAAAAATCAAAATTTAAAAGAAAAAAATTAAATAAAATAAAGAAAATTAAATAATAAATTTAAAATTAAGATAAACAATCTTTGAAGTTGATACACAAGGTAAGGCTTAAGAAAACTACTCTTTAGCACATTCATTGAAAAATTTGTTCAATGTGTACATTTATTTATACATAAGCATATCTACTTGTAATTATGAAATAATCAATGTGGTATTACAGAATACTCATAACATGCACAACTCCCATAAATACAAAATAAAAGTCCACATTGCTAAAAAAACAAGACTTCACTTTGGTTAGAAGTCAATAAAATTCTAATAAAAACAACTTTTTAAACGTATTTATTACTATTAACAACAACACATTCAACGTTGTGAGTAAAAATGGTTTTTCACCATTCACATGAAAAATAGTTGAAATATTCTTTTTCTCATATTTTTCTACTTTTTTTTTTCTCTTATTTTTTCCACTTTTTCCTAATTGTTTTTTATGTTTTTCATTTACTAGTTTTTTAAATATATTTATTTAATTAATCTTTTTATAGTGAAACTACAAATGAAATGGGAAAAATATAGATAACTTCTTGTTTGTAATTTACTCCAAAAAGAAAAATAAACAACATAAGAGAGTATGGGTAAACAAATGGAAAAAAAAAAAAAAGAAGAAAGATCAAAACTAAGTCTAAAGTCTATTCCATAACATTCTGGAATCTATAGTCTAAAGGCAAGTGGCCCTACACTATGTCTGGCATAAACATAAACCAACAGAAAGTAATGGAAACCAATAGAAATTGTTGGAAAATAGCAGAAAGTGTGCGTTTGGCAACAGAAGAAAGTGTTGAAAAGCGGAGGTAAGATTTCTATTATTGTCTCACAAAATTTTCTACAAAAAATTGGACGGAAAATAGAGGAAACATTTCCGCAAGTTTCTTTCCATTGTTTTTTATCGCTTTTCGTCTTCGACAATGTTGCCAAATGTAGTGTTAGGTTATTTCATAGACTAGGATAGCGTTGATAATTATAGGGAAAGAACTTGTATATTTGGTAGATGTAGAGCCTGGTCCCTTTTTTGAGAAAATATTGTTTGAAATTTTAAAACGTGGAAAGTATTATTTTTCATGGAAAAACTTATAACTTTTAGAAAAATGATATTCCATTTTTTAAAGGAGGTCCTTAAACTGTTTTTTATAATTAATAACAGTCGAAGGAGTGCATTTATTTAAGGATATTGTCATGGACACTACTTGAATATTTTTGAAAATGTTCAATTTCCTACTAACTTTTAAAGTGCTAAATTTGGCACCTAATCATAACTTTTCAAGTCACCGTCACTATTAGTACTTGCATTAAATAATCTAATGCCATCTACACATACCTAATTACTGTGTCCCACGTGTCACTTATAGTCCATTGAGGAAATTAAAATGAAATAGAAAATAGATAAAAGAAATTATAGGACATGTGTTTTTTTCTCATTCTAATATCAGTGAAGAAATCTAAGTCGAGACCTACGTTTTTTTTTTCTCTTTCGCTTTTCATCAAGCCTCTACACTAAAAAAAACCTTAGAAAATGGCCAAAATCCAAAACTGACATCTCCAAATCGAATTGAAGATTTGGAATCATCTAGTGAACATATCATCTTCTTCCCAGTCAGTTGCTTCATCATATATATGATTCCCCATATCGAATGGAAGCGTTGTGTTCTATCGTTGTGGCTTAAAGATAAGGCTTTCTACAATGAAGACCCATGCTAATGCTGGTTGAAAGTTCTATGGATGTCAACGATTCAATAGGGTATTCATTATCTATGTTATGCCAAATGCTCTATGGATACAAGCTATTTAATGTTCTAAATTCTTATTTTTTTTATTCTGGTTCGAGAGAGTTATTTGTTTCACTTTTTAATTGGGTAATACAGTCAAAATGGAGGAATAAATCATTGGTTCAAATGTTTAATTTTTGCTTTATTATATATATAAATATATACTTTTTAATTATGATGATGGGTGCAATTATTTTGAGTGGTTAGCTAAGGATTCTAGTGATGTGTGTGGAAAGGAAGATTCTATGATGAAGAAGAAGTCATCAGATCTTCTAATCTAATTTTTGTTTAGAAGAATCCAACTTTTGATGACAAAATTCTCCAATGAAATGTAAAATTGACAGGCAAAAAAGGTAAAATTAAGTGAATTAAACAATCTATCAGAATTTATATTGCAGTTATTGAAAAAGCACCATAATAAACCAATATGAACTGAACTAAACAATTTGTCTGAAGCTATATTGCAATTATTGAAAAATTGACACAAGTGAATTGAACAAATAAACCAACATATTATACTACAAGGAGAATCTCAAATACTACCGCCTGGCATAATATGACAAAAGAAATGCTCAAGTAGAGATGGTCAAATAATAGCACTTGCCATTACTAATAGCATTGTTATATTACATCAATGATCTGAATGCAACAAAACATAAATAAGAGTAACCTTATAAAAGGTACATACAACACAAAAAACCTAACTAAGAAGGGCTATTGTTACTTCCACTTTGCCTTTTAAAAGGTACATAGAGTTGCTAAGAGTTTCAATACGAACACTATTATAAAAGACACGACAGAACACATGTTTGACAACGAAATCACTCCAGCTACATTTATCTACTTTGACTCTCTTGTGTGGGATTCATATCCGCCTTTGGCTCTGATTTGTTGATGAGAATAACAAAATTGTTATGGTTCCTATAGAGTTGTCGATATCCCTTAGCCATAATTTTGTAGCTTCTCTTGTAAAGCTGAGGTGGAGATGAGGATTCCAATCACTTATGAACACTTCCTTGTTTCTGTGCTAATTATTGCCTATTCCAATCATCATGCTGTTTGAATTAACAAATTTTTCTTTTACCTCATTTTATTGGGCAATCTAGCTGATTTTACATTGCTCTGCTGCAAAGTAACCATTAAAATGTCAAAAATAACAAAATTCAATTAAACTCCCTAGCACAATGATTTACTTGACACAAGCTTACATTGGAATGACCCTTGACACCAGTAGTAACTAACAAATGCAGTGCACTCCCAAATAATCCATTGATAGCCATCCCACCAGCATCCTTCCCCTACCAACATCCACACCACCAGTACCTTTCCTCCTTAATAGAACCCTTTCATGCCTAGCGACACTCACATTGGTTCTTTGTCTCTTCCTCTTATTTTGGCCGTCGCCTTCCTTTACAACCTAGAAATGATGATCAAATAGGATAATATTATCATTGATGTTAATTTAGCTACCTGAAAACATATGAAATGAGAATGATAATGCATGTTACCTTCTTGTGAAGACCCTTTTGTGGACATTTCACCCTATTGTGTTCCTTTCACTTGCACAACATACATGTCATGACCCATCCCTTCTTTGTATGCCTTTTGCTCCCCTCACCTTCTTCCCCTTTCCTGGTTAACTTTAGTCTATCAGAGGTTCTCTTGATGATAGGTGGTAACAATGTCTTTTGGTTCGTTTTGTACCAAAACTTGAAACTCTTGATTAAATCTAATGTACAGCTACAAGTGCGATTGTACATATCTTTGATATACCACTTGCGAACATAGTTGTCAACATCCTACCTAAGTATAAGATAACATTGCAGGCGTGTGCACATGGAATCCCATTCAACCCCCATGTATTATAGCTATAACTATCGGCCTCCAAGTCCACAACATAGGAGTCTGTCAATTGCTAGACCTTGAAAGTAATACTTCCACTGGGTAATGGCATAGCAATTGGCACTGCCATTCTTATTCTTTTGTATTTTTAAACAAGCACACGGAGTGAAGCATTGGGTCCACTTAACACTAGGCCTCCCTCTTGGATACTATCCTGCCCATTATTGTCTTGCGAATATACTCCATCATTGACATAATTGACATGCGTCTAGCCTCTATTATAGTCGAGTTGAATGTCTCTAACACATTGTGATCGATGAAATCACATTTGGTATTAAGTGAATCTACTTTCTTCATGTAAAAAAAAATGAAGTATAACAATGCTTCCTTTATTTTTATGTCTTTATCTTACTGGATAGTTAGCTATAATTACTTACTTTATCTTATTTTCTCTCTCTTGCTTTCTCTTCTCTTCTCTTTCTTTACTTAACAAAGATCATCCCTACTTCCATAGTTAAAACTTCAATATTTGTCTTTTTTTTTCTGCACACGTAACATAAATAAATCATCCACTAATATATATGTATATATTTGGAACTTCTATTATCTTATCACAAGGCCATCCATCCTGTCATCTAACCATTAAATTGGTTATAAAAGTTAATACAAAAATGTATTTAAATGGTTTAATCATAATAAGGTATAGATTTTAATATTAAGTGAATCTACTTTATTTGTATCAAAAAATAAAACTAAAGTACAATGGTTGCTTCCTTTATCTTTTTTTTTTTTTTACTCTATGTTATTGGGCAATTAACGACAATTGCTCACTTTATTTTATTGTACAGTTACTCCAGTCTATCTCTTCTCCCTCTTTACTCGACAAAAATCATCTCTACCTCCATAGCCAAAGATTTCAACCTTTTTTTTTTTTCTCATGTGCAATATGGGTGAATCATCTGCTAGTATATCACAAGGCCATTCATCAATAAATTTGATTATAAAAAGCATTTAAATGGTTGAATTACAATAGGGCATAGATTTAAATTGTTTAATGACATACAAGACTGATCCCCTAAAAAGAACCTAAGACTATAGAATTTAGTTCGGTAGTTATAACACTGCTAATGTCATGTTGGCTAAAATGAGGAAAGATGTACATCCTTTTAACTATTTTTCATTTAGTTTCTATAAATTTTCATCTTAATGGTTGAAATTATCCAAATTCTCAAACTAACCCCTCACGTCACCATCACATCACTTGCTTCCATTTAATCCTTAACAATTAATTATACATGATGGCATTTTAAAAGTATAAATCAAGTAAATATAATGAAGTAGATGAGATACTTTTCATTGGAAAAAGTTACAAATTCCTCTGCTTTGTATGCATTGGCACTTGGTAGAACATATATGATCATAATAATGTTAAGAAATACTAAGATAGCGTTTGGTTATACAATTCGTTATAGCACTAGATTGGACACAATCAATGTACCATCTTTGGTTTACAAAATATATTTGGGACTGAATAAAATTTAAAATATTTGTCCTTTATATTTCATGGTTAAAAAATATTGGAACTGGAAAAAAAAAATAAAATCTCTTAATAAAACTTCTATCCAGTACTATCATGTCCCATGTGTACCAAACATGGTACAAGAGAATTGTACTATAGTATTTCTTGTACTGTACTTTCCAGTCCATTCCTCCTTATTTAGTTTAGTTCTTACAACCAAATGCTACCTAAATATTAAGAGTGACAAAATTAGAATATAATATTTTATGTTATTTTGACAACAGAAAGCCTATAGAGATAAATATAAATATACTTTTTTTGTAAGAGATCTTCTAAAATTATTTTATACATATCATGTGAAGTATAAATAACTATGTTATGATAAATGTATATTTATTCTATTATAATGTACAATCCAATAGATTTTACATTTTCATGTTTTAATCATTTCATTCATTACATTTGTTCATAAGGTTAGTTAAAAATATCAAAAGGTCAATTAAAACCATTTTAGAGATATTATATCACAAAATTCAATAGGAAGTTTTCAATAAATAAAGGGTTAATGTTGAATTTAGTACCTAAACTTTGCCAAAAAATGCAATTAGGTATCTAAACTTTCAAAAGTTCAATTTCAGCACTTAATTAAACTTTTTGAGGGTATTTTAGGTCAATCACTTAACATTGTTAAACTTCATTGTTGATGTAGACTATCCAACCAATCATTACACAACACGTGTTAAATGGATTAAGAAAATTCAATTAATAAACTAAAAGATCAATTAGTAAAATGAAAGATGGGGATCTCCACTTTATCGAGCTCCTGGAATTGAAGTAGCTCTCTCTCTCTCTCTCTCTCTTTAGGTTCCTCTCTCTCTCTCTACACTTTTGGCGAACCCAAACAAGTTGAAACCAACACAAACACACCACCACTTGTCTTCCAACCAAACTTGACACTACCTCAGCCACATGTCGGACAGACTAAACCTAAATTCACAAATGCTGACAACGACACAACAACAAGTACCGACGCATGCACCACCCAAAAAACAAACTAAGCAACCTCCCACACCACCACCTTCACTGAAATGCCACGGTTGGTACATTAAGCATACCACTACCAATACGATCATCCAATAAGAAACTAAAATCCATCGTCGAAGCGCTCATAATAAACACCACCAACATCGATAACCTCCAAAAATTCATCAAACACCATCATACAACAAAGTAAGTTCAGTTTTCAATCTTTCTCAACGAGGCCTTTGTCCTCTTATCCTTTATTTTTGTTATTATCATTGAATAAGGGATTTCTATCCCATAACTAATATGTACGTTTCTTTCTTTTACTTTAAAATGGAAAACCTTAAGTTTTCATAAATTTTCAATCTTTTTTTTTTTAGGTTTTTGGCTGAATCCTTTATGTATTTGTTACTTTTGCTAATTCTTTTACAAGACCCATTAAGTTTTCGATTTAAATCAATGAGAAATTGTTTTGTTTTAAGCTTCTAGGAATGTACTGTTCATCATCTTTTTCATCTTTTCTTTCGATTTTTTTTTCAACGTATCCTCTCTCTCTTAATTTTTTTTTCTTCTACACTTGTCAAGTGATAATTGGTTAGTGTGTCCACATAGACAAATGAAGTTGACAGTGTTAAGTGAGGCACTAGATTTAGTCTCAAAAAATTCAATTAGGTACTGAAATTAAACTTTTAAAAGTTTAGATATCTCATTACCTTTTTGAGCAAAGATTAGTTATCAAATTCGATATTTACCCATAAATATATGGTTCCTTCTTTTACCCACATATACTTTATATTTTTATTACCTTCCTTAACTAAATTTTATTATCATATAAAATGGTGCTCTTATAATAAAATTAGCTTGTATCAAAAGGTCAATTAAAAAACTATGTTATGATAAGTATATTAATTTCATTGCAATATATGATTCAATAAATTTTTACCTTTGCATGTTCCATTCTTTTTCATTCATTACATTTGCCCCATAATGTGAGTTGTGTGTATTGAAAGGTTAACTTAAATTTTTTTAGACATACTATATCAAATAATTCAGTGGGAAATTTTCAGTATTATAAATACTAGCATACGATGGGCGTTGGGTGCAAAAATAAAATAAGGGAGGATGTTAAATCTGCTTTTCACGTTGAGGATCTCATTAAGGAAATTATTTGTTCGATGAAAGATGTGAATCTATCTATTACTAAAGGTAAGAGCATCATCATTTGAATTGTAATTATTAGAAAATATGTAGTTTAAATGAATATTACTTTGAAAGATTTTACTTTGATGTGAGATATGAAGCTACTAAATATGCTTCTGTAGACTATATAAACATGTCATATGTGGGCTATCTAACAAAAGAACAAGTACCATAGTATCAATGCAGAGACACTATAAGAAATTTTGGTTTTAGAGATAGAAAATTTCCAATGGAATTTGAAAAGAAAAAGATGGAGATAAATTTTTAATTTTTCCTCCTAAAAGCACACAAATTTGCAACGAAATTTGAAAAATATAAAAATTAGCTCTAAAGTATTATAATCCCACTTAAATAAGAGATGGAATTGCAACAAAGGAAATTCTATCGCAAATCTGTTTGTAATTCGTTGTAGATTTTGTCGAAAAACATTTATGAAATACAAAATATGACATCAATTTTTTTGATAAAAAATTTGTCGTAAATCCATTTCTGATTCATATTTTTATAGACAAAAATTTTCTATCACAAAATATCTATCTCTAAAGGTCAGTTTTTTAGTAGTGAGAGTTCCCACTAATCTAGTGTATAATAATATGGTTGCTTTATAATTTGAATACCTACTTTACTTTATTTCATGCAATGCATGTCCTGAGTATGCTTTGAGATTTATGAAATTAAACCTATTAAAACAGTCTATAAACCATGCATTTATATCAATGATTTTTTACTTCGTTTTTTTCTTTCAACTTTTTTCCTTAAAGTAAATCGCTTAAATGAGTATTACATCGCAAATATACTAATAAATACTTTCAAATATATATTTTTCATACTTGAATAGCACATGTTTTCACATAATTAACGCAAGAGGAAAAAGAGAAAAAGCTACCACATTCATGATGTTTATTGTAATGATTTAAAATGAAATAGTTCCACATGATGCTTATTTCATTGGAGAAAAAACCATTGTATAAAATTATAATATATAATAATATTTGTCACAAATCTATAATAATTTAACGGTAACTTTTTTCAAGATAAATATATATATTTTTAATAATTGTTGTGTTGTGTCTATTATATAATATAATTCTTTTAATTCAACATTTTTATACATTGTATCTTTTTATTGATATTTGCAATATAATTAAAATTTTCTAATTAAACATTCCATTTTACCTATAAAGAGTTGTGATTTTTAAGTTTCAAATAAATCATTATGACATTTGTGTGATTTAGTTTAAAATGATATTACTAATTATGCAAAACATCATATTTACACGGTGTGAAATATGATAGCCCTTCCCACATTTTTTTGCACTAGATATTGTTTATAAAAAATTAAATCCATGCATCATGTTACTTATGAAATGTTGTGACTTTTAAGTTTTGTATAAATTATTGGCAAAAAAAAAAAAAGTTCAGCATAAATTATCATAACATTTGGGTGATGTAATTTTGATATAATTGTAGACACATCAAATTGTATTTTCAAATCATGAAGATCTCTAGTCTTCTTGCATTACATATTGTTTATTTAAAAGTAAATCCATACGTAGCATGAGATTTTTATCACTTCTCTTACTATCATACCTCTTAGATATTACCTTTTATTTATTCTTTTAGTATTATTTTTTGTTCATTTGTGGTGTATAATAATGTGTTTGTTTTACGATTAGAATTATGTCATGCCCCGAATAGAGTCAAGGCGTGTTCTTTAAAACTGCCCTAAACTATATGTTCATCGTAATCGTTTGCTAATCAATTTTAGATTCCAGAATGATATAATTATGTTTTGAAAACATTTGATTAAGCAGCGGAAAGATATCAAAGGTAGATAAATATCAATATAAAATATTTGATAAAGGCTTTTACAACCACATGCACAAACCAGACTCTCAAAAGAATTAAAATTGAAAGGACATTTACAACTTTAATTTTAAAAAACACATGATCCAATGTTCCTAGCCACTTTGCTCGTCAATAAGCTCATATTAATCCGTCCCATACCTAAGATATGCATAAGCATCAAAGTTGAAATCACCAGCACTTGGAAAAAAAAAGGAATGAGTTGAAGCCCAATACACAACAATGCAACCACATACGATATGGCATATGCACCTAGACTACATCTAATGCAACAACCAGCAATTTAAGGTGATTCAAAAAACACGGAAGCCCTCACACTTTAGACAACAAGTCATGAATTTGGAGGTCCTTAATAGCGACAACTACTCGGGGGATTGATATAAGTAGTCTAGATACTTTATATTTCCTATAAGAACATCTAGTAATAGCCTTGTCTAGGATTCACAACCATTACATGTCTCCATTTATTTCAATCCATGGTGATATGCAGCTTAATCGGTGTCTATAGTCATGCACTACGTATACTACTTCTCACCTAACGTAAATGGACGTTATCTCAATACCGTTTGTCCTACCAATTACCTGCCGAGCCACCAATGGTGCCTTAAGCATCTAACTACCGTGTTAGCACTATTTTTGCATACTAACTAGCTTTGAAAGCTAAAGTTTTGATTTCTCTGATGAACCCAGGTACAACCAAACAACTAGCTGGATATGATGACTTTATGCTAGCAACATGCTCTTGTGATGGCCAATGTTATGAATTATGTTGTCATTTTGTTACTTGTTTTCTTTTGATTCTTTTTGTCATTAATGTTAATAGGGGAAGTTTTAGCCATCTATGAGTTTTTATTTGTAATGATCCATGTATTACTTTGGACATAAATTTCTAAGGTTTAGCACTTTTGGTGTATATGAAGAGGAAAAGAAAGGGCTGACTCCCTATATAGGAAGATATTCATTTTGTTGTACAAGACTTTTTGAGATATGTACCGCTTTATTATTCTAAAGAGCTCTATGGAGACTTTGGTTTTAATTTAGGAGTTTGTCAATTGTCACGCTCCTGAGGGTACCCTGAATATGATATGTCATATGAATCTACACTGAGGCTTATGATGTATCCATTTAGGCTATGTCAAGGCCTTGAGTATAATTCATGAGAATAACATGATTAAATTACTAAAGGAGGGTGATTCCTACATACAAGATCAGGTTGTATAGAATAGAATATAAACACACACACACACAGCTAATAATAATACTACTACATGATTACTTATAATGTCTAGTTACAACTATAGCATAATACTTAAACATTGTCTTAAGCATAAATATTTAATTTTGATTAACTCCTTCCCACTCCAGTAGATGACCTTAGTGGACTTTACACCATACCGTGACAAGATTGCAAATCGATACTAGCCACTGGTTTACCTGAAACAAGTAGGGACTGTTGGGAGGTAAGCGGACCATGCTTAGTAAGATAACCATAACAATACACACACAAGCAGACAAAAAACAAGTTTATTATTCAAACATATGCAATGCTACAATCACACAAATAAACAAATATAAGCTTGAATGACCGGAATCCAAACGAAATGTTGATTTATGCCCTCCCATCGAGGTTTCGGAGTAATACCACTTCACAAGAAAATCTAAAAATATTAATTAGGAACTTTTAATTGTTTGGCCATGTATTTTTAAATCAGGTTACTAACTTGATACTTTAGATTCTCCATATAATATTCCACTTTCACAAAGCTGATAGCACAGTCGATGCTCCTTACTTTACCAATTAGTTTATGTGAAACCCAATAGTTTACTCAGGCTAACCATTTTTCCTTACTAGTTACCCCCAATATTTCTATAGACTCAAAAGTAATACGTACCTTTGATGATATGATGATGCAATCATGTAGTCGTGCAATGCATGGCAGGTTAATTTATTGTTTATTATCATTATGTTAGTTTTGGGATGACCACTCAATTTTTTAGACAATCATCATATTCACAAGTAAAATTTATTTTAACAAGTGTTCAACTTTTATTTAGGTAGATTGGCAATCATTCAATCTTCAAACAACAAGTAGTACCCTAATCCCCATACATAATTCATTATTTCATGTAATTAACTAGATGCACTACATTGCAGCTACAAACAGTGTGTACAATCATAGTTACTCACTTGTCCATGATATTAGATATGGTCGTAGTAATCCTCGAAGAAATCTGTGATGAAGTCTACCTTGCCTATAATAAATAATAAGAAATTAATATATAGAAATTAATTATAGGATCTTATAGTGCCTAAACGACCGAATTGATTTTTCGACACTTTTTAGTATATTTGGTAGGTCCCAAATTTCACCGTAATAGCTCATTTAAGACAAAAGGTTATGGGTCTAATTAACTTTCAACTTTTATAGATCTTTATAAGATTATCTCACTCGATAAAGGTTCTATACTACCTTATAAATGGATTTAATCACATAAATCTAATTGGACTATAACATAATCATATTGAGTTCTATTTACTTGTATAAAGAGTAGTTTTGAAGCTTATCTCGACTACTACTCGATATTATACGCTTTAACGGATTTTGACTCATTTTATTTATCACCAATATTCTATGCTATTATTATTATTAATTATTATTATATTACAATTTCCAATTTCCAAGCACACACCCACATATATCAGTATATGCACACACACACAAAAAAAAAAAAAAAACTGACGCGCACACACTTATTCAAATACACCCACACACAGATTCAGATATACATACACATGTACACTTCACACATGCAAACACACACTTACGTTTATACTTACACACACACAGATTCACGATCACGTACATAATAAAAGCCAATATATGTTTAAATGATGTTAAGATGAGGGTGTGTTCATGTTTGCTGTTGGTGTTTTTCTTTATTTATAACTCTCGGTGCTTTAAGGGAAAAAGGAAAGATGTTGAGTAGGTATAGCTTGAAGGAACTTTCCCCACAATAACTCATGAGGACTTGTGCTTCCTGATTTGTAAGTGAATATTGCATAAGTGTTTGTACTTGTTTTTGGTGCGGAGATGGCAAGGAGTCAAGATTCTACTACAAGAGGAATAATCACATTTGCACAGATATATGTCTTGTCTCATAAAGTATGGAAGTTGACTAATCCCATCCACTAAAAGCTATGGTTCCAAGGAGAAAAGGAAGAAAAATTTTAAGAGTAGTATAACCTTGACTGGTAGTTCATGGTAAATTTATACAAGCTAATTTACCATTTCGATTAATCTGTAAGGGTTTGTGCTTATGCAATTGGTATTAGTAAAATTTTTAGTTAAAACATCTAATACTACTCGAGTTCATCATTTATATAAATTTTGAATTAGATTTTAGTAACATTTTTATATTTTAAATACGATATAAAATCTTATCGAATTTAATTTATATTACTCGATTTATCTCTAGGTTATTGTTTGCTAATTGATAACCCATAACAGTGAATTAATTCATTTTGGTGCAAGAATTAATTTTATTTACTTATTAATTTCGAAAAAAAAAAGAAAATTTTTCAGGGTTTTACATCAATGCTATATTGTCTTGAGCCATAACCTATAAAATATAAGTCAGGATATGACTATAAATCTATTACAAGATTAATTACACATACGTAGAGCCTAAGCCTCAATTCGAGGTTGGCATAACATCCCTCTTTACAGGTACCTCAAGTATAGTGCACAACTAAGAACCATTGAAGGAGGGATGTTACAATTTATTAATTCAATTTTTTAGCTCATTTTGATTTGGCATATTTAATCCATTTAAGCCCATTTAATTATATTTAGGCCTAAACCACCAACAAAGTCCATTTTATGTTCCAAGGCCCATAATAATTTGTCTAAATTAATCTAATCCCATTATATACTCATTTATCCAATTTTATAACTAAAAGTCCTATTATATCTAATTAACCTAATTTGCCTCATTAATCTATATATTATATATATATCCAATTTGAATTTAATAAAAATCATAATAAATTAAAATATACCTATATTAAATAATTATATCTAATTACACATTAATCAAGTGGGTTTAGCATTTATTTTAATTAATTAAGGTTGAACTGTACAAAAATCAAATTAAAATAGGGCTGAAACAAGGGATAGGTTTGCACAAGGTTCATAAGGTGGGTCCAATTCACCACTATATTTGCATTTTTCGATCTAATTAAGCTTAATAAACTATACTAGACACATGGCCAGTTCAGTAAGGCTAAGGTTCATTGAAAAACAATAAAAAAATATGGCCAGTTCTGCCCATATACTAAACTGGTTCAATGTCCACCTACACAGTGTTAGCCAAAAATAAAATATTTTTTAAAAATAGCAAATGGCCTTGAAAATTTATGAAAGTTTTCATTTTACTACTAAACATCAAAATAGCAAACCAAGTTGAAAAATCATCAAACTTTCTATTTTACATTCTAAAATACAAAACTATCATTTTCATTAATTCTACCAAAAAATAAATTTTTTAGGTACTTCTGTGTGCTTATTTTCTATCTAGCTTTATTATATTCATATTTGTTCAATTTCATCATGAAAAATTATGAGAAAAATCACATAAAATATATTAAAATAGAATACATATCACGTGATTCCATATTTAATGCATTTATATCATACATTCATTAAATCATGCAAGAAAAATTCCAAAGTCAACATATTTTACTTAAGCTAAATAATACATGATATTTTGCATAAATCATATATTTTATTTTTGTATTCTTATTATTGTATACTATTATTTGCTAATACATTTCATTATTACACAAACTAATCAAAATACTTACTTGTAGTAGGACTGCAAGATTAAACCCTTTACTATCTTGCTCTTAAGGATTTGATAAACTCTTTTTGCCTCTAATCCAAAATCCTTCTTGATAAAAACACCTAATTTCAAAAAAGCAAAACAAGGATTAACGAGGTTTTTAGGTGGTTTAAAGAATATATAAAACATAGAAAACTTGGTACCTATTAGGATTCTAATAGAAGAAATGAGTTTGTAGAATTTTAGGATTTGTTTTGAGAGAAAAAATGAAATGCAATTTTTCTGATAGTTTTAGGGGCTTTTGGGTGCCACATGAGGTAAGAATTAGGGTTTCATTTTGCGAAAAGAAGGTAGGACAAAGACAAGGACATTAGATGGCAATTTAGGAAAGGTTCTAGAGCTTTGAGAGTTGTTAAATGTGTAACATTGAGTAGAAAATTATGCTGGAAATTATTTAGGAGAAGGTTAGTGGTATATTAGGTTCTAGAAGGTTTTTAGGTGAGTTTAGGGGTGGGCTAGGTTGTCAATTTAGTTAAGGCCTTAGGGTGTAATAAGGGGTTATATGGCTTTAGGAATATAGCTAGATAAATTTAGGGATTTAATTTAGAAAATTGGAGATGATGAAGTTAATTTAGCTATTAAGGTGGTTGAAATGAATATTTGATCAAAATTTAGGTATTGAAATCATAGAAAGTTATCGAAATTGGGAAAAAATGAGAAGTTGTAATTTAGGTGGATGACTAAATTGGTATCAAGGTGTGGTTTCATTTATTTAGTATAATGAAATAAGAAATTAATGTGGTTTAATCTCTATTTTCTTTTGAAATTAATTACTATCTTGAATATGTTAATTCACCTAACCATACTATATAATTTACTTAATCTACTTAGTTAAATTATCTAGTTCAAATTTCTAACTTACATTTTAATTTGGTTCAAAATTTTCTGTATTTTTATGCTATTTATTTAACACTTTCTTAATTAATATAGTGGAATTTGAGATATTTTAAAATACCTAATTTACATTTTGTGCAATACTTCTCGTGTATCAAATGAGATATTGAAATTTGAAAAATTAGACTTTTGAAATAATCAATAAATTCTGCATTTATGTCAATGATTTTTTAACTCTATTTTTTCTTTTCATTTTTTTCCTTAAAGCAATTCCCTTCACTTGTAGTTTATATTAAATGAGTATTACACAATAAATATTCTAACAATAACTTTTAAATGTATATTTTTTACACTTGAATATCAGATTTTGTCAAATAAGTGATGCAAGAGGGAAAAAGAAAAACTACGACATTCATGATGTTTTATTGTAATGATTTGAAATAAGATAAGGGGGAATTGCAAATTTATACCTTAAACTTTTATCTTCATGTGGATTTACCTCTTGAACTTTCAAAGTGATTTTTTCACCCCTTAAACTTTCATCTATATGTGCGGTTAAGGGCACATCACGTTTTCCGTCAAAACAAATGAAAAAGGGTACATATTTTATTCTCTAAACTTTTTATCTATATTCGAATTCGTCTCTTGAACTTTCATCAATGTGCATATTTACCTTCCCTACCCCTCTCAAAACAATTAATTATCCTTATGGTGTTAATTTTTGAAAGTTTAAGAAGTCAAAGACATCACTTTGAAAGTTTGGGGAGTAAATCTACACATAGATAAAGTTTCAGGGTGAATTTGTAATTATTTATGGGCCAACAAATTTTTTTTCATAAGATAATTCTTAATGATGCATATTTCATGTAAAAAAAAAAAAAGCTTACATAAATTGTAATATATATTATAGTATAGTATTTTTCCATATCTATAGTAATTTAGCGGTAACTTTCATATTATTTAATGTGGAATGACATAACTTTTTGGCATGATATTTCACTTTCACTATTTCAAAAATGTTGATAGGACTTTATAAATGACATATTATTTCATAAAAAAATGGTTACAACAAACTATGATAGGTGTGTGTCTATATATACATAAATAATAGTTGTTGTGCTATGTTTATATATAATATAATTATTTTAATTTGGTACTTTTATACATTGTATCTTTTTTGATATTTATAATATAATTAAAAATTTTTAATAAAACTTTCAAATTTACCTATGGAGAATGGTGATTTTTAAGTTTTAGGTAAATCATTGCAACATTTGTGTGATGTGATTTAAGATGATATTACTAATTATGCAAGACATTGTATTTCTACAATGTGAAGTATTATAACCCTTCCTACATTTTTTGCATTACATATTGTTTATCAAAAATAAAATCCATGCACCATGTTACTTGTGGAAGGTTGCAACTTTTAAGTTTTATAGAAATTACTGAAAAAATACAGAGAGATGCATGACTCCATGCATGACGACGATTAGGCATAAGCACCTTCAAAACAATTGGAATCAATCTTGTATCTTGTATATACACTGTGTCTTCCTCTTAATCTCTTGTTTAGAACTTTAATGTTGATGACTAAACATGTGCTTATTGCAGTTATTTGTATATTACTAATATCCTTTCAATAATCAAAGAAATCTTTTTAAACCAAATACTACTATATAATTATTTCAAAATAAAGCTATAAAGATGTGTAAAAATACTTTTCTTTTTAATATCTTACTCAACTATTTCATATATTTTATCATAAGTGCATGAAGTATAATTTGATAAGTATGCACAAGCGAAAGAATGTACTTTTTACAATATGCACAAAGTTACTTCTATATATTTTATTTCAAGTATCATGCATGACCATAAATAGTAAGGCTTAGGAATGCCAACAAATAAAGGTGTTAATCAAATACTACAATAAATTATCGCAAAATTCGTAAAGGTGTGGTGACACATACATACATACATACATACATACATACATACATACATATATATATTTTAAGGGGGTGGGTTGATGGGGTGGAGGGTGATATTTTTTTTTTTTTGAGTTATAATAAGTGTAAATATCATAATATAATAAGTTTTGTTAAGAGAAAAAGGAATATGGCAAGTATAATACTCATTGTCTATATTTTTTTTAGCTAACAATGGAAGAGAGGATATTTTGGATCTACTACCTTTCACTTAGAAGATTAAATTGACAAACCATTGGCTATATTTAATGGATTTAACAGTATTTAATTATTATTGAAATAATTAATTATAGAAAATTAAAAAGATGTAAAAGATTTTGCAATAATTAGAGAGACATGGAGAACCAATTTATTTAAGGGTAAATTACACAAGAATGTATCAATGATTAAAAGTAAGTTTGTTTGAGTAACAATATTTTGATTAGTTAAAAATATATATCAATGTTATATCAAGTGAGTCAATTTATGTTCCAGTAACGGTCCATTATTGACATTAATAATAGTGTTCTACTACATGTAAAAAAAACAATTAAATATTCAAAGCTAATTCCGAATGGACTCATCTAGAAAAAAAAAAAAAAAGAAAGAATGAAGAAGGGAAAAAAAGAATTACTTCACTCACCATATTACATCATCCTTAACCCTCAAGTAATCTCCACCACATGCACAATCAAAAATTTAAATTTATAACAAAGATCAAAACCTTTTTTCTTTTTTATCTGGGCAAGTGAAAAAAATGAAAATTTTGTTAATATCTAAAAGATGAAATTTTCATGAACTCTTGCTAACCGATTAATGGTCTCAAATTACAACAACAATTAAAACTCTTTTTATTTGGTAAAGTGTAAAATTGAAAACTTTGCAATACTTGAATGATAAAAACCACCAAAAAGTAACAACCTAAATGGTAATGACATCAGAGTCGAGTTCAAAGACAAAGTTAGGGAACTTTGATCAATTGTTCTTATCACAGAGAAAGAAACTGTTGGCATTCCATGTAATGAACTTGCAAGGATCTCTTGTGTGTTGTTGTCGTCTCTTAATGATGATGTTTGAATGTCCTTGTAGTATTTAGACTTCTTAGAGCATCTCCGTCCTGGGGTCCTTGACATAGGACCTTAAAATTTTACCTGGTCCTCTGACAAGCACCGATCCTTTACTTCTCCTTTTTCTTATTTTATTCTTTCTTGGTCAAAAAGTACGGCTTCACTATTGAACTCCAACTACTTGTTTCTTTTTTTTTTTTCCAATTCATTCTTTAATTTCTAAAGTTTGGTGGTGTGTAAATCTTTTGTTTTGTTTTTTTTTTTTATTTTCCATGTTTAATAGCCATTGCATTTGTAGAATGGCTTCTTTTCTTTTCTTTTTTTAATTTCACTTCTTCAATTAATTTCTTCCATGGTGAATTGCAATGACCATATGCATCAGAAAAATTAGATGAATTTTTTTGCCAACTATAAATATGTGAAAATTTACCCTTCACTATTCACCTAAAATTTCACAAAAAACTTACGTTACTCAAAAAATTACCCCATTGTTGATACTTGAACTCCATATGAATCCCAATAATCCTCAAAAGTTTTCATAATTCAATCATCCGCAAGACATACAAAATTGTCAAATACCTGCAAGTTTGCAAAAAGCTTCTTATTTTTCATATGGTGTATTTTTTCAAGGTCCTTTCAATTTTTAAAATCCTCCAAATTTCACAAACGTAAGTTAAGACCTACAAATTTTTCATCTATCATTTAGTTTCATTCAAAACCTAAGAACTACGCTGCCTACATATTTTCAATATCCTCTTTACTTAAGTCTAAAAACATACAACAATTTAGTCCAATTGGAGTGGATCCTTCTCACCTACAATTGATCAGACACCATAAACACTTAGCAGCACAGCTTCACAATATATAGAATTATTTACATAAAAAAATTTGATTGATAAGGAGGACAATAAAAACAAAGAGAATGGTAGACATAGGAAAAAAGGGAGCATATTGGTGACACACTTCTTATTTATGCATGGTTAAAAATAAGTAAAGATCTAATTATTGGAATTAGTCAGTCGATGCAAAGTTTGTTTTTGGCAACAAGTCCACGAGAGCTTTGAGGAAGGCAAAGACTATGAAGGTGGAAAAAATCATGGAAACAGACATGTCAATAATGCAAATCAAGGTAGATGGAAATCTCTAAGGATGTAATGAAATTTAGGGCTTGTTATGATAAAATACAATGGTGGGCTAAAAGCAGAAAGAATGAGAATGACTATATAAAAGATGCTCATGATTTGTTCAAATGAAACGAAAAAAAAAAACAATGTGTAGTCGAGCATTGTTGGGTTAGTTTGTGAAATGGACCTAAATGGTGATCTCAAATTGGAAATGCCAAAAAAAGTCAAAGTAAGTGAACCATGGTAGGTACGTTTAGAGCGTATACAACGTCATCATCGAATAATGATGTAACTCAAGATGATGAGGCTGTTAAAGTTGTTATTTAACCACCTGGTAAAGCGGTAAGTAAGAAGAAAGGAAAAAAAAGTTGAAAATGGTGGGGAAGTTCCAGTGTTGGTTGAGAAGTTTGAAGGATAAAGCAATATGGATCATGAGAAAGTTTGATGTGTTGCGTAAATATAATGAAGTTATCAAACAGAAGAATGTTGGAAGCAGCTCGAATGGGAGAAATCAATAATATTTGCTGATACATCATCAATAGATGAAGTACAAAGGCAATGAATTGAAGAGATGTGAAAGGAAATAATGCAAAGGAGAATAATCATTAGTTTTATTTCCAATAAATAATTGGTTCAACGAGTAGCCTTATATGATGAATTATGTTTTATTTTCATGAAATTTATCAATGTAAGGGTATCTATTAATGAAATCAATATCTTAAAACACTAACCGTTGTAAAAGTATCTGTCAATTAAATCAATATAAAATAACTAGCTGTTATAAAAGCATCTATCACTCAAATCAATTTAAAAACTAGCCATTGTAAAAGTATTCATCAATCAAATCTAAAAAAATTAGTCATTGTAAAAGCATTCATTAATCTTTTACATATACAGGCAGAGAAGCACATTCTCATCAACCACTCTCACATTTTGTTGAATTTGTGTATTCAATGTAAATTTTGATGAGACAATTAACTGCACAATCAACTACTCAATTATGTTAAACTACATTTAATTAGTCAAACAAGTTGATAGAATATGTATGTGTGTGTGTGTGTTTTGTGTACGTGTTATTCTCTGGAGTTTGTGCAGATGCAAGCAGGTACAAATTCTTGAACATAGCCTTGATCGCGGCTTACATCAAAGGCTCGATGGGTTCATTCATTAGGGCGTGATAAGTTCAAATCAAGGCTCGACAAGTTAAAATAGCAAATCTTTAATCGAGGGTTAAAATCTAGGGCACGAGAAATTTATGTTACACGCATTTAATGCTTGGCTATTTTAAGGCATTATCTCTAACGAACATCTAAGCTTTTGAAATCTATAAATACATGTTCCTTGGGAGACTAAAAAAAAAGAATTAATTAAAGAGCTTGCTTTTGTGAAAAACAAAATTAGAAAAATCATCTCATTATTTTTGTACTCTTGTTCATTATTTGTAATATCTGCAAAGAGAGAAAAAATTAAATTCGTGCTATGTTCTTCTTTATGTTATTTATAAGAAAGCACTATAAAAGGGACGGAATCATTTATTTATTGAGAGTTGCGAACTTGTGTATTGCTTTATTTGAGCTTGTGAGTTTTGAATTAATAAAGTGTGTAAAGACTTCTGATTGGAGGCGATTTAGGTGATCGTGGAGGGTAGAAGCGGGCCAAACTGCATGTTAAATCTGGGCTTGAATCTTCTTTCTCTATCTCTTTTATATTTGTTATAGTACTTAAGTTTACTATATCTGTCATTATCAAATTTAAATTTGATCCTCTACGTAAAAATTCTTTGTTTAAGCATTTTAGGTCAAATACTCAATTCATCATCCCTCCCCACCCTCCCTCCTCTCTTGAGTAATCATAATACATTTCATTAGGTATCAAAGCCTAGTCTCTATTTTTCTCGTGCTTAATCGCATTTAGAGTAACGATCATGGCATCAAATGTACTAAGGTTTCTAGAAAGACGAGCTATTAATAGACCACTTCTTCTAAGTGGGGAAACTACTCGTATTGGAAATATAGAATGAAAATATTTCTAAAAGCGTAAAATAATCTAATATGGAATGAAATAGAAAAAGGGCCTTTGTTAATAGAAGGAAAACAAAAAAGAGATTATAATGAAGAAGATTGAAAAAGACTAGATCTTGATGAAATAGCTATGAACATATTGCATTATGGGTTAAGTGAAAGTGATTTTAATAGAATCTGTACATGTAAATATGCTGATGATATATAAGATGAATTAAAAAAGACGCATAAAGGAACTTCAAGAGTAAGAGATACAAAAGTAAGTCTTCTAAGTGGACAGTTTGAAAATTTCAAAATGCTTCCAAATAAATCAATAGATGAGATGCATAATAGATTCATCAACATCATAAATCCCTTAAATGTGCTTGGAAAGAATTTCACTAATGTAAAAATCAATTCTAAACTCCTCAGGTCCCTATCCAAAGATTGGGAGGTTAAGAAAACCACTTTTGAAGAAGCATGAGATTTAAGTGGTATGGGCAAAAAGGAACTTTTTGGAGCTCTCAAGACACTTGAGCTAATTAAGAAGCAAAAAGAGGAATCAAACAAGAAGGCTATTGCTTTAAAAGCTACAAGTCATGATTCGAGTGAAGAAGATAACAATGATAATTATAAGGAACTTGCCTTAATGGCCAAAGGCTCAAAAAGTTCATGATATTCAACAACAAGACAAAAAGAAAGGATGATGATAGTAATTCCTCAAGATACATAAAGAAAAAGAAGGATATGATAACTTGCTACAAATATAAAAGTCAAAATACTTTCAACAATACTATCCAATGCTCAAGAAAGCATTTAAGGGATCCAGGAAGGAAGCTCTCATTGCCACTTAGAGTAATGATGACTCAAGTGACTCACATGAAAACATGTGCTTTTTAGCATTGGATGATGAAGTAAGTTCTCCATCTTCTCCTTCTTATGACGAAATTTGTAAAATGTATGATAAAGTATGCAATAGGTTGATAAAAATGAGAAAAAGAATAGCATGCTTAAAACCTTAATGAAGAGAGCAGGAGAGGAGTTAGATGAATTTAAAAGCGAGTATGAGGAGATTAAAACGGAAAATGAAAAGTTGCATGAAGAATTTGATATTTTAAAATTGGAAAATGATAAGATGAACAATAAATGCTAAAAGCTAAAAAGCAAAAATGATGGATTGAGCAAGATTAATAAGAAATTAATAATTGAAAATGATTTGCTTGATCTTGACGTTAAAACTTTAAATAATGATGATAATGTTGCATGTGTTGGTAGTAGTAATGATGAAATTTTAAAAGAGTTAGAAGAATTAAAAAATAAAAATATCATATTAAAAGCTAGCTTAGATGATTCAAAGGCAACCATAGCTAAGTTCACTAAAGGAAAAAAGAACCCAAACACACTTTTTGAAAATCAAAGGTGTGATCCAAACAAATATGAAATTAGCTATAAAGAGAAAGTAGTTGCCAGTCTCATAAAACTCAATTTGTAAAAGCCACTGATGGGGCATGCAATTATTGTGGCAAAATTGGTCATATCGCACACAATTTTGCAATAAGAAGAACTATGCATTTGAATCATAAAGCAAGCTAGTTTTGGTTCCTAAAAGAGAAATCTTTGTTACACCTAACCAAAAAGGACCCGGACTCAAATAGGTGCCAAAGAAATAATCCCTTGTTTCGTTGAAATATTCCAGTGGAAACAACAAATAGTACTTAAACGGTGACTGCTCTAGACACATGACTGAAGGTGCATCCAACTTCACAACTTTCGTCTTAAAAGATCAAGGGATTATTATCTTTGGATACAATTGTAAGTCGACCATTCTTGGCGAAGTTAACATTCTAGTAAACAAATATTTAACTATAAAGAACGTGTTTTTGGTTGATGATTTAAAGCATAATTTACTTAGTGTTAGTCAATTATGTGATAATGAATTTACAGTAACATTTCTTATCGATAATTGTTCTATTGAAAGAGTTAACAATAATCAAGTTTATTTTGAAGGGTACAGATAAAGAAATATTTACAAAATCAATCTAGATGATTTCAAATCATCAAATGAAACTTACCTTTACTTTCAAAATGACAGTAGTTAGCTATGGCACAGAAAATTAGAACATGCTAGCATGGATATAATTTCAACACTTGTTAAAAAAAATCTTGTTAGAGGTTTACTAAAATAAGTTTTCGAAAAGACAAGATTTGCTAAGCATATTAACAAGGAAAGAAAACTAAGATTTCCTTTAAGTCTAAGGATGTTGTTTGCTCTTCAAGGCCATTAGAACTATTGCATATGGACTTATCTAGTCCTATTCAAATTCTGAGTTTGGGAGGCAAAAAATATATCTTGGTTATTGTTGATGACTTCGCTAGATACATGGACTTTTTTCCTAGTATCTAAAGACGGAACTAACAATGTGTTTTTTAGATATTACAAGAAAGTCCAAAATGAAAAAAGTCTGAATATTTTGTCTATCAGAAGTGGTTGTGGGGGGAAATTTGAAATTATGAAATTGATGATTCCTATAATAAATCTGGAATTGAACATACTTTTTCAACACTTAGGACACCACAATAAAATGGAGTAGCTGAAAGAAAAAATAAAACCTTGATTAAAATGGCGAGAACAATGTTGTGTGAAAAAAATCCACCAAAATACTTTTAGGTTGAAGCTGTTAACACTGCATGCTATATATCAAATAGAGTCTTCATAAAACCAATTCTTAAGAAAACCTCCTATGAGCTTTGGAAAGGAAAAAGACCTAACGTTTCTTATTTTCATCCTCTGGCACTAAATGTTACATATTGAATAATGGAAAAGATTAACTAGCTAAATTTGATGCTAAAAGTGATGAATGTATTTTTTTGGGTTATTCTTTAACTTGTAAATCTTATAGAGTTTTCAATAAAAGAACATTAATTGTAGAAGAATCTATTCATGTTGCTTTTTATGATTCTTTGCCTCATATATGTTCAAGTGATGATGTGGATAACATTTGTGCTGATTTGGATAGGTTTTCACTTAAAAATGTTAATAAAGTACTAAATAAGGAAATGAACGTGAAAAGGATGTTGTGGATGAATTTGTTAATTGTTATCTTTCTAAATAATGAAAATATGCTAGATCACACCAAAAGGATCTAATAATAGGTGAACCTTCAAATGGGTATAAACAAGATCTTTTATAAGAAATATGAGTAATTTAATCTTTCTATCCCAAAACGAACCTAAAAATATAGAAGAATCTTTGAAAGATGAATTTTGGATATAAGCTATGTAAGAAGAATTAAATTCATTCACAAGAAATGAGGTCCGAAACTTAGTTCCTAGACCTGGTAGCAGACTCGTTATTAGAACTAAGTGGGCCCATGGAAACAAACTTGATGAACCTAGAATAGCAACTAGGAACAAAGCTGTATTAGTAGCTAAAAATATAATAAAGAAGAAAACATAGATTTTGATAAGGCCTTTGCTCCGTTTGCTCGAATAGAATCCATTATAATGCTTTTGGCATTTGCTGCATTAAAAAGTTTTACTATTTTTCAAATGGATATAAAAGTGCTTTCTTAAATGGTTTTATAAAAGAAGAAGTTTAAGTAGAGTAACCATCGGGTTTTGAAAATAATGAATTCCTTGGTGTTTACAAATTAAACAAAACTCTTTATGGTCTCAGACAAACTCCTAGAGCTTGGTATGAAAGGCTCAGTAGCTTCCTCTTAAATAAAGGATTTTCTAGAGGAAAAATCGATACAACTCTTTTAATCAAAAATCACAAATCAAACACATTGATTGTACAAATTTATGTGAATGACATTATGTTTGAAGCTATTAACATGAGTCTTATAGATGAATTTGTTGAATCCATGAAGAATGAATTTGAAATGAGCATGATGGGAGAACTCAATTATTTTTTAGGTCTTCAAGTGAAGCAATCTGAAAAATAAACTTTCATAAATTAATCTAAATACACCGAAGATCTCTTGAAAAGATTCAAAATGAATAAGTGTAAAACAAGATCTACATTTGTGAGCACAAGTGTAAAACTTGATAAAGATGAAAATGGCAAAAATGTTTATGAAATGCTGTATAGAGGTATGATAGGTAGCTTATTATATCTAATAGCTTCAAGACTTGATATTATGTTTTCAGTGTGCGTATGTGAGCGATTACATTCTTGCCTAAAGGAATCATGCTTGAATGCAGTAAAATGCATACTCAAGTATTTAGCAAGCACTATTGAAATTGGCTTGTGGTATCTAAAATTTATCTCTTTCGATCTAGTTGGATACTCCATTACTGACTTTGTTAGGTGTGAGGTTGATCGGAAAAGCACAAGTAGCATATGCTACTTTCTTGGAAATTCAGTAATATCTTGACACTCAAAGAAGCAAAATCCAGTTGTACTTTCAACTGTCTAGGCCAAGTATATGGCTATCGATATCTGTTGTGCACAAGTTCTATGGATGAAACAAACCTTACTGGATTATGGTTTAAAATATGAAAATATCCCAATTTGTTGTGATGACACAAGTATTCTAAATTTAACCAAAAACCCGATCTGACACTCAAAGACCAAGCATATCAAAATTAGATATCATTTTATTAGAGATCATATTCTAAATAATGATATTAGCTTGGGATTTGTTAATATAAATAATCAAATTGCTAATATTTTTATAAAACGCTAAAGTAAGGATCGTGTTTACACTTTGCATAGAGAATTAGGAATGATCAAGCAAGATGAGTGTTAAATATCATGGAGACAAGATGATCTAGAATTTGATCTTTGAATAAAATAAGCTATTAGATGGTGTGTGTGTATATATATAATGAGATGCCTTAGGCAAAAAAAGAGCTAAATTTGGATTTAAAATGCACAAAATTGAACTTTTGTATTTTTGATACGTAAATCATGTTTTCTCATGCTTAATAGACTTGAATAAACTTGTATATAAGTTTCAATTTGCTGACTAAAATATGCATAAATTTGCAAAATGTAAACTTATATGAGTTTGTTTAGTTTCAACATACTTAATTACCTTTTTTCCCCTTGCATAAAGCATTGAGTGTGCTTAAGCATGGATCTTTGATGATCTGTTGTCTTTGAGCTTGTTTTAAGCTAAAATTTGTGCTAAAACTTGGTTTTGAATGCATGAAAATGGGTTTTCATATCATCACTTGAATGAAAACCAATTTTCATGCTTTTGATGCATAAATAAAGTTTGAACATGTTTAACGTTTCTTTCAAACTAAATTAAATAATTAAAAAGTTTTTTAGACAAATTCGTGCACTCTTGAAAAACACATCTTGCAATATTTGACAGAACCTTGCACAAAGCTGTGATATATGGATTTTCAAACATGTCTAAAAACTTGCATGTTGCTTATCTCTCCTTATTTAACATATATTGAGTTTTCTTTTCTTTTCTTTTCTTTTTGATGAGTCCAAAGGGAAAGCAAAATGTTGAATACACAATTAACATGCATGTACAGTGTATATTGTGTTTCTTTGACCATTAAGTGTAGCTTGCAATTCCCTTGAGGGCTTAATTGTGCATGATTGTTTTCATAAAAAAGGTGGAGATTGTTGAACTTGTGTATTCAACATGAATCTTGATGAGACAATTAGTTGCACAATCAATTACTTATTTGTGTTAAACTAGACTTAATTAGTCAAACAACTTGCTAGAATATATATTTATATATATGTATGTATGTATGTTTTGTGTATGTGTTGTCCGCAGATGAAAGCAGATACAAATTCTTGAGCACAGCCTTGATCGCGGCTTTCATCAAGGGCTTGATAGGTCCATTCATTAGGGAGCAATAAGTTCAAACAAGGCTCGAAAAGTTAAAATAGTATAGCATTGATCGAGGGTTAAAATCCAAGGTGCAACAAGTTTAAGGTGCAGTGACAAGTTTAAGGCGCAATAAGAATCAAGGCATGACAAGATCTAAAGCACAATAACTTTAAGGCGCGAAGGGTTCAAAATAAGAGCCGATGTGGCATGAAAGAGATATCATGCGCATTTAATGCTTAAGAATTTTAAGACATTATCTCTAACGAACATTTAAACTTTTGAAATCTATAAACACATATTCCTCGAGAGATTAAAAAAAAGAATTAATTACGAGCTTTCTTTTGTGAACAAACAAAATTAGAAAATCTTCTTATTACTTTTGTACTCTTGTTCATTATTTTGCAATATTTGCAAATAGAGAGAAAATTAAATTCGTGCTCTATTCTTGTTTGTGTTATCTACAAGAGAGCACCATAAAAGAGAGGGAATTATTTATTTCCTGAGAGTTGTAAACTTGTGTACTGTTCTATTTGAGATTATGAGTTTTGGATTAACAAAGTATGTGAAGTCCTTTGATTAGAGGCGATTTGGGTGATTGTGGAGAGTAGAAAGAGGTTCGAACTCCACGTTAAATTTGGACTTGAATCTTCTTTCTCTATCTCTTTTATATTTCTTATAGTACTTAATTTTATTATATCTACCGTTATCAAATTTAAATTTGATCCTCTACACAAAAATTCTTTGTTTGAGCATTTTAAGTCAAATACTCAATTCAATAACCACCCCCACCCCCCCCGGGAGTACTTTCTAGTTCAATTTCATATTTCTCATTTCCATTTACATCAACAACTTTCACATAATCATATCTAAAAGTAGCTTCGGATCCAAGTTAAAAGAGGTAACCAATGAGGTAGTCGAAGAACTGTTCTTATCTTTGAGCAGCATGAGAAAAGAACTTATACACTCTTATATCAAATGCTTCCGGAGCTAAGTGGGAGTTCTTCTACGACAAGACGAAAGAGATGATATATAGATAGAGGTTGTATTGAAGGTCAAAATTGTTTGTATAATGGCTACTTCTGAAATAATTTTGTATATATAGATAAGCAATTTCGATAAAGATTTCGCATGAGATAAGCTATATTTTTTCATATCATGCAAGCATTACAAGATTATTCCTACTATTTTAAACAAATGAGAGCATCTATTGGAAACTCAATACTTCACCATTGCAAAAGTGCATAATAGCTATACAAATGTTAAAAGACAGGGTAGCAGGTGATGCTTTAGATGACTACTTGCATATGGTTGAAAGTACAATATCATCAAGCATTTTGTTGAATGTGTCATTACTTGTTTTGGAGATGAATATCTACATAGGCCTACTTTTGCTGATATTCTATGCTTACGAGCTATTGTTGAGCAACGTGGATTTCTTGACATGCTGGAGAGCATTGATTGTATGCATTGAAAGTGGAAGAATTGTCTAGTTGTGTGGCATGATATGTATATTGGAGGTGATCATGGTTGTCCAACAATTATGCTTGAAGCTGTTGCTTTATATGATACTTTGATATGGCATGCATTCTTCAGTATTATAGGATCAAACAATGATATTAATACGGTGGAGCGCTCTACCCGACTTTATGAAGTTTTAGAGGGACGAGCTCTTCCAATCAATTACACCGTTCATGGTAGAAATTACAATATGGTATACTATCTTATAGATGGTATATATTAAGAATGGTCAATATTTGTCAAATCTATTTCATACTTGTGTGGTCTAAAAGAACAATTATTTACTAGGCATCAAGAAGGGTGTAGAAAAGATGTTACATGGTTTTTAGAGTGCCACAATCTTGTTTTTATATAGTTCATGGGCCTTCACATTTTTGGGATCAAGAGGTTTTAGGACAAATAATGAGAGCATGCATAATTAATATAATATGATTGTTGAGGATGAACGAGATGCTTATAACTTTAGTTATGAAGTTTCGGATTATGAATTGGAAAGCACTAGTGATTCGACATCTCATATCTCTCGCAATTACATTGCGAATCATGCGACGTATATTGAAAATAATATTTAGCTTTGTGATCGGGTGAAGCATCGTCGGCTATAAGCCAACTTGATTGAACACGTGTGATAGCAATTTAAAAATTCTAGTTAATGTATACTAGTTGGTAGTTTTTAAGTATATGTTTGTCATTTATGATTTTGGAGTAGTTTATTTTGTTTTTTTTTTTAATTCTCATTATGTATTTTAAATTAATCCGTGATTATATTTCTTTCTTATTGTATTGGTCCTAAGCTAAATAATTGTCTTCCTTTTGTGTTTTGGATATTTAAAACATTATTAGATAAGTTATTCAATTTAAATTAAACTAATTATGGTTTTAAATAATAATAAATTAAATATCAATTAATAATGTATTATGGGTATTTTTTTTATTTTTATTTAATTTATGTTTACATAATTTTGCAAATTATTATTTACATTAACATCACTTGAAAAAAAGAGAGTATTATGTAAAAAGTACATGGAGCCCACAAAATCTTAAAAAGTTGTAAATGGCCTTATCTAAAGGATTTATTAAAAAAGTGGTGAGGTTCTTAAAAAAGAGATATTCTTCAGAAGCTGATATGGTGCTTTAAGGATCTTTTAAAAGTCTTTTGGGTCTGTAGATGCTCTATTTGGAACCATCATTTAATATAGATTTGAAAAATTGCTTCATTGCCATTGTGTTGTATTTTTGTTGTTTGGAATTTTTTCATATGGTTTGTTTTAAAAAAATATGCCTTGAACACCTTTTTGCACCATTATACTTGATTGTGCATGAGATAAAGAGTATTTAAGGGTAGGATGAAGTGATCTTTTGTCTGGCGAGTTTTTTTTTTTTTCCTTTCATTTTCCTTAATGGGTCGATATGGAATTGACTTTGTATATTTAATTTTTTTAACAAAAGACAATTAATGAAACACTGTTAATGGCATCAGTAACAGACCATTACTGATCCCTAAATTGACTCACTTAAGGTAATGTTGATACTTTTTTTTAATTAATTAAAATGTTGATAAATTAAATGAACTTACCCCCAAATATACATTCTCATGTAATTTACCCATATATTTATTATAAGTATAAGAGTTATAAGTTATTTTTTCATTGGAAAAATAAATATATATAGTATTAACAACCATCCTATATTTTTTCAACTTTAGAACTAAATTATTACAAGAAAATTTTATAGTCCCATTTGTTTTATTATGGACCTATCCCATAAATCATTGAATGGCTCAAATTTAGAAATGCACAAGCCATTAAAAACTTTATAGTTATGGCATTTTAATGATAAGGTGATGAATTGGACTGTTAACTGGATAGCATATTGGATCAGAGATACAGATAATTTATCTTGTATTGCATGTGCTATAAAGCAACACAATGACCTACTCTTCCAAAGTTTTGGAAACTTCTATATTGCATTTGAGCATGGCGATACACTCGTGTATCGCATATAGGTTAAGCGATACATCTGTATTGTGTATAGGTTAGGCGACACACCATGTTTTATCGAAATGCTATTTATGACAGGTGTGCATCGCATATAGGTGAGGTGATACACCTGTGTATCGCGTATAGGTCAGGCAATACAAGGTTGTATCGCATATAGGTTAGGCGATACGCTGCCTTTTAATAAAATGCAACGTATCACCTACGTATCATTTACTTTATAAGCGATAGTCACTTATTATAAGTGTCAGCCTTCTTCTTCTTCTTCATTTGCGCTCGAGATCTTACATACACATTCAAAAAACTCAAAAAACACTCTCGACCTAATTTTTCTTTCAAGCTCGAATCCATTGATTTCTAAGCAATCCGAACACCATATCACGATCTATAGGTAATTTTACTTGTTTATTTGTTTAATTTTTCAGTTTTTACTTTTTTTTCTTCATCATGTGTAGATGAAAATCACATAACGATATGATATTTCATAATTTGATGAGTAGAATGATCGGGTTTCTATTTTATGTTGATTACTTTGGTGCAAGTCGAAGCCAGCATCTTCTTCAATCTTCAGGTAATCCTCATGATGCTTGTTTTTATCTAAGATTTCCAGCAAAATACTTACATTCGCCAACCGTTTGACAAAATTCCTCAATAAATTTTTTATTTTTGATAGTTCAATTAATAGAGAATATGGCATGCTTCTGCTTAATTTCAGTTCCTAGCATTTATTTTCTCAATTTAAGTGTTTTCATAGTAACAAAATACTTGTTGTACCTTAAGTGACAAAATAGCACACTCATTTAAATTCTAGTGTAGACTTTCTTATTGTCATAAGAAAAAAGCTCTTGACACTCCCACGTTAATAATACAAAGTCACATAGGATAAATTAAATACCTATAAATTACCTTCCTTAGCGTATGTAGTGCTGCACTAGTTTGTTAAACACACAAAACACTTTCAATTGGTTTAGTTTGATATCCCAAGGCTTCTTTCCATTCTAACCATTTTCAACAAAATGATAATAATTATCTAGAAATTGAAAGCAATGAAATTAGGGAAGAAAGAAATGAGAACCATTTGGCCAATAAAACAAGAAAAAGAACAAATATATCTGACATGGGAGGATCTTTGGGTGACGGTTTCAAAAGGAAAAAAAGGTTGTAGTATCCACTAATTAGGATAGTGCAAAGTTCTCATTATTGGCTATTATTCTATCCTAGAAATTAGTCCAACTTCTTCCTAATGTGCTTAGTATAACTAAACATGGATTTATGGGGTAAATTGTTTAGATATTCACCCTACAGACCCTTCAAAAAGTCATGACTTAAATGCTATCATTTGAAGTATGTAAGCATGTGCATGTAGCTAGTTTTGCTCTATATATTATTGGGCTTTATAAGAGTACTACTAGATAAGAGTTAGGAATGGAATTGAATGGAATGATTGTGAATAAAGATGAGGATAATGGAATGACATGGAAATTACAAAGTAATAAATAATCATGCATATCATAAATGCACTTTGATTACCTAACATTACACAACTAATATGACTAATCTATCTTACGCTATTGTATGTTTAAATGAACAATAATAATAGCATATTATATTATAATTTCTCTTTTTCCCAATGGCAAGATTTTGCAAGGTTAGGATGGACTATATTATGGTAGGGGACCATTGAGGAATATGAAAATAAGGACGGATACTAATTACATCGATCTCTTGAACATAGTATGTGAAGAGTTGGGAATTGATCCTAGAGGAAGCAAAGTTGAAATGCACTACAAGCAAGTATCGATCTATAGTTCAACTTATAAAGAAGTCATGTTGAAAGATATTAGTAATGATATGGATGTTGAAGCTCTAATTGATATTGCAATTGCATTTGGTATGACATGCCTTCAACTGTACATTGAAGTTAAAAATATATTAACCATGCCTGTGGAGCAAAAGGTAGTGGATAAGCTAGCTATACTAAAAAGACTAGTGACACAAACATTTACAAATGTTCAAAGAAATATAGAAAGGAGCAATAATTCAATGTTAAAAGTTGAAGAAAATGTTTACATTGCAAATGATATTGAGATGAGATTGAGGAGGCCCTACAAAAAAATGATTCAAAATATGAAGTAATATTTGAGGAGAATCAAGATGAGGAGATTGAGATGCCATTCGAGATTGATGCATCGAGTGATGAACACAGGTCTCCAAAGAAAAATGAACTTCTTCAGAAAGACATTGTTGTAGAAAGTGCTCAATCAGACCAACAAACTAGTGAAAGTTCATCATTCTGAGATCCTATTCCATTCCTAAGTAATATGGATGTTAGTGATGGTTATGCATCTTATGAGGAAGCATTTCTTAAATATGAAGACTTGTGTTTAGGTAGTGATTTAAGGCTGGAATGAAATTTAAAACTAAAGTTGATTTGGTCTATGTGGCAAAAATGTGGCACATAAAGAATCACCATAACTTCATAGTGATAAAATTAGATAAGAAGATATGGAATGTTGTTTGTGAAGCTAAGACAAATTGTAATTGTGGATGGTGACTTTGCGCATGCCAAAATGCTGAGATGTCGATTTTATGATTACCATTACTGATGGTCCATACGCATGCACAAATAGGAGCTTTAAACAAGATCATCCACATCTTAACCAAACATTCATGAGCCAATGTTTCTTGGGCCAAGTGAAGAATAACCCCGATATTAAAATCTCAACTCTTAGATAGCAGATTGAGGACACTTATGGGTATATGACGTCGACAAGGAAAGTTTGAGGGGCGAAAAGTATAGCGATTGAAGAAGTGTATGGAAATTGGGATGAATCATACAATGAATTACCAAAACAGATGGTTGCTATCAAAAGAACTAACCCACATACACGTATTGTATGGAAAGCACAATCAACAGAAAGTGATAGTGATATGGTATTTGCTAGATTATTTTGGGCATTTGGGCCTTGCATAGAAGCCTTTAGACATTGCAGGCTCGTAGTTAGTGTTAATGGGACATTTTTATATGGCAATATCCACATAGTTTATTGATTGCATGTTGTGTACTTGGAGCAAATCATATCATTCCACTAGCATTTGCATTGGTGGATAAGGAATCAAGTGGCACATGGTCATGGTTCCTAAAAAGCTAAAAAGACGCCTTAAAGGAGCGCGGAGTGATGATCACACATTGTGTCTTATATCAGATCGACACAAGGGTATGATAAAAGCATTAAAGGATATGAATGTTGGATGGCAGCCCCCATTTGCACAATGTCACGCCCCAAGGATACCCTAGTAGTAAAACATATATTATGATACGATCTGATGACCCATACAGTATCACATACACATATTAGTACTAGATCTACCTTAGAAAATGATATAGGTTTAATAAAATAGGATATTTTCGGTTGCTTGATAAAAATAATGAATACGAATAACAATACATTACCATAAATAGATCTTTCTAACTATTGTTTGAATAATTAAAATATTACAGACCACAATATATCACTGAAGTTCCCAAATCTTAGAAACAACATTCTTATATCATCTAATACATATAAATAGGCAATACTATATAACCTATCCCAAAAATTCTTCCAGCTTTGGAACCTTACCTGTGCTAAGCTCTTGGAAGCAACAAACCAAGGTCAAAGAGTCAACCTGTAAGGATTGTAGGAGCGTGAGCATAAACTACGGGTTCAGTGAATAACCAGAACATATCACATGACAAGCAAGTTATTATTAAACATATGTAATGCATCATTCAAGCATATGACAATTACAAGCTTGGACAATTTGGAATCCAAACAAGATGGAGATTTACGCCCTTTCATCGGGGTTGAAGGAAAACCGATCTATGAATCACCGATCCAAGGGAAACTAAGTACACGGGAAAGCCACAATCCTTACAGTAGTTATCTCTTTATGTTAATTTTGTTTTAAGCACTCATTTCCTAATTTAAGCCTTAGAAACTCTACTAAGTATTAGACATTTCACAGCAATACAATAGGTGGCGTACTTCATTACAAGTTAGTTCCCATGGAACCGACATAACAAATGTAATCTTGTGTAGAACTAACTATAATGCAATATATGCAATTTATGCAATGCATGTTCATTTAATTTATGATTCCAATGATTTTTAGTCAGGTTTAAGGTGCTCAAACTTCATTTAGACAATCAACATGCTATACATACAGCAAATTCACAAGTATTCTATTATCACTATTACTTAGTATTGTTTAGCAATCAGGTAATTCCAAACAGCAAGCAATACCCATAACTCATGTACACACGAGTTCATTATTATTATTTTTGTATTATAATGTAGCTAAACTACAAATACAAACAATATAATAAATCCGAGTTACTCACCTACTTTATTGTTTAATCATAGAAACCGACCGGAAAGTCCTCAACAGTGTCAAAATTACCTAATGAGATGAAAATATTTATCAATAATACTTATAAATAGAATATTGAATTTCTATGAGTGTTTAAGTGGCCTATAGTAATATTTGATATAATTCCTATTGTTTATATTGATTTCCTAAGGTATTGATTCTATAGAAAAATGGTATTTATCATTTAGTGTTTAGCTTCTTCGATTTCTTTTGATTTAAATTATCATTCGTTCTTATATCTAAGATAAGCTTAATTAAGTTTGTCTATTAGTTTTCTATTCAAGTCTTACATTGTTTAATGTCTTTGTTAGTAGTAGTAGTATTTTATTTATTTTACTTTGCCTGTCAAACTTATCTGCTCTCTTTAATTAGAATTTGTATTATTTAGAGGATCTTATCTCATTATCTAACATTTTATCCATTTCCTTAGCCCATTTACATCTAGTGAAATTATTAACATGTGTTAACGTCAAGAAAAAAAAAATTATTCATATTATTTTTCTTGTAATGCAAAACTGCTAATCATGCTTTTAAGGCTTGTTTTATCAAGTTTTATGTTCATATAAGGTCCTAGGGGCATTAAACATAAATTTAGGATAGTTTAGTTGAAATTTGAGCATGGTTTTGGCTACTTCATTCCTAGATCCGAATTTACTAAACTTGAGTTTATAAAATTCCTAAGTTGATGTTCTCCTTAGCCATCAACATCTAAGCATTTCTAATATAACAATAATTCATCTAGTTGAATTCATCAATGGAACAACCACTTCTCCTAAACACGTAACCTTTCTTTAATACTACTCATTTCAACCTAATATCTACACATAGATGCAACAAGAATTTAATGTTAGGTTAGGAGTTACCTTGGTTTGATGTGGAAAAGGATTCCCAACTCCCTTCCTTGGCAAGAACCAAACCTATATCAAAGGTTGGATAATGAGTTTTAGCTATATTAGAAGTTAACTAACTTTAACCAAGATTTCTTACCTTGTTGAGCTTGGATTTCAGCTTGGTTCTATGGCAAACAAAGGGCTATTTAGCTTGGTTTTTTATGTTGTTTGAAGGAGAGAATTAGTGTTTTTAATGTGTTTGATACTTAGGTAAAATATAGGAAGCAAAACAGGGGTTTCTACCATGTTATAAATAGGGATGCAAGCGGGGTGGGTCGTTATAGGGTACCCGACCGCCCAACCCGCTAAAAACCCTATAGGGTTTTGGGACGGGTTTTGGGATTAAAAAAAAACCCGATAAGTTATAGGGTAGGGTTTTGGGTTTATTATGTAACCCGTTGGGAAAATCCGACCCGGTATAAATTCAAAATATTAAAAAATTAAAAATATTAAGTTATTAAAACAAGGATCCTATTTATATTATATATATGTGAAAGTAAGTGGAAATGAAGTGTTTGCATCATTTTATATGGTATTATTGTCTAAAATTCATTCTTTCAATATAAGTGTTTGTATCATTAATAACTTAAAACAAAATTCTTTCTTTTGATTATTTTTTATAAAGAAAAAAATTAAAAATCTTAGAACCGGGTCAGGTCGGGTCGGGTTATGGGTTCCTTAAATCCTAGCGGGTCGAGTTTTGAGATTGACAAAAAAAACCCGATAGGGTTTTTCTCGGGTTCTGGGACACCCATTAAGGACTCGGGTCGGGTTCGGGTTTTAAAAAACCCGTCCCAAACCCGCCCCGGTTGCATCCCTAGTTCTAAAGGGTCTTCTAAGCTATCCAAGTGAAGGAATATCAAGGGAAAAATGGGCTGTTCACAAGTCCACTTGTAGCTAGATTTTCATAGTGAGTTTATGAGAGTTGTGAGCTGATTTTGTAGCTAACTTAAGCCTATATATATTTACTAAGGTTACACTTGGAGTAGGACACAAGAGAAGATGTTTTGGACTTGATAAAATCAAGTTTTTAGCTGGTGGATTTTCAGGTAGAAATTCCGTACGATTTTTCAGGCTGATTTTTGATGATTTTGTACAAAATTTGTGGCTCTTTTTGAGGGGCATTAATTGTATTTGTTTGCTAGTTAATTAATGTCATTTATAGGTATAAATTTGGAACTCAAGTTGCATAAAAATCTGGCTGAAGTTCGTGCTAAAACAGAGGCAAAATTTTTTCTATTATAAGTTATGGTTTTTTATACTTTTTGGACTGATTTCTTTATCAATTTTTCAACTAATTGTTGGTTCTTGAAGTGTCCATTTAGAGGCCTCTTATTGATGCTTATTTAGTAAAAAATATCAGCTCACTAAGCCTATAATTTTTTTTAAATCATGCTGGAATTTGTGTGTGTGTAGGAGGGTGTTTCTCGGTAAAATTCATGCCAAATTGCAGCTAATACTCCATTTGTTCTTGGATGAAATTCTTGGCATTTATTGTTGATCACATGTGGTCTTTTTAGATTGGTTTAAAGGTCATTTTCATATTGAAATTTTGGTGTTCAAATGGTGCAAGCTGGAGACGTAAATGCTGTAGCCGAGAATCCAAGTTGTAGCCGTAAATCCCATTGTGCAACCGTGATTCAAATTTGTATCAAGTTTCATTTTTTTTAATTATTTGCTTAATATAGTTAACTAAATTATTTTAACAAATATTAATTTATAAACGTATGTTTATAATAGTTACGTAAAAGTTTTATCTAAATAAAATTATCTAAGTTCCTACAAAACTCTAGATTGTTTATATATGCAAATTTTTAGTTTAAAGTTTATACGATTAATTATTTTTAGTATTTTAACTTACGCAATTAAATCTTTCAAGTCCAATAATTCAAATTAGGATTTAAGTCTTAATGGATTCAAAATTCCTTAACAAGTATAACAACGGGTTTTGAAATTTTTATTTGAGATCTAGATATGTAATTATCGATCTATATTAGTATCTACTATATTTATAATCCTAGTAATTCATCTTTGGATTATTGTTTTATACCAAGAAGTTCTGTTAATAGATTATATTTTATCGGGTTTAAATTTAAGGCTACTTCTAATTATATCTTGATTTATCAGTTCGAGATACGAAATCTCGTTGTTGGTATCTACTAAGGTTAAAGAATTTTTTATTCGGGTTTCTAAACTAGGAATGAGTTCATTACAACTCATAGATCTATTCTAGGATATTTATCGGGTTCTAAGTACAATATAATTCACATTTTCTATTTTATTATCGTATACTATGTGAAAAATCTCAGGGTTTACACACAATGGAGGATATGCATAAGACATGTTGCTAGCAATTTTAACATAAAATAAAAAATTCAATGTTTGAAGAAGTTAGTAAGAGCAGCAAGATTTCAATCACAAGAAAGAAAATATCAATTATATGTGGAGAAGATAAGGAAAAGATACAAAATAGCTCCAAACTACTTTGAAAGCATACACTTAAGCAGTGGACAAGAGCATGATGGGGTTTCAGGTATGGTCAGATGATAACAAAACTTAGTGAAAGTTACAATGCAATATTGAAAGGTGCAACATCATTAGCTGTATCAGCCTTGATTATGAATATTTTCTACAATTGTGTTGGCTATTTTGATAAAAGGCATAATGATGCACCCAAGGCTATAAGCAAAAGGAAACAATTATCTTAAATGGGTTAGAACCAAGATACAAAGATGGAGAGGAGCAGCTACTTAGCATAAGGTTGTTACATTTAGCAAAATGGATAGCATTTTTGAGGTGCAAACAAGGGTCTATTTTACAGATTATGAAAAAAAAAAGTGGCCATTATCATACGGTGATTATTCTCAATAACACATGTGGCTATAATAAGTGGCTGTAACAAGTGGCAAATATTCAAAATACCTTACTCCCACGCCTTTGTAGCCATGAAACATGTGAAAATGGATCCCGTACAAAAAATTAGAAGATGGTTTCATTGGGAGAATAGACTAGCTTGTTACACAAGCAATGTTCAGCCTCTAGGAGATAGGCGGACATGGATTGATGTGGAAGATATGCCATGTATACATCCACACTATGAAAATGCTAGAGAAAAAGGAAGACCAAGAACAAGCAGATTCCACAATGAAAGAACTTAGAGGAGAAACCAATAAAGAGTACTTGTGGAAAATCTAGAAAAAAAAAATGACAAAATAGAAGAACTTGTCCAAACAATTAGGTAAAAATTAAGAATAGCAAATTCATAAATTTTTTTTGTTATGATGTAATTATATTTTTTGATTGACTACTCTACATTAACATAATTTTTGTCAAGGAAACTAACAATTCTTTAATGTACTTTGTACAATGGATCTAGGACCAGCTGATAGATCATTATTGACCCAGAAGTAGACACATAGGTCATAGATTGTATGGGATAGAGAGGTATAAAACTAGGCTAAAATATGTGCATAATTGATCTATTCATTTTATCAATATATTTGTGACTTATTTAATTTTTGCAAGAGTATAGACTCGTGATATGTAGATGGGGTAAGGCATCATTGAAGAATCCAGAGGAGATGAGAGCTGCATATGATCCTCGCATAGACCCCTATCTTGAGCAGGCTGGATTTTCTAGTGTAGCCCATTTGCCATTTATCATGCTAGATTGGCTTTGATTACTGTACTGGTAGAGAGGTGGAGACCAGAGACCCACACCTTCCATATGCTACATGGAGAGGTTGGGTTGACTTTATAGAACATTGCTATCCAGTTTGGATTGCCCATTAATGGGCAGGTAGTGATAGGGAGTATTGCACACACATGGCCTGATCTGTGTGAGTGCTTACTAGAAGTTAGACCAAATAGTAGGATGTTCAGTGGTCAGAGGTTGAGGATGACATGGTTGAAAGAGATACTATTACAAGGACTACTAAAGCAGGCAGATGAGATTGCTATCCAGTGACATGTGGGGGCATACATTCTCTTATTGATGGGTGGGATCCTATACCCTGATACATCATCCAAATTCGTATATTTGATGTTCCTGCCACTATTAAAGGATTTCTAGGTAGCTGGGACATACAGCTGGGGATCAGCTTGTGTGGATTTTTTATACAAATATCTGTGTAGAGCTGCATGGGTAGGTACCTATGAGATAAGATGTACTTGCATACTTTTGCAGATATGGGCATGGGATAAATTTCCTCATATAGCTCCCCATTGGACCCTCACATGTGTACTGGATCAGGGGCATCCTTTTGCGTTCAGATGGGATGATGTCTTTGATGTCACATAGATTTCTACACCTGTATTACATCGGTACCGTGAGGAGCTCGATCTCTAGACCCCCTTATAGGTTTGTCATACTTCTAAATTTTAATTTTCCAAAAGTTATGTATACTATATTTTTCATATACTAAAAATGATTTTGTGTCTTTATACAGATATGTTAGACGCCTTACACTTCAGAGATGATACAGTTTTTTCTAGATATCAATGGAGAGGGGAATGATATCTGGCTAGCCAGAGTGCCTTTGATTTACTTCCACATTGTGGAGACGCACCTACTAGACATGGTTATGAGATAATTTGGTGGGATTCAGAGCATCTCACAAGACTGTGAGACAAATCCGGACAATATACATAGTATGGATCTTAAGGGCAAATCAAGGGGGGATTTGGGGATAAAACATGGTAGGTTTATCATCTAGTGGGATGACAGACGATAGAGACTCATACAACTGTAACATGATGATACACTACCATCTATGGCCTCTGTCAACTACGACGATTGGTATCATAGGAACACTCAAAGATATATTAGCTGCTTAGGAGATTATTAGCTGGATTTGTAAGTATCATATCTAAAATAAATGCTCAAATATTAATATTTCATTATAACTTATTGTTATTGCATATGAATGTGCAGGCAGACACATTTCAAGGATCCAAGGTTCCATAGATATAGAGGAGATGCATGCTTCAGCAGATCTAGGGATCAATCGATTATAAGGATATGGAGGAGTTAGATTATTACACCCAGATCAGCAAGAGCAGAATCAAGAGGCTACACGAGGGAGAGGGAGGGGGAAGGGGAGAGGACGATGACAAGGATGGGGATGGGTACGAGATCATGGTCGGTTGATAGATGAGGATGTGAATATACCTCCACATGTTGATCCAATTGCACATCGACATCCACTTATAGACGATGCTCTAGATGTTTTTGTACATCCACTTGTAGAGCTTAATGTAGATTCTTCTCCTCATCCTTCTATTCATTATGATCCTATTCAGCCTCTACACATAGATACATCAATTGTTACAAATGCTCCATCGTAGTAAACTTTAGTTGATACAAAGGATCCATTGTTTGATTTGATGATCTCTCAAACACCTATTGAGAGGACTATCAGATTGAACACTCCTCCAGCTCCTATGAAACCGGATCATCTAGTATCATCAAACATAGGAGAGGGAGTATCACAGGTATAACAAAAATAATGTTGATTCATTATGTAGCCAAATGTATAATGTAATAATTTCTAATACAACCATAATCTATTTTGCAGATGGATCCTCATCCTATGAGATGGATGAAGAAGGACCAAGTGATATATCTGCACAAAGAGATCCAAAGGAGAAACAATTTAAGAGAATTTTCATTAGACAAAGAAAGAAAACATTAACAATTGTATAGGATTCGTTTGTAAATAAATAACTTGTAAATTTATTTACTTTGTTTTGTATTTCATGATACCTTAATACTGTTTCTTTATCATTAATTAGTTGGTTCACTTATGTTGAATTGAATGATGACGAGATACCATCGAAAATTTGAAATTTGACCGATAGTTGAACAAGTAGTGGAGTTGATTATTGAAACAAGATATGATTGATCAAATGTTGACTATCAATTAGATGAAGTGGGGAATGAGATTATGCAAAAATAGATGTCTGACATATATAAATGTTATGCAATAGGTGAATCTAAAGTATATGTAAAAGTTGGGCAAAATGAAGGTGAAATGTACAAAGTGGAAAATGTTAACCCATGTATTACATTTGGTGTAAACGATACAATGATATCTGTATATCGCCTCTTGGTTATGTGATACACAACCAAGCGGAGGTACACTTATAAATGCTATATCACATAGCTCTTATGCGATATAGCGACGATTGTTCATATAATTTTTTTCCTAATTTCGTTTTATATAATTTTTTAAAATGCAAATTAACATGTAATATCGTCTTTAAAAAAATACATATTTCAATATATTTTAATCGCTATAAATTTGGATATATCAATAAATAATTTCCAAAAATTAAAATTATGATTTTAAATTTAACTCGACATAAAAATACTGCCTCGAACTAATCAAAATATACTTTAGAATTGGTCAAGCTCAAAAAAAATTGACAACACTAAAGAACATACTTCATATAAAGGGGAAAAAAAAGGAAAACCTTTCATGTTGATGCTATTTTTTAACAGATTAAATAAATGTTCTTCTATTTGATGGAGTTTACATGTGAATATATATCTTGTAAGTTTATAAATGTATTGTACTGAGGTTAAAATTAACGAAATTGTAGCATTTTGCTCCTTTTTATTTGTACCACGTATAATGATCTTTAGTTCTTAACCCAATGGCAAGGCTTAATACCCATAATTGTGTTTTCTTGGCAAATTAATCAAGTGAATTAATGGAACAATAATGATACAATTTCATCACGGTTTAAGCGCAAACACCTGCAAAAGCCTAATATGAGATGAATAATAACATGATAATTGTATTATATTTGGAAACATCTTCGGAATCGTTAGTACCGTTCATATATCAAAATTGGTTTCTCATATTCGAAATGGAATTGATGTGTTTATAATATAGTGGTATTTATTAAAAATATTTAAATTCGTGATGTAACAAGTGCAATACAACCAAAAATAATATAGGAACATTAATGTAAAGGTGGGCAAAAAAGACCAACCAAATTGAACCAATCTGTGAATCAAACCATACCAAACTGAAAATATGTTCCAATGCCTTAAATTTAAGAATATTTATAATCCACCACGTACTCATATTGAGTATGGAAATGTTAAGGCTTAGAACCTACTAACAACCCATAATTTATATTATCATTAACTCCAAAATCACTTTATTATTAATAACTCCAAATAATGTCGGAGTCCATACTTATAGTCATAACAACCCCACAAGTTTCATCTCATATTCCACACGGATTTCACTAATAGGTAGCTCTAAGAGTCCATTAAAGCATTATTACAAGGATTTTCATTATCACTAGAATGTTATTCGACAATAATCACTAATCACCTATTACCACTCAAATCAATTGCACATGATTAAAGTCTATTTTACACAAATCACCATAGGTCCTTTATCCTTCATTTAGCAATTCTTCAATGCAAATGATATTCCTCAAATCCACAAACCAGTTGCAACTAGTGATACAAAAGTCATTCACCACTTATACTTGAAAAACATCAAACAATGAGATGGAGCCTAGTACATATATACCACAACCACGTGTGCATGATTAAATAACAACACATTCATATGTAGATAACCACTAATGCACAACAAATATTTTATTATCTTTATTTTAAGACAAGCAATCAATATAGAGACAACTCAATACCCCACCACACGTAATATAGTGATACATATATGATGGCTACTCCTCAACCTCCATGAGTTCATAAGTTAAAATCCCCAAGAATCATATCTAATTGTAATCATCTTAAGGTGTAACAATACGCAGGGACAAATTCACACAAGGATCATTAGGGTATCGTATTAGCATAACTGGAACTCCCAATCCATTAATCACAGCTCAGCACGTGTAACAAATAAATTTTATGACCAAATATTCAAGTACTTACTTTAGAATTCTATTTTAACAAACGCAAACAAAGAAGATATATACGTACTGGAAAATGTTCTGTTTTGAATACAAGAATTCACTACCTAAATTACATACAATTAACTTATTCAAAATCTTTTATACATTTAACTCAGTTCTTATTTACACTTTTATTATTCTCGCCATTATCCCATTATTACCAAGCTTCAAAATCTTAGGTTTAACTTTAATCCCAAAGGAAGGAGTTAAATTGATTTCCATTGCTTTTAGGAAAGAAAAAGGTGATTTATAGGGTATTATAATGTGTACGATCATATATGAGGTTGTGTATCACTTAGATTAGTCAAGCAAGTCATAGAAAGGCATACGGTCAAGTGCGCATGAGCTTAAGCAGTTGGTTGTGCACTTTCAAACATAAATTGTTAAGTTATATATTAGTGCACGTTTGTGTACACATGCTATGCACTTCCAAGGTCATTATTTCTTTGAATATACAATAGTCGGGTACTTCTAAATTTATTGTGTTTGAGTCATTGAAAAGTATATGACTTGATGCACAAGCTCGTGTAGTGGTCGTGTACTTCCAAATATCACTATTTTTGCAAAACTTTTCTCATTGCTAACCCTAAAACATGGTTGGTCCCTTCTACACGTATATTAATCACTCAAAAATTGGAGACATGTGTACATTACTTTAAAGATTAAATTCATGTCAACACCACATTACCTTCTTGTGGTTTTTCAATCTTTTTTTTTCTTCTTCAATTTGTTTAATCTCACCCTCTTAGATTTCTCTAGAAACCTCTCCAAAAGTCACCGTCCTTACCGAGAAAAAAGTCACTAAATGTTGAAAAGTCAAGCTTTATCACCCATGTGTTTATCTTGTTGGAAAAGTTAAGAAAACAAAAAGAACCCTGACGTATTGTGGAATATGTTTGGAACTTTAGAAATTGTAGACAACAATTGGTGAGGAAGGGGAAAGGTCTGCAGGTTGTAAGGGAGGAAAAGAAAAAAAATGGGAGATTAACCTATTCAGAATTAATACATTATTTACTAATGAACATTTTGAATCTTATGTGTTGGGACAAAGTTGCCCTAGTTTTAAAAGATTAAAATTACTTTTCCATCCCTTTATAAAATTACATCTATTTTAGGTCATTTTAATACTTCTTTTTTTTTTTTTAGAAAATTGGTTTGGAGAACTCTTAATTCAAACTAATCCATAAATTTATAGTTGGTTTGGATGGATAAATCGAACAAATCCTTAAAGCTGAACTAAACTATTTTAGAGAGACATAATTATATCTTGCTTATAAGTATAAATTTTTATGATAATTGATTAAAAGTCATATATTATATTATGATTTCATTTAAATATTTATTATTTGATAAATATTAATTAATATTGAAAATAGAGGTAAAGGTGGAGGTCATGAATATACAATTATTTGGTATTTCTTCTTTGATGCAAGGTATAGAGGATTTAGGTACTATAGCATATGGATTATCTAGAAAATAAGGCGCAAATCAAAGCAAATATCAAATTATATAGATCAATTCATTCTCTTTCTCTTTCTCTCTCTCTCCAGATCCTTAAGAAATCCTAGGGTGGCTATTTTCCCTTTTCAAACATTTTTATTTCCTTCATTACAAATCTAATATTATTGATATTAGCATTTGTAGATTTACCATTTTAGACCAAGGATTTGTATTCCTTTTCCATCATTCATACCATCATCCATCGTGGACATCTTGATGCCACTACATAAGTCCACTTCTTTGCATAACTGCTTAGATCGAATATTGCAAAGGTTGGTAATTATTAGTTTCTTAATAGTATTTTTAAATAGGTACGTCTTTTATGTGTATTTGCTATATTTTTCTTTTGTTTTGTTCCTTATGTGAGATTATACTATTTTTTACATTAGATTTGTTCTACTTGCCAATTGAGTGAGTTTTTCATTTTTCTTTGAAAACTGTCATATTAGATATATGAATTTTGCATATTTTGGTAATAACTATATGAAGTTTAGAAATGTTAATCTAATACCTAAATTTTGTTCATTTTAATAATGAACTACCTAAATTTTGTCAAATGTTGCAATTAGTTACCTAAACTTTACCAATTTCTATGATTAACCTATTTAGTTACTATAAATAATTTTGAAAAGTTTGTAGGTAGTAAATTAATACAATTAAATTTTTGATAGTTAATTGTACATATAAAAAAAGTTTAGTCATCAAGTATGACACTTACCATTTATTTTTTAAGAGAAATTGTGTAGACATAGGCACAATTTGGTTCCAAATGACGAACCAAACCAGAACTATCATTAGAGGTTTTAGAATCAGAATCGAACCAGTTAGCTAATTTTAGAACCGGTTAAGAAAACCTTAGTTTTTTGATTATTAGACAATTCCTTAAAACCGGATTGAAATCGTACGAGACTATTCTAGTTTTGGTTTCGATTCCTTGATTTCAAGACGTGAAACTAGTGGTTTCAATTTTGATTCAATTTAATTTCGAAACTATGCCTATATCTATAGTGAGAAACATATTAATATGTGGCTGGTTATTTGGATGGGTTACTCATACCCTAACTTTCCACTAGTTAATTTTCTTGCACCAATCCTATCGATTGGTGTAATTTTACCCTAGAGAATAAAATCCACGAGCAATGCGACCTCAACTTTCACTTCAATTCGTTTACAAATAACGATAAGAGTAACTTAATACCATTCGTAATAGCTGTAGTAAATAATTGAAACCACAGTTAATAGGTATACTGATGTAATAGGTAGACCGGCCCATCCAAGGCCACGTACTAGGCCTGAGTCAGTTCTGTTTTCTTTTTGTTGAGGCCTGTGTAAATAGCTAAACGCATCCAAATTGGATCGGGCTTGTTCCAAATCTTGGCCAGGTCTATTTTGGAAATACTTTTGCCTAACTCAATCAATCATGAATCAACTGGATGCATTCCTATGATAAGGATAAAATGAATGGATAACCATTTTTTTTATAGTGCTTTTTAAATCTTATAAATAAATATAAACATATGCTAAAAAAAAAAAAAAAACAAAGAATAACAATTCTTTAAATCCTATAAAGAGATTATAATTTCTTATTTTTGCAATGCTAATAATTCTAAATAGTTATCTACCAATCATGTAGGAGTAGGTCTACAACATTAGAACAACTATTTCATTTCACATTTTTTTTGTCAATGTAACGAGAAAGGAATCCGAACCTGATACTTCTCATTTGAGAGATTATAAAAGATGCCACTAAGTTACATGATCATTGAATATTTCATTTCACATTTACAAGTCAATCAAATATATCATCAATATTATATATATGTCTATGTGATTTGAATAGTTTATCCTCTCAAATAAGAAACACGAATCATTCTTCTTAAATTTTACTAATAGCACGTGTTTATGGGATATATATATATATATATATATATAGTAAATGACTAAACTTTTATATCTTGGTTTTATTAAAAATTGATACGTGGGCATTTGTTAAGTAAAGAACAAAAAAAAAAAAAAAAGAACTAATTTGTAAGGTTGGTCATACACCTCACAGAAAAGGAAAAATATATAGAAACTAATTATCTTTTTTTTTTTTCATTTTTATATACACAAGAAGCACTTATATATATATATATATAAATAAAATTTACTACGTTACATTTTTTTTATTGGAAAAAGAAAACATTTATTTTCATTTTCCATTTCTCACAAGATATTATTGTTCTTATTAGAAGATAGGTTTAATTCCGATGGGAACTTAATTTGCAATATCAGAGCCCCAAAATTACTTTTAAGTTTAGGCAGAAGCGTTTATCCATGTCCAATCAGATAGCCAACTGAGCTGCTGCTGCAGCTCCTCTTCTTCCCCTTATAAATAAATTACTTTAAAAGGTCACAAGGTTTGAGAGTAAGTTTATTTAAGATTATAACGTTTCTAGTAATTCATTTAAGGTCATAACGTTTGGAGAAGTGAATTAATTAAGATTATTATTGATACGTGTTAATAGAAGAAAAATTTAATTAAAAGTTGAAAAATCCACAGCGCTAGAATATGTAATAGTGATAATCTTAAATAATTCATATTTTTAAATATTATGATCTCAAATGAGCTTATCCGATATAATCTATGCTTATTATTATTATTATTTTTGGACCCTGTTGAAGTTGGAGAGAAAACTTAGGGGAAAGGACGTTTGGTCTTTTTGTGGGAAATTTGATAGGGAAGCTTCTTTTCCGTCTTTGAATATCCTCCCAATCCAATAGCAAGCAATCAGACACCACCAACGCCACAACCAAACGAATCAAAACGAGAAAAGGAAAAGCCATGAGAATTTCGTCTAATTCTGTGGTCCCTTCATTATGCAGAGGCCGGATTGAAAAGTTGCTTTCCCTGATTTTCTATTCTCTCCATATTAAATTATTATTCAATTCCTACTTCCAGCGATTAGCGCTCTCCAGAATATTATATTTATATGGTTTCACATACCAAATAGAAGGCCCAACCTCAACACGGTTTTAAGTAAAATTTTTATAGCTTTAAGTCGCACAACTAGTTTGGTATGTACATAGCGATGGTAGAACTGTGTATGCAGGGCAGGTTATGTAGATCAATTTGCATAATTTGTAAAAAAAATATAAGTCGAACTAAAAATTTTAACTCGTTTAATGTGCGGGCAAAAATGGTTTTCCTGGCATAACCCACGGGTTGAAGCGGTTAACCCGTTGCAAATCAGGTTGGCCCTTGAACCCGCACTTCAAAAATATTTAAAAAAAATATATAAATCTTATAAAAAAAAACCAATACATTGCCTTCTTTATTTTCTCCTCACTTCACTTTATATTATGTAGTTGTTGAATGTTGATTATATAATTTTTATGGGGGTGACGTTTTTAAACTTTCAACTTTTATGTTTATTATATCCTTAATCCTTTTATCAATACTTTTCATATTTATTAGATACTTAGATGCTTCTATTTAAAATAAGTAACACAATATCAATCGATAATTTCCATGATGTATTTTTTCTTGTCACACCAAAGAAAAAATTGGAATGAATTTAATTTTTATTAGTTAAAATAAATCTTTTTATGTTGAAATAAAAAATTTCAAAATAGAAGTCTATACTTTTTCCATACACAATAATCATCTAGGATTAGTATGTAAGTAATTGGTGAGATAAAAAGAAATATATTATATATTTATATTATTAAAAATTTAAATTTTAAAATTGAATTTTTATAAATTTTTAAATAGAAAAATATATTAGCAGTTTCACGGATTAGCCCACATAACCCATCAACCTACGCGAGGTGGGTTGGGCCCTACATAGTAATGCGGGCCAAAGTGGGCTAGCTGCATAACTCGCGAGGTGAGACGGGTTGGCCTACATAACCCTTTTGCACATGGCTTTAGCCCGGTTTGGTTTCAGATCGGAACCATTATTAATAGTTTTAGAACTTAAATCGAATTGGTTGGTTGGTTGGTTCTAAAACCGGCTAAGAAATCGTTGGTTTTTCGATCCTTTGGCAGTTCTACGGCCTAGAATCGGATGGAACTTGTAGTTCCAATTGGAGCTGGACAAATGGGCTATGGCCTGCGGGCCAGCCTGTTTAACCACCTTAAAAACTGGTTAGGGCCAGTTTTTTTTAGCCCGTTTAAAAGTGGGTTAATTTTACCCAACCCACTTAACCCGCGGGCCAAAGTGGGCTAGCCCGTGGGTTAAGTGGGTTGACCCACCAACCCACTTTTATAAAAATAAAATAAATAATTATGGGGTAAATATGTATTAATGAATGTTATACTTGAGATTAAATTTATGTGTTAATTATAACAAAGAATGACAAATTGATGCATATGCACCATAAAATTTTATAAAATATATTATTATTGTTTTAAATGAAATATATTATCTAATAAGTTATTTTAGAAAACTTATTTTTATATAAAAAGTAATTAAAATAATAATGAAATTAATCATTAATATATATAACCTTATAAAACTCTCTTTTTTATTATATATATTTATTTAATTAGTATAAATAAGTTAAATGGGTCAATTTGGCCCATTTAACTCACAAAATATGTAAGTGGGTTAAAAGGGTCAAAAAGTGGGCTGGCCGTTTAGCCCACGGGCTAAAGTGGGTTGGGCTAGGGTCAGACAATTTGGCCCGTGGGTTAAATAGTCCAAAAAAATTTGGCCCGTTTAACCCACGGGCCAAAGTGGGCAGGGGGGTTGGCCGTTTAACCCACTTGCCTACCTCTAGTTCCAATAAGTTCAATTGAAAAAAAAGGAAAATAATTAAAGAAAAAATATTTGAAAATCATATTAAATATATAACCATTAATGTTTATACTATTTTATATGGATAGTAAAATTTATTACATACTTATAATATTTAATGTTTTATTAATAATAATACAAATAAATATAACTTCAAATAATATATAATTTAGTTTTTATAAACTTCTTCTAAAAACAAAAATCATTCCTTAATAATGTGAGATTATTTTTTGTATTGTAATTTTCTTGTTATCATCTAAAATATTTTCCAATTTCATATTACCAATCATAATTGATATTAGTTGTGTTTGTATATAAACAAATGCATGTTCTAAACAAATTTTTAAAAATTTTGGCCATATAATTTAATATGTAGACTTAATAATTAATTATTTTGAGTTTTAAATTTATTTTTATTAAAATCTAAAGTTCATTTTTTTTACTTGAAAAAAAAAAAAGAATGATTCTGCAGTTCTAAAACCGAAACCAAGAACCGCTGATTCCATGAACCGGACTGGAATCATGGGAGATGGTTTCGATTCCTTATTTTTAAGATCTAGAACTAACGGTTCCAGTTCAATTCGGTTCCAAAACCATGCCCATGTCTAGTTTGGGATGATGTTACATTTGGAATCAAATTTTGGATAGTTATATAATTATTTATTTATTTATATATTTTCATATTGTCAATTTTAATGGTCAGTTATACTTATCAAGGAAAAGACTTTAATTATATTAACACGCCCCATGTTTTAATTAATGGCATATAAATAAAATGTGATGTTATGATATTTAAATATGGTTAATATTAACTAATTCTTTTTTTATTATTTTTTAAATTTAGAATATATTCTTTTGTTGGTGACTTGTATTATTGTTTTAGTAAATCATTTTTACTCTATGTAGCATGAATTTTGGTTTTCATTTATAACTCTTATTTTGTGTTAGTTGTTCAATATATTTTTTTGGTGGATGGTTTTCTAGATGATTAAGAATTATAGCTTGTTATGTATTAGTTTGTAAATGTACTTAGCTAGTAGATGATTAACTACTGATCGGATGATTTTTAAGCGATTATAAGTTATGAATATTATGGTTTTTATAAGTATTTTGTTGTGGTTTGCAATTTGAATTTTATAAGACAAATTTTTTTCTCTTTTATATTTTCTTTCTAGTGCAATCTTTCTTTTTTCCCCTTAAAAAGTTACGACATTTTATTTTTTGGCTTTTAAAGTTACGGCAAATGAATTGTATATATGTTATTGTACATACATACTTTCATGTTCTTTTTGCAGCAACGATACTGATTGTCTTCATGTCAATCTATACCTATAACTCCATCTAAAAGATAGATAGTTTTATATTTATATTTAGTCGTAAGTATCGATTATGTTTTTCCCTAAATTTATATACTTGTATATTCTTATAAATATAAAATTAAAGTAATTTTTTAAAATTAAGATTTTGATTTAATCTTAATTTGAACTAAACCAATTTGCTATTTATCATTTGAAGGATTTCTAATATAAAGCAAATAGTTGTTTAATGATTTCATTTGGTTAATCCGTCCATGAGTATCCCTATTCTATTTACAGGGAACTCATAAATACTTACCGTTGCTAGGAAATATATAGAAAAAATGATGTTGATGTTGTAATTCAATAATGAAATCAACTATAATATATAATATCAGAAGTTCTTATTTTTCTATTTCGCATATTTATATAGTATTTATTTATGGTATTATTATTGAATTTTCTTAAATTTTAATATTATATCCACATAAATCATATTTTATAATATTTATAAAAGTAATTATATTTTTTACTATTACATTCACCACTAAATAATTTTATTATAGAGTAAATTATGTTGACAGCCCTATAATTTTTGTAAAAATTTATCAACACCCCACTTTTTCAAAATATACTAAATAACATTCTTAAAATATTAATATTAGCAACAAGGTAATTTACCTTTTATTATATGAGTAAATCATAAATGATTTATGGAAGCATATTCTGCTACAAAAGCAACAATTTCATTGTTTACTCATCTTTTCCTGTCATCCATCCTCCTTGTATAATGCAAATCAAATTGCATGCAAAACTTGATGAATTGATGTTTCTTGGAAATGACTGTCTTATAACATAACTGGCAAGAGAACACTTTGAAAATAATGGAAATGGCAAATGTTGGATACATATGAATAATTAAGAACAATGTTCGATCATCAAATCGACAATGAATTATTGATGTTTATACATTATTATTCCTTTTTTAATTGAGAAAAATTCTATGATTTGCTTATTTTATTTTAAGATTCAATAGTTGAAATTCATACATATTTTCATTGGACTATTAAAATATTTATTACGCAACTCTTATGATCATTTCAATAATTATGATAATGGGAAAAATTTAATTGTAGTATACAGTTTAAAATAAATTTGTAAATAGAACAATAAGATCATCTTTATTTTTGGCCAAAGAAACAATGATGCTAATGATTAAGGTTTTGTACTAATGAAGTAACTATTATGCCAAGTGAACTCATTTAGATCTATTACATATACATTTAGATTGATAAATTATGTAATGGGATAGCTGCTAACCAATGAAAAAGTTAATATATAGATATAAATTATCTCACTAGGGGCTTTGCAACTATTATATATATTTAATCAATTATAATCTTACCACTCATGTTTTCTCGAAGAAAAAGAACATCATATAAAGTTCATCAATCATATATAGTCATTATTTCCTTAGTTCTTTCCCCCAAATTTAAGGGTTTAATCCCACGCTTATTTCGGAATCCTTAACTCCATGGTTAAGTGAAAAGGTGAAATAAACATTAAAATTGATTTGTTTCAGAGCTGTCCTAAAGTGGCGCTAAAGGTCGATAGAGACGTCCACAAGTTATCTATCTATCGAGATAAGGACAAGCCATTGCAGCCCATCACTTCCCTGTTTTTTTTTTTTTTTTTTAATAAATAAACCTTATCACTTTCTGTATATAATCTATATATATATATTACATATTCTCAAGGGTTAATTTATTGTGCTTGGCATAAAAGGACAAAATAATTAACAGAACCAATAAACGTAAATGGGTCTTTTTAATTTTTTTATTCCCGAAATTCCACGTGGGTGCATGCATCAGGTATATGTTGTTAGGCATAATTTCCATTTTTTTTTCCTTTTTCCTCTTCATTTTGAACAAATAAATATAATTTTGCATTCTAATTTTGCCACAAATATATAATTATAATTGACGATGAAACATTTTTTTTCATTCTAATAACAATTCTATGGTAATCTTATATTCTTCACGAACAACTATTATGTTTGTTTGTTTTGGCTTTTTTCCGGCAGATACAGATACTTTTTCAAACTTTTTGCTAACAAATTATTTATCAAGAAATAGATATAGATAAAAAAAAGTTAATAGTTCTTATCAAAAGATCAAATAGAACAAATATAAATAAAATTTAGATGCAAATGGGATATATTTACACATATCATTTTAAAAAATATACAGATACAGATAAAAAACAGACAATCCAAACAGACCCATAATGTTAACTATCCATTTACCTTAAGAATTCCATAAAAATATATGTTACAAACAGATATTTACTATTAAAATATATACATAATAGTTTAATGATAGATTTTTTTTTTCAATAATCATAATTACAGTACGATTTTATTTCATTCGGTTAAATAATACTATATGGAAAACGTATCCTATGCAGGCAGGGGGACCGAGAATAACTGTGTAATTAATATTAACTGATTATTTGTTCTTTTATTATTATTATTATTATTATAATTATTAACTATATGGACATAGGTTGGCGGTTTGCATTACATTTCTTTTTTTAAATTTCTTTATTACTGTACACAAACAACTTTTTCTAAAAAATACCGTCGATAAATTTCATGAATGTTTGACAAAATCAAAAGATTCTTAGGTTTTCTCGAAATGTGGAATAATATGATATAAAATGGCTGCATAATTTATGGTGTGCCACTGCCAGATAAAAAATTTTGGAGACACATCGCCAAGGGACAGCAGCCAAGGACAGCAGCCAAGGATTAAGGCTGAGGATGCGTTTGTCCGTCCATACCATTCAACTTTCCCACATCGTCCTGTCGGCGAATTTTTGTTCGAGGTTTCTTTCACCTTTGCTAAAACGCTTTCCCATTTTATTTTGGAGAAATATTTAATATATGGTTTGATAGTTATGATTTTATGCTTTTACGTGGCATTGATAATAATAATAATGAAACATATTTGATCGATTTCTATTATGTCGTCTTAATCTGCGGGAATGCATTCAGAGTTGAGTTGCGATTTTTTAGGTTTTATTTTTTATTTCACGTTTGGATGTATTTTTAAATTTAGAATGGTGGATCTTGAAAATGGATTCTAAATAATTATTATTATAATTATATTTTTTTTATATATTTAAGAATATTTTTAACAAATAGTATGTGAATCATATTTCATTCTATGAAGTATCTAAACAAAAGAATAAGTTCATTATTCCGTTATTTATTTTATTCAATTCCATTTATATTCTAATCAATTTCATTCCGAATAATTTCTCTATCCCATGTGACAGTATTTCTTCCAATATATCAAGCTAGATGTTTCAATCCAATGGGCTTGTATTTCTTTCCATAGCCAAACTAGTATTCTTCCCATATGACAATTTTATATTATTATTTTTTATTTAATATATAATGTAATAGTCATGATTATTATTATTTTTTTCAAGTTGCCACGCGGTCTCATATGAACAAGAACATTAATAAAGCTTATTTGCACAAGAAGAAACCCATTGGTTATTACACGTTATAATATATTTCACGTGTATATGTTAATAAAATTTTAACACATATAACATATAATTATATATTATTGATTGTTTAATTGATTTAAAGAATAATGTTAAAGAGAAGAAGAGCCTTCAATTGGAGCAATTTTACAAATTGATGTTGTGAAGGATGAGTTTGACACTATATATAATCCAAGATCTTAAGGTATTAGGTTAAATGATTCTTTATTATATACATTATTCACATAATCTATGTTTTTTTTCACGTAAGAGTTCTCTAATCTCACACATGTATTCTAATAATCTCCCAATCAAGTATAAATCTTCACAATCAACTTAGGTTTTAGCCTCATCAAGAGCTTTATTGAATTGACTCCAACTAAGCTCTACTTTGTGAATAATGAGTTGTTTTATTTGCTTAGTTCACCTTACATTATGGGCTTCAAATAAGTCACCACCACACATATCTTCTTCCACATGGGAGGGGCCAACCACGTGAACAATCCTACGTGAACCGTTAGCCTTAGTACTACTTGCTAAAGAGAGTATGAGCTTCCGATAGTGAAAATTTCTTAAATTCTACAGATAGACCTTGTGAAGGAATAAACTTATGAGCTTTGATTTGTATATAATCCAAAACCTTAAGGATTAGATTAATCAGTTTTCACTCTTATAAATAATTTACATAATCCATATTTTTTTCTATGTGAAACTATTACAACTTAGACAAGCAATATGGGAATAATGAGATAACTTAGCTAATGGAAGGATTACATAATTATAACAATAACAATAGATTATAGTTGATTGACAAATTGTAGTTAATACTAGTTGCAGACAACAACAAGTGAAATTACCAATAGTTGTAATAAAAAAATCAGTACAGATCTATAAAAGGAAGACAGAAAGTAAAGAAAAGGGTATCAACAAAACCCATTTCAGAAATCACAGTAGTGTGATTGTAGGAGTTGTTGGCTAACTCGAATAGTCAAGCCTTTATCATCTTCTTCATCTTTAGCTTCCCTTCAATCAATTCCTCACATTAGATAAACACGAGAAAAGTAGTTAGAGAAACACGTAATCATGATCGATAGTATATTCAGAACAATCTAACAAAGTAGTGTATAGATCTACTAGTTCTTTTGTAGATTCATAAGAAAACTGATGAAACATTGAAACCCTAGGCATCACTAGAAAGGAGACAAGAAACATACCTTAAATGTCCGGTTTGAGGAGTGTTTTGATTTGTTTTGTGTACTTTGATAGGGATTTTGGCTGGACTTGGACCCGACCTTGTATTTGGGCTCTAACAAAGACTTTTCTAACCTCGCACTTGTATCCTAAAGAATAAAATTTACTAAACAAAAATAATCATTTGGTTATTAGTGGGCAAGTCTTTTAAAAGAATAAGATATGTAAATAGGATTAAGGTTTTCAATTCAAATCATCTGTTATTTATAGATAATATGTCTTTCTTCCCTCTTATCAAGTAAGAAAATCCATGGACATTAATATTATTATTTGGAAGACTAAAGTCTCCCTTGTAAAGAATTAAGGAATGTCTTTTCAATATCCTCTTTTTCTTATTGATTTGACATGATAATGCTCGATTCCGTTACCATCATAGAATTATCATTTTGAAATAAAAGATTTTTTTACAAGTTGAATTAGCTTGTGTAATGGTATATATATGCTATATTACGATAATGATGCATCATACAGATATCTAAAATATCATAGGATCTATTTTCACCTTAAATGCCCATAATTTAGCCTACACTTGTGATAAGATGATATATCGGTTATCAACTTAACTTCTTTGCCTAGAAAAGCTAAGCAAGTTAATTGGATCCGAATTTTACATAAATAACTGCAAAATTATTCACTCAAGATAAAAAGCATGTACTTGTATTTGTTGGATTTTTACCCTTCATACTTGTGATTGTTATCTTTCCTCCTTCCTTTTTTGCTTTAGAAACTTTAATAAAGTGATTAAAAAATTAGTGTAGAAAAGGTAGATGGAGGCTTGATTTTATTAATCGTTAAGTGTAGAGGACTAAAAATTTAATGATATTAAAAAATATATATTTGATTCTTTGAATTGGTTATGTGATTTAAAAAGGTTTGGTTCATATTTGAAATGATTAAAAAAATAATATGATTAAAAAAATAATATGATGGACTTAGAATAAAACTTGTTGGAATTGACTTTTATAATTGTAGCTTTCTTGATTCACCTATTAAAAGTGACTCTTTTTGGCTATACATTGTTAACAAAATCTAGTAGATGATATAGGTTAAACTTTATGAATACCGCTATCTTCATTTAAAACATCTGAAGTTTGATAGGAGCCTATTGTGTTGCTAGATTCCTATCTTAAAAATATGTTTGAGAAAACTAAGATTGTCAACCATTCCTCCCTATTTTGCTTCTATCTTAACCACCTTTCCATAGCATCTTATGTTATTCCTCTTGGGCCATTTGGGGCATAAGCTCATGTTGTATGCAAGTGATTATTTTGTTTAAACCCACACACTTACATCAAGCAAAAGTTGTTAGGGTTTTTAATGCAACCCCTTTTTTAAACTAAAATCCATTCTTAAATTTTTGTCCATATATTATTTTTGAGTTTCTTCCTTTAGGTGTAGTGTGACGAGACTCTAATAATTGATACACTTTTCTTTTTGGTAGTGGTTTGAAATTCATTAGATCTTCATCATAGAGTGCATTTAAAAAATAGTTGAATAAGTGATGGAATAATGAGGTTGTCGTTCTAAAAGAGGCAGTACTTCAGTATAGAAAGTTTTGGTCATTATAAATGATACTAAAAAATTTACTTAACCCAAAATAAAGAAGTTAAGTGTCCTGTAGGGCAAAGCGCAACAATACAAAGTACCTCTTAAGTCCATAAGAGAGCACTCCAGAATTTTCTCCACTTAATTTGATTTTGTTCATATGAAATTAACACACTAATAAGGATGTGGGTGCTCTAAATAAAGCAGATTATGATGCCATTCAAGTGTGGAGGGACAAACTTTAAAGGATGGATGATCTCTATGAAACAATTGCACTAGGGGACAAAATCGCAGGACTATCATGCCAAAACAGAATTTCATGGTATGTGGAATTTCAATTGTTACAATTTCAACTCATAGATGTCATCTAATACCCTGGGGCGAGGTTAATTATTAATAGAATATACAAATAACACTTGTGAACTAAAAAAATAATAATAACCAATTTAATATGATTCAATGGAATGCTTAAAATCGATATGACTTAAATTAGGAGACACATTGATATAGACATTGCCTAAAAATAGGCTAAAATAAATCATTAATTATACTAATAATTTAAGATAAAGAAAAAGAACTTAATAAAAAATGACATGCATTTAAAGGAGTTTCAAAAAGGAAGAACCAATGCTAAAGTGACACTATAACATGCAAGCAATACTTAAAAACACACAAACTTTCATTCTATTACAAGTAGTAAGTCTATGACTTGTTACTTCTAAATAAAAACCATAAGTTCACATTTAAGGAACTTAGCATATAAAATTATAAATGAAATACACTAAAATTGTGTGATAAAGATTCCATAGAGAAAATCGTAGAACTAAGATGTGGGAGTTAACCTAGAAGTAGAAGATCCTAAAACCCAATCCAATTTTGAGAACCTTAGGAATGCCAATTAGGGGTTTAAATTTTAATATTTATTTTGAAAATAAGCATGATAAGGGATATGAGATGATAATTTTATTAAAAATAAAAATAATTAAATAGCATAATTTTGAAATTGGTTTAGGAGTTCAAATCACAAGTTAGAAAATGGGGCATGTTTGTAATAGAAATATTTATAGAAAACTTTGTGTGAATCTAGGATTGATAAAAAGGCATGAAACCTTAAATAATTAAGTGATAAAACATGTAAAAGGATCTAAGATTTGTATGACAAGAGAACAAGCCTAAAACACCGACTACAATACAGTGTTATTTGGTAACCCTATGTCAAGAAAAGTTGACTTAGATTATGGAAATTGATAATCATTTAGTAAAATGAATCCCACTTCGTTTTAGTGTTGATCCATGATCCACTAGATCGGGAAACCTTTAGAATCCACCAATTTGCATTCATGGACATGGGTTGGCAAATAAATAATAATGGGGGATATCTTAACGAGTTATAATTTCAAATCCCTTTTAATATTCTCTCCCTATAAATTATTTCTCTTTCTCTTTTTAAAAAACAAAGTTGTGACTCAAATGAAAATATCAAAATTACCCCATTATTAATTAGTTGTCAACTCTTATATTTGCATCTGTGTGATTTGCATGTATGTGTAACGTGTCACGATAATTAGTGTATATTTTTATCTTGTATAAAAAAAAATTACATTGTAAGTAATGGTTTGTTATTTGCAATTACTTGTAAATAGTCCTTTCTTTTTTCTTACTATTGTAAAGTGGTACACATTTTTGTAATATATATTAAAAAAATATTTATTTATAAATTATTTGCACTTTTGCAAATAAATAAAATTTATCCACGAAAAAAAAGCCCTATAGACTATACAAATCATAGCATAAAACATGTATAAACATTATAAAAAATGTATAGCAGACTTGTAAATATTTATACATTATAGGTAATTCAATCATCCATTAGATTAATTCATCTTCTAGATAATTATAGGTCATTTTCAACTAGAATCACTTTTGTTATAGGCAGTCCTTTCCTTTAGCCTCAAGTTTGTCATTCTTCTTCTTCCTTTTCTATAAATATCAATCTCCATTTGAAATTAAATATTAAAAAAAAAAGAGTCTTCTTACAAATATTTATATTTACAAAAAAAAAAAATGCCTTTGGATAATTAAATAAAATATTGTAAAGTAGCATTTGATCGCAAGAATTAAGTATAACAAAAAAAAAAAAAAAACAGGACAACAAGTATAAGGAATATTTGGATAGTACAATTTATTGGTACCCATTTAGTATGCATGGTATTGAATACAAATTTTTGTATTGTCCATCGTTTGGCATATACAAGTATAATATAAGAATGTTATAAAATATTTAAGTTGTTAAATAAAAAGAGATTTGTCTCACATCCATATATTACTATTTTTTTTTTCAAATTTGTCTGTTTTTTTAAGATCTATTGTTTAGCCCAAAGTTGTGACAAAATCTAAACAAGGGATTAGGATTTTTGTCTAATCTAACCCCATTAGTTTACGTGGACTAAATGCTCCCTAAAAGAAATTGATTGATACTAAATAAATTCTTAATTAATTTTAGGCATATCATGGAGATGAAATTCATTTAACACAACTATAGGTCAAGGAAACAACTTCTTGTTAAGCTACTTTTCTAAAAGATTGAGTAAGGCTTCAAATGAAAATTAAGACACTTATCCTTAAGAATAACGAGATGATACTCTATAATTCTCTACTTATTACTTGTGTGTTTAAGCCATTAAGATTGTCCATGCTTTCCTCCCTACATTTCTATTTGAGTCATCTTAAGTATCGTCTCTACGTCACTCTTTTTAGGCTAAGTGAAGTGCGAGACCACCTTATCAGTTTATAACCATTTTAATTGTGTTGATTGTTTCATCTAAATCATAAGATAATACTTTGTGTTTGGTGCAATCCATAGGTTGTAAGCCTACTTGAGCATAGTGGAGTAGATCTTGCAAAAAGTTATGGTTTTAGTGGCTCTTTCCTCACCTTTTTAGGGCAATAATTTTGAAGGGTAATTAACAACAAATGGATCCAAAGCTTGGGACCTTGCATGGTTGTGACATGGATATATAGAGGATTAGTTATACTTCACTTTTATGGCATGATTAAAGCCATAAGCAAATCAAACATACTCATGAGTTACTTGAATTCAACTTAATGGTAGTTCGAATTCAACTTGATTGCATTTGAGTTACTTGAGTAGCTATTGAGTTTGAATTTTAAAATAATGGATTCAAGCAGGTCGTGAGCTGCCGGAGCTTTTTTTATAATAAAAAAAATATAAAACTTATGTTTTTCTTATCTTTAGGCCTATTTTAATTCCTCCTTTTTTTTTTCACTTTATATCAATGGTTTGCATGTATTATATTTTAAGACTAGCTCAACTAAAAATCTTATTCTATTCCCAACCCAACTTATTTTTAATCTAATTAATTTCATAAAAATAATCAAGTTTAACTGAATCGAGTTTAAGCTCATCAAGTATCAATTCGATTTGAGTTTGAGTTTAAAAATTAAAACTCAATTGAGTTTGAGTTTTTGAGTCAAGTTTAAGCTTGGTATTGTATTATCACAACTCGACAGTTTATAGCCCTGGCATAATATGTGAAATAAATTTAATGAAGTTTTTTAATCTCTCAACAAATGCCACTTATTTTAGTAAGGAATATAATGCCATCTGAGTTTTGTTTTATTGCAATTATTATTTTCTTAACTTAGTTCATAACTCGAGTCTGATTGCAATTATACTTCTCTATTATTTTGTCTTATTTTTGTTTAGAATGTTTTTAAAATAAGATTAAAAAAAATTAAGTAAGACATATGTACAAATAAGATTTATTAAAACACAAAAAGAGATAAGTGAAACATCGACGAAGGGACAAATAAGAATAAGAAAATTGATATATGTGTAATAAGACACCAAGAATGTCCATGCTCTGCTAAATTAAGATAGTAACATGAATGAATCACATTAAAATATATCAACATTTGATAATAAATTTATTTAAAGTATCAATGTTTCAAATAGTAAAAAAAGATCAATATTTAAGGATAAATTTATTAAGGTATCAATATTTTAAGTAATTAAAAAGAGATACAACATTTTGTAAAGTGAGTCAAATAAAGTATTGATAATTGACTACTAATAAAAATTAAAAAATTTAATTGAAACTAATATAAACGTTGATAGTTTAAATGAACTTTATAAAATATTAATACTTATTACTTAAAATGTTGATATCTTAAATGAAATTACTCCCGAACATTAATATATTCCGACCTAATTTACCCTAATAAAAGATTGTGATTATCGATAGTGGTTTATCATTAAAATTTAAATAAGCAATATAGTTTTAGTCATCATATTATGTTCTCATATTTTTTCTATTCTTTTTTATTGTCATGCCTGCTAGATAGACCAATACGAAGAATATATAATATGGGATTATTATAAAATGGAGGGGCCTACATAGTCTGAACAAAATTAAAGGAAGGTTTGAGGAGTCACTGAAAAAATGTTCTTATAAAGCAAATTTACTTGGCCAAAACATATTAATGATAACTGTTGTTGGTTTTATATCTGTAGAAGCTTCAACAAAATAGACACTTAATTTCTTTTTTTTAAAAAAAAAACTGGACCTTAGGTCTATGCAAACAAGCAATCAAACTTTTGTTTGGCACAAAAAAAAAAAAAAAGCTATAAAACTTTTGATATTACTAATTATTTAAAATTTCAAAAATTGCATAATCGAGTCTTAACATTGTAATATGGCGCTTGTTTAATATATTTTCCAATTTTATTTTTCCAAAATCGAATGATGTACCACGTGTGTTAACAATATATAAACAATAAATAAATACAACACGATTTTAATATATAGTTATGAGATATTTTGAAACTTTAAGGCTTAATTGATACGTATGAAAATATAAAGATTATGCATTTGATTTAATTCCTGACAAGCATGAAGATTCTCGTGTGATTAAAATTATGCATAAAAGTCAGTTCCCATGACGGGGGCGCCTTATGTATTTGTCAATTCCATAAAAAAGAGACTTTTATCAAATTTCACAAGCCGTTTTATGATAGGAAGTATAGGGTGGCTTCATATAATTTTGTGGGACGGAACTGGATATAACAAAACTCACAGCCTTTTATCTGGGTATTGTCATGGATTTTGTAACGGGGAAATAAGCTTTAAAAGTAATGGACAAATTTAAAGAAAAATAATACAATATAGAGGATGTGATAAATTTTTGTCATTGGACAATTCAAATTTATTGGATAACTCAAATATTCTATAATATTCTTTTATTGTGTTTGCGTATATCAATCCTGGTCCAATACCATCCATATCGACACAATACAAGGTTTTTTTGGATTATCTTATTTTTTATTTATATTTTATTTATATTTGATTCTTATTTGTATCTGGTTTATTTGATTTATTTATGAGTAAAATATTTTTTCATTTGTATTTGTTTCTTAGCAAATAGTTTGTTTGAAAATGATAAAAATAAAATGTTAAAACGATTAAAATAAAACGAATCAAATAGATGCTATCAAAGATTTCCTATCTTATTTAGTTCTTACAACCAAACACTCCCTACAAACGACTTAAATCAAGATGATATAATATTAAAATCGATTTTGAACTTAATAAAATTTAAATTTTTAAACTCAAACTTAACTTAATTGGCTTATTTGAATCCAATAAAAAGATAATTCTTTTTTCTGAATTATAACATTTATATCTAAACCCCATTAATATAGCACTCAACTTAAAGTTGATTATGCTACCAGCTATTCAAATAAAGATTTTTGGAATTTTGAAGCTCAAATTTTATTTAACCTAACTGTTTTTAAAATTGTAATACCGAATTCGAGTAAATAATAAGTAAAATTCATATAGCTTCTTAATAATTGGGCTTAGTTGCTCCTCAATAGGCATTCCTTTGAAAATAAGTACCTACAAGACGCACCAACTTTCTGCTTAATTTTTCCTTGACCTAATGACAATAGAGTGTCAGAACACCAGCACAATTAATGCAAGAAAATCAGCAAAGCCAAACCGGTTCTTACTGCCTTTGTTTCCAAATCATAAATACCTGACCTTTTACAGACAGACATAATAGAAAGAAAGAAAACAGAAGTTTGTAAATTTTTAGACACAGAGAGTTATCAACTTTCACTTCTTCACAGTAAATAAAGTAAACTAAAAGATAAAAAACACACCAAACAAGGTTAGAAAACAAAACAACCTTAAAACTAAGAAAAAGCCACCTCCTTTACCATCCCTGCTTCTCCTGGCTGCTTCCCCTTCTTCTTCTTCTTGTTCCTTTTCCATTCTAGGCTTCAACATTGTTCTCTCTCTACCTTTACTAAAAGTAAAGCTTCTTTTTTTGACCCATTTTAGTGCTATCCCTAGATACCCTTTTGATTTTAAGACACTTTATGAGCTTGGGCGTAGCTGCATTAATGGAGTTTTAGTGCAGACTTGATCCTGCTTCACAAAGTAGTTGTAAAAAAAGGTACTAGCTTTTTTCCCTCTTTTCTTTTTTGGATTTTCCTACTTTGTTATTCTGTAATATACTCTCTACTGATTCAAGCATTACTGTAATGCAATACAATGTAGTGTAGATGCAAAAAAGATTCACTTTTTCATTTTCTATTCAACTTTTCTATTTCTATAAAGTGTATTCTTTTTTTGTTGTTTTTTTCTTATCTTTCCTTGTGTTGTTTCTAAAACTTTATGTTTTTTGGAGGGGTCCATTTGGTGTTGAGTGTATTCTACACCTTTTTCTTTTGGTCTTTTGGGATCTGGGTTGTGCTTGGGTTTGAGTGTTTTTTCTTGCTTTTTTTTATAATGCTATTTGGGGTTTTCATTTTGTAGAAATACAAGAGAAAAGAAGAGGAGAAGAGAAGAGTAAAGAAGAGAAGAGGAGCATTTTTTTTACTTTTTTGATAGTGAAGAATGGCTGAGGGAAAAAAACTAGAACCACAAGGACATCCACCAAAGGAACAGCTTCTTGGTGTTTCTTATTGCATTACAAGCCCTCCTCCATGGCGTGAGTTTGTGGTTTTCCTTTTACTTATCTTATTATTATTGTTTTCCTATTCTTTGTTGGTGTAACAGCAGATATGTTTCGCGAGGAGTGTTTTCGATATCATTACAATGTGTATGCTGTAATTTAACTGGGAATGGTAGTGCTAAGTAGCTAGTGGTGGGAGATGGTGAAAGTGACCGTAATTGCCGGTGTTGTACTGGTAATGATGATCATATTCCCTTAAGAAAATGTTTTCCTCCCGAAGAAAAGAAAATTATTTCCCCGGTTTTTAAAGGGATATTAGTTGCTAGATGAATTCAGTTTTCTATTTTAGAGATCTGAGATCATGTTTCAGTTCAGTAGCACACTTACCAAAAAAGAGTTTGATTCCTTCTGCTTTCCAAAGTTAGCGTTTATTGGTGGCATTAGTGCTTCTGGAGTTTTCTCTTGATTCCATTTGGTACAATCTAAAATCAAGTTTTAATTATATTTTGTTAGTTGTGTGAATGAACTTAGTTCTGATAATTTGCCTTTAGGAGCTCAATTCACACTTTATATACCGACATTCTTTGAGTACAATCCTCTGGGTGTGAAAATAAATGCTAGTGTTTCTGATACAGTTTGGTTAGTAGGAGAACCCAGCCATGCAGAGCATATAGGATCTCGTATGACAATTTTTTATGTATTGCATGGAAGAAGGTAATCGAAGTTGCATCGTGTAGTTGCTAAGTGCCATTAAGGCACATTCCAGTAGAATCCCTTCTAATACCACTAAAATGTGAATCTAAATGAAAAGAAATATAAACTGTGCATTAGATTCCAGATGGTTCTGAAGCATCTGGTGCCGACGTTTCTATTTTGTGTCTTGTTAACAGTTGTTGAAGATTTAAGTCCCCCTTGACCAGCTTTAGGGTTTGTTTGTTTTGTCATTTTTTTTTGTCGTTTTGGTTTCAATTTTTTATCGTTTTCAAATAGACTATCTGTCAAAAATAGATAACGATGAAAAACAAATATTTTTACTCATAAATTGATCAAACAAACCAGATACTGATATGAAACAGATATAATGCAAATACCAATGCAGATACCAGTGAAAAATAAACCATCCAAATAGACTGTTATTTTGCTTGATGTCACCTTTCTCTTTCCCTCTAATCTGCATTAATTTACGTGTAATGAGCCTGGAAGCTATTCATGCTGTGCTAAACACTATTCTCTTGACCATGATCATTGGACTCATGATTTATGCGGAAATGTATGGGCCAGCTCCTTTGAAGCATTTACTTTCAACTCAGTCAACTTTGATATGTTGTTGAACTCCATATTGATTAAACAAACATCAAGGGGTATATTTGTTTTTCATGTTTTACATAAAGAATGCTCTTTGTTCCGTGTTTTTATCTCCTCACTATGTCAATTAATGGACAGGTCTAGTTAGCTTACTTTAACGTTTTCCATGTAAAACAGCTGAAGCTATTCTCCTTGGATTCCAACATTTTCTTGTGATGCTTGGCACAACTGTTCTCATTCCAACTGCTCTTGTACCACAGATGGGTGGGCGAAATGTGAGAAGTGCAAAATACAAAATGGATGATCCACATTCTATTCGTATATAGTCTTTTTCTGTTATTTTTTGATCACATGGCTCATTATGTTATCATAATATAGGAGGAAAAGGCAAAGGTCATCCAGACTCTACTTTTTGTTGCTGGAATAAACACATTACTACAGATATTTTTTGGGACTCGGCTACCTGCAGTAATTGGAGGCTCTTATACATTTGTTCCAACAACAATTTCAATCATCCTTGCTGGTCGATTCAGTGACGACTCTGACCCTGTAGATGTATGACTATCTGAAAACAGTCTCATGATGAAATTTCTTTTCCTAAAAGTTGGTCTTAGATATAGTATAATAGCATATGCCTCCAATTGAATATTACCTTTTATTCTCTCTTTCTGCTTTCATCTTGAAGGAGTATATCATGATTACTTTTAGCAGATAACTTCCTCTTATGTGATGTCTGTTTTACTATTTTTTAAAACAACAGTGCTTTTGTTTTTTTTTATTTCTTAAAGTTGCTCTTAGATGACATTTGTTGCTGGTGTTTTCCCAGAGATTCAAAAGGATAATGCGTGCAATCCAGGGTGCCTTGATCGTTGCTTCTACTCTTCAGATTGTTTTGGGATTTAGTGGCCTTTGGCGGAATGTTGCAAGGTTAGTATAGCAAATGTGCTGCTGGTTATCTTCTGAGGTCTAAATTGGTAGCCACACATCTTGCTTGTAATTATGTGCAACTTTGTTTATCCATCAAGGTAAAAAGTTGGACTTTGGCATAAACTGAGTTATGGAAGCACATTTTTTAAAGGCACTACTTTGCTTTTAAAGCAGTGTACTGAGAAAGAAAAAACAATTACAATCTTATAACTGTATCAACTAATGTTCAATTCTGCAGGTTTCTGAGTCCACTTTCATCCGTTCCTCTGGTGGCACTAGTTGGCTTTGGGCTTTATGAGTTGGGCTTTCCAGGGGTAAGCCTTATCCACCCCCATGCACATTAGACCATAATAAATTTATAGCACCATTGAATTTTCTGCAAATGATATTTGCTTTTTCTATCGATGCTCAGGTTGCTAAATGTGTGGAGATTGGCCTTCCTGAACTCATTATCGTAGTAGTTGTATCACAGGTGTCCTTTTTCCTTCCCATACTAATTCATTCTTCAGATAATTTAAAACTCTTTCTGCATGGCAATCATTCTTTTACTTCGAAAGTAACTCCAAATTTCTGTACCTGCAGTACATGCCTCAAGTGATACACTCAGGAAAAGACTTGTTTGAACGCTTTGCTGTAATATTTTCTGTGGTGATCGTGTGGATATATGCTTATATACTCACAATAGGTGGGGCATACAACAATGCAGCCCCAAAGACACAAGCAACATGCCGGACAGATCGTGCTGGTCTTATAGATGCTGCTCCATGGTAAGCATATTAATTGTGCTCTTAGTGTAAAGTGTGTGGACGTCAATGTGCAAGTATTAACACTTAAATTTAGAGATTGGCCCTAAGTTGAACAAGTTTTTTGTAAGCTCAGTTATTATTTTACTGTAAAGAATAAACCAACATCACCCTTATCCTAAATAATTCCTAGCATAATGTTAAACATCTAACTTTAAGGACTGTATAATCTCTTATTTGTTGAGTATTCTAGAAGTATTTGTTTATAATATTTCAAAGTTTGTTGATTGTAATGAATGATTATGCTTACAGTGCTTCTGCTTATTCATACTGGAACTGATTTGGCAGGATAAGAGTTCCATACCCCTTCCAATGGGGAGCTCCCTCATTTGATGCTGGGGAAGCTTTTGCAATGATGATGGCTTCTTTTGTTGCTCTTGTAGAGGTTTGTTGATCAAGTCCTCTCTCTCTCTCTCTCTCTATCTCTATCCACATGTGTACATGCATATATGGTATATGTCACCAAAAACAATACATTAGTAATACTTTTGGAACAGTTGTGTTTTGCTGCCCTTGATCCATTGAAGCAATTTTTTCTGTATTGTCATGATATACAGTTTGTTTTTATTGTTTTCACATCACTTCATATGCACATTCATTTGTTTACAGTCCACGGGTGCTTTCATGGCGGTCCAAAGGTATGCAAGTGCAACCCATATGCCTCCTTCAGTTCTTAGTCGTGGTGTTGGGTGGCAGGTAACGATAGAGGACCTATTTCTTTGTGTTTGATGAAATCATTAAACTTGCTTTTGGTAGTCATGTCATACCTTTATAGCACATCAAATTCTCCTTTCTCTTTTCAGGGAGTTGGCATCTTGATATCTGGCTTGTTTGGTACAGTTAATGGTTCCTCTGTATCAGTGTAAGCATTCTCAACAATGAAATGTATCCATTTGACTGAAGCATACCTGCATTAGCAGAACAATGTGTTTTTCATGGTGACATGAGTAACTCTGTTGGCATGCAGGGAAAATGCTGGTCTAATGGGCCTGACACGTGTTGGTAGTAGAAGGGTTGTGGAAATATCAGCTGGATTTATGATATTCTTTTCTATTCTTGGTATGTTTATGAAATACAATGGCTAATTTAACCCACTAAATATTATGAATGGTCATGTCAGTTCTTTGTGATCACCCTCGTTTCTCAACTACTTTCACAGGAAAATTTGGTGCGATATTTGCATCCATTCCTCCACCCATTATTGCTGCTTTATATTGTGTCTTCTTTGCATATGTGGGTATGTTCTTTTTCTTCAGCAACTTATCCTAATGAAATGAAAGAATAATGGGCTTATATTGATTTCTTATTTAAGGTGATCTTAGTAATGAATTATTACACATCGCATGCATGCAGGTGTTGGAGGTCTGAGCTTTCTTCAGTACTGCAATCTCAATACTTTCAGGACTAAAATCATATTAGGCTTCTCTATCTTCATGGGCTTGTCGATACCACAGTACTTCAATGAATACACTGCGATCAATGGATATGGTCCAGTACATACCGGTGCCCGATGGGTAAGCATTAAGCAATGGTTTCACAGAAATTTTCTTGCTTCTTATTGATAATGGCAAGTGGTTTTCCTGACAGAACTTGTTCTTCAAAATTTCAGTTTAATGACATGATTAACGTTCCTTTTTCATCGGAGCCATTTGTTGCGGGCTGCTTGGCATATTTCTTAGACAATACTCTTCACAAGAAAGATGGTGCAATTAGGAAAGACAGGGGCAAGCACTGGTGGGACAAATTCCGTAATTACAAAGGTGACAGTAGAAATGAAGAGTTTTATTCCTTGCCATTCAACCTCAACAAATATTTCCCATCTGTATGATCTTCCATGATGTTACTTGTTAATCCCCTTTCCTGTGAAGTCCCGATTGATGAAGCTGTGCTAGTATTATGGTTTGTACTCAATATGTATTCTGTTGTATCACAATGGTGATGAATGGCAGTGCCTTATATAATAGATGATTATAATGTTGTCTCCCTTGAGTTTGTTGCCTTAGAGCAAAACTGCTGAGATGCTTTTGGACATATATGGAAACAATTTTGTTTACACATCTCTTGCTCTTATCTCCTCCAATTATCAGCTACCCATTTGTTTCTCTGTTACCATATTTATGTTAGTACCAGAACTATATAATCTAAAACCTTAAACTTGTAGGTATGGTGTGGTTATTATTCATGCTAGTATATGGTGAATGGGGCATAACCCGAGGTAAGAGACATGCCTGTCCTTTCCTTTTGTATAGTTTTTTTCCCCCAAATAATGATTGGAAGAACTTGTATGGCTTCACTGTGCTGTAGTTAATTTTTTTATGCACACAAGCTTAAAGCATGGGTCCATTATGGAATTAAGAGAGCTCATTTTGGGCAAATGTATGGTCTGCCATTAGCAGACTTGGAAAAGTAGACAGGGAATATTTTCTCAATGATGCTATGGCCCCTAGAATTATTATGTTTTCTTTAATCGGTGAAGGGAAACTACTTTTGGTCGCCTTTTCGGCCAATAGAATTATTATGTTCTCTTTTTGTTTTTTGGCCATCTATTATGTTCTCTTATATTATTGTCCTCAACCGCGAATAAAAATTGTTTGTTTTTTGTTGAACTATAGATAGAAAACTAATAGTAAGATGATTTTTTAAATCTCGTCTCCTATTTAATTAAACATTCCACTTGATTAGTTTCAAATAAAATGTCAAACCCATGAGTAGAGGTACATGCGAATTATATAGGCATAAATAAAACATATATTTTTATTAACAAATGTGATATAGCGACAAGGTAACTTAAAAATATAAAATAACAATGATTTTGCATTGTGTTAATAAAGTATGTGTGTGCATTGTGGGGGCATAAAGATACCTTTAAAATACATAATTTGGGTGATTCTAAGACCATTATAGTATACTTTTATTTGGATATATGATGATTAATTTTTTAAAGTACATCTTGTTCATTCTACTTGTAACGACCCAATTAGTTTTCTAGGTGAAAAACAATAGACATTCTACCCCTTGAAACCAACATTTTGATGTTATTGGGGTAAGGGTCCAACTTTTGTCTATATAAAGACTACTAAATATTTTTTTTTGAAAAATGAGCCTAAACGCCTGCAATAATATGTCAATTAGTGACCTAGGAAACACATAATGATATAGAAGTAAAGCTACATTGCAAGTAGCACAAAAAAATACAAGCAAGACCTATTGCACATGAAATTTGGGATCCTCATTTTGGTCAACCAGTTGTGGAAACTTTGCTCGAGGTGATGCTCTTAGAATAGAGAATGTCGCTTACTCTGATGTTTATCAATGGTGGCTTACAATCGGTTTACGTGCTAATGAAGATCCTTAGTCTTAACTAATGAGAAAATTATCTTCTATGCGCATAGGGAGAACATATTTAACTCTTGAAATAAGAATAAGACCCTGTCATTTTCTGCTCTACATTATACATTCAAACCTCACTCAGAAAAAATTTGAGGAAACAAACCAATGCAACCTAATCCTGTTTGTTGTTCTTGACGCAAAACAGCAGATCAATTCAAAGTAAAAGCAATCCAAATAGCTATCCTTTCTATAACTTAATGACATTGTCATCCAAATCCTGCTCAAAACCGGTATTAACGTGTTTACTTAAAGTTGCATTAGGAGTAGGAAAAAAAACTATGCTGCAATTCCATTTTGATGCACAGTGACCTCAGGTCCATTTTGTGCTACAGTCGCCTCTGCAACAACGACCTCCTTTATCTCTTCAATCTTGTCAAATTGGCTGAAGTTTCCCTTTACCTTGAAGAGCTGATTATGATGATGCTTACAATATAGGCGGTTTGCGTGAGTTATGAAGTTTGAAGTGCTGATCATACAACCTCCATGGCTGCATCTGAAACATGATTTATGGTATGATGTTCCATCAACTGCCACCTGTAAGATATAAAGTATAAAGTCAATAGAAAGATCATAGATCTTGATACCAGTCCATATCGATTGAAGCTGAATCATGAGCCTATTAATTCAGTAATTGCAATAAAGCCACACAATTGATAACATAAAAATACATGTTTCAATGCAATCATCAGCTTTTGTAAATTTCAGGAGTTGATCCTACCTTTTCAATCGGATACACAGTTTTTTTGCATGCAACACACTTCTCTTGAGTCCCTGAAAAGAAACTTGAGAATCTGCTATTTGTTTGAACCTGAAACATTGATGAAAATACTAAGGCTGGGTAAAACATCAAATTTTTTTACCAAAATCTTAAGCAATGCTTAACATTTAATCATCTAAGAATGAATTACCTGCTCGGAGGACCTAATGACGGTTTTCGGAGTACCTATAGTGAAAAAAGAAGAAATCATCAATGATATGGTTACAGACTAGAGAAGGTAATTCTAAAAGCAAGCAAACAAGAAAATTTCTTGGTACCTTCAAAGCTTTTGTCCAAGCTGCCAGTCTTTTTAAATAGTTGATCAAAATGAGGTTTGCAGTATAATACACCCTCAAAGGATGAGTAGTTACTCAGCTGCAGTAACACATTCAAAATTAGTAAAGTACCATGTTAGACATCATATGTCAGCAATCGAGGTTGAATTTTTTCTTTTCATGCAATGATCCATAATTTGATATGAACTCAAACAAGACAACAGCAGAGTCGGGAAGAATGTTATGACACAAGTCAATGATTGTAAAATAAGTTGTGTAGAATTGGCCCACTATTGACGATTGTTAGTTGCTAGCTAGTGTTAAGGTTAGTGTTACAATCACATGATCTAAAATTTTAAACTTGTAGTTATAATGTAGGTTATTATATTTATTATATAACACTTTCCTTATTTGTTAGCCGAATACTTTATTAAGGTCCATCAAGTGGATGCCTTAGTTAAATGGGGCTGTAATGAGTGACAAGGATTCAAACTTATAATCTTTTGCTCTGATACCGTGTTAACTGTAGCACCACAACTGTTTAATTTCAAAGCTTAAGTTTGCACATATAGTGTGTACTATTATATTTATTATATAATAGCTAGTTAGGAGACAAAAGCGAGCTTGTTAGGTTTGGGGCCAAATCATAAAAGTAGAAATTCATGTTCTGGCTCGAGACTACTTCATCTCGAATAGCGGTAATTTAACATCGACCAAAGTTTAACCGAGAAAATTACTCTGTAGGACCTAGCAGTTCTATAAAAAATACACGGAATGACAAGAATTATTAATTAACCAGCATGAGATTGTATTTGGAGAAACACAGACAATAAGTCCATGATCAAGTCAAAATTTGAAGAAACAAGATTACATAAAAAACTAAAACTTATGATAAGATCATACAGAAAAAACTTCACATGTCTTGGAGTTCTTTGGAATTCATATATATATACACACACACACACACACCACAAATCTCTTAATCAACCAAACAAAAGCATTTACAAGCAAGTACATAAGAAAAATATAAATATGAAACCACAACTTGATTGAAAATCCTGGATTTTTCAATGAATCGGTTGTGGAACCAATCCTTATGGTGTTAGAACTCAAGATCCAAGTATGATCATTACACTCTAGGCACTTAAATCAATATATCAAGCTTAAGCTTACTCTTATAATTGAATTATTTGTATTAACCTATAAAATCAATGATCCACATAAAAAAATCATGCTGCTACAGTAAAAAATTGAATAATTCATGCCCCTCTCTTTTTTTACACTAACACTTCTCAGCCATAATATCAAAACATGCATGGTAATGGAAAATTTGGACAAGAGGGTGTACATAATACACGTGATCAAACTCAAAGAACATAGGAATTTACTATAATTGTATGATTGTACCTTGAGGGTGTTTTTACAGTGGTAGCATCTGAAACAAGTCTTATGATAGACTTTGTTATCAGCAGTAAGCTGTTCAACCCAATACACTTTCTTCTCACATGCTTGACACTTTTGTGTTGTTCCTGTAAACGTTGCCATGTCTCTATGTTCTTCCTTTTCCTCCTAGCACAAAATCAGGCTTGACCCTTTTTTTTTTTTTTTCCTCTTTCTTTTTTCCTCTCTCTTTGTGTATATAAAATCCAAGTAGGAGATTTACAGCTCAGAGAAAGAATCAGTCAGCCAGTCAGACCGACCATCATATGAAGCTGTAGTATGATGGCAACTGCTTTTTCATCATAGGACTTCAGACAAGACAATAATATTTTAAAAGGACCAAATGGCAAGAGGACCATGCTGGCTTTAGGGGTATTATGGGAATTTGGCAAAGGGGCATTGATTAAGAAAAGTTTTGAATTTGATTTGGACAGGTGTTATGGGATCATTATTCATTATTCAATGCTTGGAATGAAATGGTTAATTTTCTTATGATTCCCTTTCTGACCGATGGAGGAAGGAATAAATCATAAATGTTAATTCGTATAGTGCCCGAGTTGAAGTATATATATCGATATTAATAAAAGAAATAAATTATTTAAAAATTCATTACTAATTACCATGTTAATAGTTTATAAAAAGAAAAATTTGCATGAGAGACCTTGAGTCAAGTGGATTCATTTTTTTTTTCTCTTTTTCCCCCCCTTGTTGAGATAATTTTTGGAAAAAATAAAAGAAAAAAGTTCAATCGGCCCATATTATGCAATGTTTAAATTTGATATAATTACTAGCATTTCAGTAACGAAAATTTATAAATGATATAAATAATAAAAGTATTATTAATGGAAAAAATGAATAATGAAATCTTTTAAGAAAAGCATAAAAATCTTTAAAAAATTGTATATAGACTTACGGATATAAAAATATAGTATTAATGTGGTGCTTTTTATTAATAAAAAAAAAAAAAAAAAGAAAATGGTGACATTTTACTAAATACAAGTTATGAAAAAACAATATAATTAAAAAAAGGCTGTTCATAAAATTTAATTAAAATACCATAACACAAAGTTTCCAAAATTATATATTATAGTATAATTGATAATATATTATTATAGTAAATCAAATACATTATAGTAATGTAATATATAGGACAAAGCGGTAAGTATCGAAAATTACTGTTAAAGTGATACGGTTCTTCATGAAACGTAGCAACATGAAAATATTATAATAAAATAGTATAATATGTAAAAGGTAACAACGAAAAGGTAAAAAGGGGAAAATGTACCAATACATAGTAATATTCATAAATCATAACAATACAAATGAATGATATCTAAAAGCAATTTGGAAAAAAGTAAACAAATAGGTAAAAGATGGAAAAGGTTTCCAAAATTAAATATCATAATAGATAGTAGAAATATCATTGAGAACTTCTACGCCCGGTCATTAATAATATAATTAAATTAATTATGAAAAAGATTAGTGTAAAAAAATTTAATAGGTTTGATTACCATTAAAATAAATCTGAACTATTGAATGATATGATGGTATCAATTTCATTATAGCCATCATAAGAGCAAAGAATTTTCCTATATCATTAGGAAGAGTTATGACTTTTAAAGATGTCTCCAGCTATGTTGTGTAAGAGTTGCAACTTTCCTCATTCTTTATATTATTGACATGTCTTAAATATATAGTTGATTGAAAAGAAAAAAAAAAAAAACCAAAAGATACTAGTAATGAAAACGTATAAGCAATAAATATTAAGGATTAAATTATGAATAGCTAAAAAGTTTAATAGGTTAATAAATATATAGCTTGATATATATTTTGGATGATAGGCCAACTTAACTATGATTTTTTAAAAGTTTAATAGGTAAATAAATATGTGGTTTTCATATATGTATTTCATAATTCTAGTAGAAATATAGAACTAACATTTTCTAGCCATGTGTAGGAAATAAGACAGAGTTATCACTTCCGAAAAGTTTTAAGCTACTATAATAAATGGATAAATTATCAAAACATACTAACGTTTAGGATAAATTCATTTAAAATATGATATTGAGTGATGAAAAAAATGAATTAACATTTAGATATGAATTCTATTATTGCTCTTTTATAAATCTATTGTTTTATTCTTTATAAAGAGCTACTATAATGTTTAGTTGGCCAAAATAACAATTTCATAAGAATATCTATGACAACAAATATTGAATTATGATTCAATATCAGAAATGTTTTTTTTTTCAAAATATTTTTAATTAAAAATTAATAAATGAAAAATCCTATTATAGTTCTATGTCATTTTTACTAATAGTAATTCCATGACGACCTTATTCATCTAGTGAAGTGAATTGATAATTAAGGTATCAATATTTTAAATGATTAAAAAAAGTAATTAATGTTTCACTATTGAGAAAAAGCGACAAAAGTTAATTGAAAAATTAATTCAAATATTGATATGAATTTTGTGAAATGTTGATATTTGATTTTATTGACTTTGTGAAATATTGATTCCTTTCTTTAATCACTCAAAGTATTAATACATTAAATCAATTTACCCCTAAATATGAATTCCGTTTGGTGTAAATTATTGATAATTAATATACCCAAGTGGAAGAATAGGCAACCAAAACATGGAGATATCAAATTAAGTTAATTTTACGAAAACTAAAGTTATATAAAAATTACCGTTATTGTTCACTAATTCATCTACATTCTCTGGAAATATATTAAATCAAAAATCATATGTTGATAATGGAATGTAACAGTAGGTATCTACTCAATAATAAGAGAATATATATGAATGAGATGGGGGAGATGCCGATCAGCCTGGTGAGAATTCTATTTTTCAAAACTCAGAATGGGATGAGAGTGACAAACTTTGTATTCTCCTCATAGGATCTCACTTCAACGGAACCAAAGTCCTTTTCATTTAGACACATTTAAGAGATATCTCTCAAATGAATTCTTCCCTTTTTTGAGCTATGCAGTCCATCTTGATGCCGAAAGGTGAAGCTTTTCATCTAAGCCGCCCCACCTTGGATCTGCGTCATTTTCCATTATAATGTAGTTGGCAATTCTCATCCACACCATTCCAAAGATAAAAACAACGTTAATTCATCGAGGGCCCTCTTTTTTCCCATGGAATTCCTAGTGGGACTGGGACACTCGATGTTTCTGTACTGCTGCTGCTATTACCATTACTAGTATTATCATAGTTCATTAAATTAACTATGATATCCCAAAATTATGTGAATACAACCATGACTTTTTAAAAAAAAAAAATATATATATATATATTTTAGTACAATCAACTTCAATTACATATATATAGAACCTAATATCTAGACATGATAATGGTTCTATTCTGAATTAGGTATCAAAATGATTGGATGGCTCTAGAACAACTAGGAATTTATTTAAATTTTTTGACCATCCATAAACTCAATTTTTTTCATATAATATCCTAATATTTTTATACCATGATAATCTTGGTGTTACTTATATATGTGGCAATCCCATCAAACTTGCTCGCATTAAGGATATTGATATCGATTATTGTTTTGTGTATAAATAGGTTATTAGTTATTATTGGTTAAGTTCTTGCTTTTTGAATCCCCACTTATCATTATGGCTTTGTCACTAAGTAGAGGTGGGCAAAAAACTAACCAAACCGAATTCAACGAAACCAAACAGAAAATATGATTTTTTTTTTTTTTTATAAATGATCTGGTTTAAAAAATTGTCAATATGAACCAATCCATAAATTTATAGTTGGTTTGAAGAGGTAAACCAAATCAATTTGTAAAATCGAACTAAACTGTTAAGAAAAACATAATAATATTTTACTTGTAATAATATATTTTTTTAATGATGATTGATTAAAGATTATATATGTTGTCATGGCTTCATTATGATATTTATTATGAGATGAATATTATTTAATATTAATTCGGTCCCTTTAATTTTTTTTTGGTTTAGGTTCATGGTGTATATTCTTTCATTGGTGACATAATATTATTTTTTTAATAGTTTTAACTTTGTGGATTATGAAATTTGTTTATTTAATTGCAATTCATATTATGCATTAATTGTTCAATATATTTTGTTATTGAAACGCTTTTAGTTACAAATGACTTTTGTTGGCAAATAATTTTTAATTTTTTTTAAATTTGTTAGTAGATAATTTACTTGATGATATGATAGAAAATTATAGATTATAACTTACTATGTATTAGTTAATGAGTGTACTTGGTTGGTGGATAATTGATTATGATTTAATGATTATATAGAGGACTATGGATTATGAGTATAGTGAAATTATAAAATATTTTGTTGTGATTTGCAAAATGTAAACTTTATTAAGTAATTAAAATATCCAAATATCCATTTAAATGTAAATTTTAATTAGAATTTTGATTTAATCCGTAATCTATAATCTAAACCGAACCAAATTGTTATTAAATGGTTTGGAAATTTTATAATCCGAATTAAACCGTTATTTCAAGATGGGAAAAAAAACCAAACCATAAATTAGAATTTGATTTGATTTTTAGTAAGTTCGAACTAAACTGATCCGCACTTACCCTTACCAACAAGTATTTTAGAATACCCAAGAAAAATTTTATAAGGTTACATGTATTTTTTTAACAAACTCATTAACACTAATCAAACATTATCGTATAAATTTTAGGAAATCTTTTTGACACGAAGGAGTAAAGCTCATCTCATCTTATTTATTTCTAATTTATGCCTCTATAGAAACCCTAGCTTCCGAGGAGCTCTAGACAAATGGTTTACAAAATATATTATTTTAATCGGCATGGATACGATTGGCTAATAACCATTAGCCAATTACCAGTTATGTTTTCTTGTCGTGCACCAATATGCTTTCTTGGTTTTTCAGATGGAAAGAAATGAATGCCATTGTATTCCGAAACAAGGTTTGATCAGATCTAGCCAGCAGGTATTCGCCCACAAACCACATGTTTCAACAATTATCCAAACCGACACCCCCCCAGGATCTCTTATAATGTATTTCCATCGTTTATTCCAATCGGCATCTAATAATTTCCACTCGTAGTGTTTTTTCTGTTTTATTTTGTGTGTCCATTTCGAAATCCCGTGTGGTCCAAAAAGGGGTCTTTCTCTTATTGGGGATGTGATTGGTTTATTATAGGATACTTCACTCCCTTAATCTAATTATTACTCTACAAGGTAATTTCTTTTATGAATTGCATTAAGCATGCTATAAAAATATTAAGATGATTATTTATCTATCCATCTTACGAGCAATAACTTATTATCTCTCTCACAATCATCCTATTCATCAGCATTTCTTGTCTCACAATGACTCTCACCAGGCCACCATCACCCTCTCTTAGAAATATAATTGAATAAATCATTACATGATACCTTATTCTTAACCTGGTAATAACCTACTAGAATAATTACTCACAGAGTTTTGTAGATGTATGGATTCGAAGGAAATAATCATATGCTTGTTGCATGAGTATTGTGCTACACGTTGCTTGCGAGAAATGATGCATAATGATACGACAAGAATGATTAAGAGAGCAGTTGAATGGGGAGGAGGAGTAGACAATTTCAATTGTTGCAAACGCACTTGTGACAAGTGGAGGAGCCATCAAGCATCAAACACCATAAGTAACTATGAACAAGTGTTTTGATCTCAGGATTTTAACAACACTGTAAAGACCCGACCTCACACGATAGTTAAAATAGGTGATTACGGATCCCCAACCACATATAACCTGCAGTATTATATGTAAGGTTGTCTTTAAAGAAGTGTTTGAATAATTGTTTATCTAAATCTTCAAAGGAACAAACCTACTAAACTATTAACTTTTATGACTTTTAAGAAAAACATAACTTCTTCATCATATACATTTCATAAGAAATACAAACTTAAAATATACATAGTTAAGTATAGATACTACATATAAATGCTAATAACAAGCCTTATACAAAAGACATAAGAGATAGACAAAGCTATAGCATCTATTACATATATCCCAATACTACATTAAGTTAGTTCATTACAAAAGGAAATCCATTAAGGTCCATGGTCAATATCTAATCCTCCAAATTATCGAGGAAGTCCTCAAAGTCTGTACTATAGCCTATAATCGCATAAAATTCATTAAGGTCATCACCACCTGAAATTGATAAAATATGAGCCAAAGGCCTAGCACACAAGTAACGAAAACACAAGCTTAATAGCATTCAAGCTTAGGCCACATGTAAAGGCCATAATCATTAAGTTATTAGATTATCTTTAGTTAACCAAACAACACTGGAGTATTTAAACTCCGGACAATAGGGGTATCTGGGGGAACCTGAGTAATGATCTTGACGCTCAGAGGGTTGATATAAGTAGCTCGGATACTTATATCTTGTAGATAAATCTAATCAATAACGAATAAGTATCTTCGTTTAGGGTTTTTAGCTGTTTCATAACTTTACTTAACTTAATCCATAATATCACTTAATTCAAATGTTTCCATAAATAATTGAATTAAATCATATTATTTCTCTTTAAGAATAAGTAAATTTTATATCGATACTAAATACCCCATCAACTACCCGCCGAACCACTTATAAAAGTCATTGCATCATGATCGGGGTGGTCTAAGCGCCTAAACTACCATGCTCCCAATTTTGAGCAAGGTGCTGCTCCCCGAATCAGATTTAAGGCATAAAAAACAATCATACAAAAAAAAAATCCTTAAAATTTTCTTAAATTAGAGTAGGCTTAGAGTATGCTTAGAGTATGCCAAACCTAAGCAAAGAATCAAACATGTTACTGTGTACCTAAAGTATCTCTCAATGGATTAGTTGATGCGCTCAACAAAGGACGTGAATCTGTTGCAAGAAATTTATTTTATATCAACATCACCAAGTCTCACTTGAGTATTAATAAAAAATAGTTATTAAGTACTTAACATTCACCAATTTTTAAATAAAACTAATATAATAGCATAACTTGGCATTTATATAAACAATAGGTTCATTAAGACCTTTAATTAATCACCATTGTTTACTAAGTAATAACACCCATCAAATCCAAATAAAACTCATGTAAAGCATAACTTAATATTCCTACATAGAATATATTCATACATTTTTTTTTAAATAGAAAGTGATACACCCTTGTATATAGGCTGTATCAAATGAAACACCCTTATATACATGCTGTTTCGAAGGCTGTATCAACCATGGAAAAACACATTATGACTCAGAAAATGAAACACCTTTGGATATGGCCCATATCCAAGCCAAGGGAAAACACATTTTGACTTCATAAATGAAACACCTTGGATATGGCCCGTGTCTAAGGTTGTTTCAACCCAGGGGAAATGAAATTCAAGATCAGAGATGATATACTCTTGTATACAGGCTGTATCAAGGGGTGTATTATTTTATACACCCTTCCAAACAAGCCGTATAGCAGGGTGTATGATTTTTTTTTACACTTCCTTGTTTCAAACTTGATTTTTCTCCACTTTTCTCATATCCTATCATACCCTAAGCCTAAAAATAAACATCTTTCATCGTGTCTCATGCAATTATCAACACGAAACAAGTATAAACTCCACTTTAACAACATCAAAAACTCTCCACATCACTCAACATAAATTAACTCCTTCATCATCAACTTTCAACAACTCAGCATATACAAAACACTTCATTACTCATCATAACTCATTAACTCCAACACTTTAACTCAAAAAAACATTAGAGCTTACAATAACCTATCTACTAAACTTCAACATAAACCAAACTCAAATATCACCACTTAAACACTTCATGATATACAAGACACCATTTCAAACACACTTTTAATTACATATAGCCACTTCAAACATTCCTCCACACTTCACATTAACCCAAACATACTAAAATATTATTTCAAACATTCCAACTCTTCTCATTACTCCCAAAATACATATAACAAGTTCTATTGACATCAAAACATAACTTAACATTCAACTAATATAAGAAACCACTGAAACCTCATACAACATCATAACTCATACTAGCATGAACTCTATATCCATTGTAAAGGAAAGAACAAACACATGAACTTATAAACTTGCATTAACTTACATGAAAGAACCTTGTCTTATGGAAAACTCCCGAACCTTTAGTGCTTGTCTTGCTGAGGGTTTAGAAGCTATTCCAAATGAAGAAAGAAAAAAAACAAAAGAAAGAAAAGAAATGAGATTTTCAGATGGATTTTTGCTGCTATTTGAAAAGTGTGTTTTTGATCAAAATATGGCTCCTATTTATCAAAAACATTGACTTTTGGGGGCTGCAATGGGTTGGGTTTTATTTGGCATAAATTTGGCTTATGTTGGACTCAAAATTTGCTTAAGTTTGGGCTTGAAATTTGACAAAATTTTTGCTACATGTCAACTCAAATATAAGCTTTAATTAACAAAGCCGAACACTACACATATACATTAATACTCACAAAACACTAACATTAATTATACTACACATAACCACTAATTTACATTAGCCAACACAATATCATGTACTAACATAAATCATAGTCATCATGCATCAAGATTATGCACAAATACATTAACACATATGTAAAATATGATTTGAGAAATTATGGCTATTTCAAACACCTAGTGTTTCTATCTCATTTTCTTCTTTGTTTTTTTTTTTTTTTTTAAATGAGGAGGGACTTGGGGTATTTATAGAGCTTAATCACAAACATCATCTATTAGATCATGTTGATGTTGATGGCCAAGATGAGTCCCTTTTAGTGCATGAGCCAGATTGAGAAAGGTAGAAGGACGGACAGGGGTCCAACGAGTCCTACTCTAATCCCATCATGCAAAATCTCTCTTGATCATCCAAAAAGTCGAACCGGACTCACTGGGCCCTGTATCTAACCCACGAGTCAAGCCCAAATATATAATAATATTTATATGATTTTAAAGCCATTTACAAGTTTTAAGTAAAATTTTTGGAAGATCCTACGGAATATCGGGTGAATTTGAATTCCACAAAACCTGTCCTACTGCATTTTTAGCTCTTGAGTAATGAATTTTTATGGTTTTTATACCAAGTAATATTCAAGGCTAAATTTTCAAGTGCATCCTTGTGTGAGTTTAGTTTTTCTTACTTTTAAAATTGAATATTTATTTGCAATCTTCAATACATGCTTTCACACCCCCCAAAGCCCATTCTACTTTTGATAAAAATAATAAAAAATTACAAAACCAAAAAAAAAAATATTGAATACTTATTTTTACTTTTTAATTCTTGAACTTTCATATAATTGATGTTATTTCTTATTAGTTCCTTTTTTTTATTTAAATCAAAGCAAAAATAGTTAAATAAGGATTCAAATATTTAGTCGGCCAAAACAAGAAGGGAAAAAAAAAAATGGATTCAGATATTTAGGGATTTAAAGGCATATGGAATAATAATGACAGGATATATACGTATTTAATATTTTCCATGTGTTTCCACAAGAGGCAAGTTTTCTAACGCGCGTGGAAGCTACCTAATCATCATATTGCATTATCAATTTAAATTGTTTAAAATGATCAAGGATTTGCAAGATAGTCACTACTAAATCCAAATCAAGATGTAGGAACTAATAAATATAATCCATTGGGGAAGGGTGAATTTGTTGATCCTATTAGCAAGATGTAAGCATAAGAAAAGAATCTCCATAAATTCTTACTTGGTCCAAAATTTGATCAAATGTCAAAGAGAATTCGGACAAGCAACTTTCATTTTCAAGATAATTAAGTTGAGCAGAATTAGTCTTGTTGAACTCAAAAAGGGATATAATCTTGATAGATAAGTTTTGGTTGATGTGGTACTAATTGTATTAACTTCATCTATAACCATTTGTCTTATTTATTTATTCATTTTTTATTATGTCCTAAATGATTTTTAATTGAGTGTTCTACTTGAAGACATGTAAATAGTAAAAACTACATTTGGAAATATAAAGTTAATAGAGGTAGTAATTTGTAACTGTAAAAAAAATTATATATTGTAAGTTAAATATCTTCATCAAAATAATTATTTGGGACATATAATATACGATAATTAGTTAGAAAAGGTAATTGCATGAACAATTTGAGTCAATATAAGTAATGTAAATGACCTTGAAAAGATTGATTACGTATTATGATTGACGATATAAAAATACATGTATTTAACCTAGCTCAAATATTAACTTATTTAGTTTGACAACTTTGCAAATTGCAAGTTGCTTGGTTTCAAGCATAATCACATTTTAGTTTAGCTCGAGCGCCAATATATATATATATATATAAATAATAATAAGAAGAAATCTTTTTATGAAATGAGAGTTAATAAGTCGAAGTCTGAACAGAGTTTCATCAACTTGATTTTGGTCCATTTGCTCCGCTTTAATTATCATTGGCAATATGATATTCTCATCACTAAATGCAATCAAAGTGTAAGAAAACGGTTTAATTTGTCCAATACTTTCATGGACTAAAAAAAGAGGAAAGAAAACCGGAATTGCATAAACATGGATTCTGTAATTGGGCCAAAGGCCTGATAAAATATTGCGGACCCGTTCCTTCACTGGTAGTGGTGCCCAAGGAATTGGGTTAAATGCAGTTATATTTTAGAAAAAAATTGCTTAAAATAGTTGAAGAAAGGATAACTGAACCGGTTCATCCATTCTCAATCTTACTCAGGTCGGGTTTGACTTGCAAGAGGTACTTAAGAAGGCCTTTTAGTTTTATAAAAGCCTCTTAGGCCTGTTATATTAGCCCAAGGTTATTTCTAGAGAGCTTAGGCTTATTTATAAGTTTTATACAAGTAATGGGCTTCTCTAGGCCCATCTTAGTTTAAAACTCCTTTTTTTTTTTTTTTTGTTAGAAGTTAGCAAAGATCAAGACTTGGCCCATCCATGAATTTCCAGAGCCATCAAACAGTGAAGATTGATAAACAAAACCTTATTTTCATTTGTAACAATATCTCTCTATATATCATCAGCTCGAGTCTTATCTAAATAAATAAATAAATAATTGCAAACTGGGATCACATTCACCAAATAACTATGACCATTTATTATGATATCAATGCATCAACACTAGGAATTCTTATAAAACTTCAAATTTACACATATGGAATATGATCATTGATTTTCATAGCTTTGGATTGATAACAAAATACAAACATCATGCATCATCTCCACCTCCAACATCGACCAACTTGCTGATGAATCGATCGATGTTTTGGTCAGAACTTCCTCCTCTACTTGCAGCTCTTGCAGCAAGCAGTTTCCATTTTGCTGCATTTTCCTTGAACTCATTGCTTCCTTCTCCATCCATCACTTTCTCTAAGCAAATGTCTAGTTCTTCCCCTGTGACGATCCCTCAGCGTTCCTTTTAGCCCTCACTCCTACTCCCCAAACATCCTCCACAAACTTAGCGTTCATAGGCTGGTCGCTCCAAACCGGCATTCCCACCATAGGCACGCCGAGGCTGAGCCCTTCTAAGGTTGAATTCCACCCGCAGTGAGTTACAAAACAGCCAACAGATGGATGAGACAACACCTCTAGTTGGTTGCACCACTCCACAAGTAGTCCCTGATCTTGAACTGCATTCGGCAAGTGGTCATTTTGCAGCTTGTTCTCATAGTCCTTTAGAACCCATACGAATGCCCTCCTGCTTGATTTCAAGCCCTTTGCGATTTCTTCAATTTGGGCTTGTGCAAGGTTTTCCATGCTGCCGAATGAGACATAGACTACAGAATTAGGAGGCTTTTCGTCTAGCCATCTTACGCAGTGTTTGGTTTTCGGGTTCCAGAGACTAGCTCCATATGCTGTATCATCCTCGATTTGCTGGTCTAGATATGCTGATGGCACCATTGGACCAATCATCACTAGAGGCTGATGTCCATACAAGGCCTTCACTATCTATGCAATTAAAATAGAGCTTCGTCATCGTCAGGTCAACAGAGATAGATAAGATATAAATAAGATAATTCAAGTACACGATTAAAACAACCAAAAGACACGGGCACACCAGAATAAAATAAAAATAAGGCAATCCAAACAACATAATGAAAAGTAAATAACCCCTAGACACTGGAGAAATAAGATTACTGAGAGACATGGATAAGGATAAGCTAAGAAATTATTGTTGACCTTCTTCTTAAAATAAGTTCTGCACGGTCGACCCCAATCAATATCTAAGGCCTGAACATGAGAGAAGTATTGATATACAATTACAAAGACCATATATTAACCTACAAATTTATACTTTTAGATTGATCAATTCTTGTTGCAATCAAAATTTCCAACAAGAAAGAAAACCGACGAACCATCACAGTTTAGGAAAACCTGGAAAAGTAAATCCAGAATCTATGTTATTTACATCTATGTCCAACAGGAAAGATCAAAACTACTCAGCACTCACTTCGGGTTCCAACTCCTCAAAAGAGTTGCAGAAAGCCCAATGATTCTGATCCAGCTTAGCAAATTTATCCATGATCAAAGCCAAATAAGGAGACTGAGTTCCTGAGGGTGCCAGAAAGCTAGGAAGGTCATGGAATCCAAGTTGAGGGAGACCTGGCATCCTCACAGGCAATACTTCTTCTTTCAATGGCACTTCGAGACCATCCCGATTAGCATAACAATACAAGGAGCAAACCGAAGCAGAGTTTGTCAAGAACACAGCAGCATGAATGCCAAAATCCCTGGCCACATCAAGAGCCCAAGGAAGCAAAGAATCATACACAATGCAACTAACACGAGGACCCGAGTCATTAAACCTTAAGATGACCTCCGATAATGTCCTTGAACCAACTGTCTTGAATGACTAAGTAGAATTCTAAACTGCTAGCCTGTTTGAAGCCACCCTCATCAAAGCCATCCGAAATCGGCTCGATGCTAACGGAGTTTGATCGAATGGAATTGAGAGTGTAGTGGGTGGTGGCTAGAGTGGCCTTGAGTCCTTTGGAAGCTAAACGTTTAGCAAATTGAAGAAGTGGGTTGATGTGGCCTTGAGCAGGATATGTTACCACAATGACATGCCCTCTTTGGTTTTCCATTACTTTGTCCCTCTCCCTCAATCAGCAGTGAGAAAGAGACGAGTACAGATTCTCTACCAATTTATCGTGCTTTCTTCTGGATTATAGTAGCCAAAATTGTTTGAAAAGGTCGCATGATTTTTCTTAATTATCCCTACTTTTATTTTGATGAACACTGTAAAGAGGATAATTTTGTAATTGTCTCCCATTTCCAATTATATCTATCTATTTTCTCAAGAGAAAGAAGTGGACTCCAAAATGGAGATAATATTTCTCCTTATTTCCACTCTTTTCTATTTATATTCAAATATATAATTTTTTTAGAGTTTCATCATTTTTCTTTTGATCCAAACACTAAAAAAGATTCAATATCCTATGTATAAATACGTGATGTATAAATACCAATAAATTTAGAATACGCATAATAAAATTTTAACACATATGCATAACACATAGCATATAAGATCTATCCAACCTTTCCAACAAACAGTCAAAATCAAACCGGAGGAAGAGAAGGAAAAGTAAAGTGCTTCGGAAATTTCATGGCAATAACCTCCAATTCTGACTAATTGGATCATTTATACAAGCAAGACAAGATCAAATGAGTTTCATTGGTCTACCTATCTATTCTAAACTTTTCTTTATCAATATAATTTTGGACTTTTAAATAATCCGTAGAAATTTCAATATAAAACGGTTTGATTCATTTTATTTTCTAAACCAACCATAAAATAAACCATCTATAAATTTATTGTTTGGTTTGATTTGAAAATTTTCTAAACCAAACTAAATTTCTTTGATTTGATTCATTTACAAATTAGTTTGTTTGGTTGATTTTTTTTTTCCATCCGAGTAGAAAGTCAGTTTGCCAACAACCTGCAAACTCGTGTCTACAACAATATAGTTCACTCCTATCCAGCCTTCATAATGGACATGCTATTTGGGCTTAATTCTGGAAGACGTCACTAAGGGCTTTGGTAATTCTACTGCTACTTTTTTGTTTCTTTGTTGGGCTTTCGTTTACCATTTGAGTTTCTTAAATAAATTCCATAGCACCACTATCGGTTTTCCCCTCTACCGGCAAGTTGTAAACAAATCAAACTATTAAGGAGCTATGTAAGTATGACTTGATGTTTACTTGAGTCCGATTTGATAATAGTTTAATTGAGTTAAGACTAGTCCTACTAAAGTGGCTTATTAAGTCAATTAAAAGCTTCATGTTATTTGGCTCTACTAATTTGCAAGTTTAATCCTGCTAGACTTGAGCACATATTTAGCTTGAGTTTGAATTAATTTTGCTTATTGGTATTATCTTAATTGATTGTAGATATATTATAAAATATTGAATTTAAACAAATTTAATCAAGTCGCATTCGAGCTTAAGTTATAAAATTTTGAGTTAAGCTTGAGTTCAAGTTTATAAATATATCATTTCGGCTTGATTTGATCATTTATAAAAAGTTTCTTTATCCAATCTAGTTACATTATGCTATCTTTTTTATGAGAAAATAAACGAAGGGATTGCATTGCAAAGTATCAAAGAAGTGAAATTGCTAGATAGGAAAAAAGGTAAAGCACTCCACTAAATTTCCCACAACTTAGGTAGTAAACCCTCGGTTAAGTCAAACGCACACCCTTGCTGGATAGAAATTTTGTAATGTAATAAGCTATGCTCCAAAATTATCCATAGGCGATATTAAAATTACTCAGTCCAACCTAGATGTCTGCATAATTCGGGTCGGTTCCGGACCTGAACTGATACCGCCGGTTCATGATTCCACATTTCGTGAAACCGGAACCGCTAGAGCCGAGGCGGTTCGCGATTCCACGGAACCACCGGTTCTGACGGTTCCGGTTCCAGGTCAACCATGAACCAAGTTTTATTTTCTTTTATTAATAAAACAGACCCAAGAATACTGTTAATGTTTTGACTTGGCATGGTTAGCAGTTTTTTTGTCTGAATCTTTCTATATTCATGTTTTAGTGGGCTTACAGCAGCAATCAGAAAGAAATATGCTGAGCAATATTTCGGTAATCGAAAATCTGAAAAAGAAGATGGACTGGTACAACATGTTATGTGAGTCAATCGTAAAAATATTAATAAAATCTTGATAAAATAATCGTGGTACATCTGGAAATACTATTTAAAGAACTACTTATACCAATACTTATATATAATTAATAAAACTATATAGAGTGACGGTTCCATGTGAATCGTGTGTGCGTTTGCATTTTTTTTTTATTTTTTTTTATGGCGAGTCGAAACCGGTGGAACCGCCGGTTCTGCATAAACGAACCGTTAAAACCCGCCGATTCCGATGGATCCTTTGATGGTTTATAACCGTCCCCGACGGGGTGGTTCCCGGGTACCGAACTGATGGGGACGGTTTGAGGCGGTTCGCGGTTCGAAAAAACCGCCCCCGTAGTGATGTCTAGTCCAACCCAACATTAAAAGGAAAAATTTGTATTGACCTAATAGGAACAACAGGTGCTAGCCTCTAAAATTCAATGAGGTTTTGTCGAAGAAAACAAACTCAAGATTGATAAGGTGAAATGAATCACTTCTCTTTCCCAATTAAACTAAAGTTCTTCTAAGCACAAATTTTCTCATTATAGCATTAGGTCAGGTGATGATTTTCCGAAATATATGGCAATAGAAGACTGCAAATTAACGCTCATAGCATTTACGTGTTAGCAGAAGTAATCACCTACAACTACAAAATAGATCCACATATATACATGGAATGATAAGGTGCATTTTTTATACATGGCAAGCGGAAGCTATACATTCATAACCAAACTGCTGTACAGTGTAACTACAAATAACAGCTCCAACCCTTATAAAAATGCATCAAGAGGACTTAATTTAGGATCCCTGTTAGCCATTTATTGGTTCATAATGCTATTATATCTGTGACTTTCTCGAAGGTGGTCTCTTCTTCTACCAACCACAACTTTTCTGATTGAAAGCCACTTCAACACACTGAACAATATTGTCCATCTCTTCTGAGCATTACCGATAAGAGCTGAACGTCTCAGCAGGAAGCCATCAACAGCACATTGTAGATCTGCCTGTGCTTCAAAGCTAGTGTTTGGAGGCTGAAGAGGACAATCTGAGTCGAAAAATTGTAGATGATCTTCATCGAAGAAATCCTGAGTAATGGATCGTGTGTCACATAACAGGGAGTTAACTTGGCCTGGCAGGTTCAAGCTCTGCTCGATTTGAAGAGCCATATTGTCTATACTATGCAACGAATACTCATCAAAGCCGCTAACATCACCAGCAGAATAGATAGAAGAGATAATATCTGGAGAAGAGGCGTTTGGTGGTGTATAATCAAATCCACCAATTCTATCAGAAGCCAAGAACCTGCTGCTATTAGAGCCCTCCGTCTTTGGAGAGCTTGTGTTGCACATAGTACTTGCTACATGTGAAGAGCCAGCCATTATGGAAGCTTCTTCTTCGAAAGGAACAACTTCCCCCCAATGTTGGAATGCAGAAATTACCAAGTTATGGGCATTGGCCTGGTAAAAAGCAAACAAAGAGAAGAGTGAGGAACAGCCAAGTAAAGGAAAGAGTTGATTGGATAGCCTTATAGAAAGAACATTGCCTTCTCAGCTTCAGCTAGCTTGTCAATGGGAATGTACTGGCACTCTGAAAGATATCCCAACAGTTGTCCCACAACATTGAAGACCACACCAGTTTTCAGATGAGAGGTAGGAGGGCAATACAGGTACACTCTCTTATCAAGAACACATGTACGTGCATGATCTACAGTGATTTCCCACATCTTTGCAGACATTCCAGTTCCAAGAATCTGACAAAATCAAGAATAAATGTCAGTCTAAGATGCATTAAATGATGAAGAAGATAGAAAAATTTCTGTGGCAATGAGCATTCACAGGTATTAATCCTTTAGGCAAGAGAAGAAAAAGCTTATATGAAATGAAATTCCAATGGCCAATACAGCGGAACCATTCACAGGCAAACTTAATGAACTTGCAATGAAATTCCTATAGCAAGACTTATCAAAAAATTCTTTAGACAGGAAAATAAAAAACTTATATGATATAGCACTACTGTTTTTAATAAACAATAAAAGATGCAAAGGATGAAGATATGGAAGTCAAATTTCAAGAACAAAGAGGGAAAATAAATAAGAAAGAAAGGAGAATTGGAAACATACATTTCTTAGCCTCAAAGGATCCAAATAAAGCAGGGTGAGAAAATCCTTCACGGTGTTGATATTTTCTCGGGCGAGGCGCTTGTGGAAGGCTCCATCTTTGCCAATCTTTTCCAATCTCCATACTTCATCAAGCAAAGAGGGAGGATGGTGCTTCTTGTATACTGCAACAGATAGTACAATCAGATAATTTTGTTCATCTCTAGCCCCAATCATGCAAGTGGACAGTTGAAATCCATGTGCAACTTATTATATAACCAACTTCATTCGTGACCATATCAAGCACAACAAAAAAATAATCAAGGTGAGGAAAAAAAAGAAAGCAATATGTCCTGCAAAACATCATCACATTATATTTTTTGGTGAACATCACATTAATTGACAGTCAAAGAATAGGAAGTTTTCATATAATACTTCAAAACCCATTAGCAGTGGCGAACACCGCAGAGATTGGTGCATATAGTAGTTTGACAGACTGAAAATATTGATGTGTCAGAATTTTTCTGGTGAAACTAATTCAGATATCTTATGGAAACAGGCCAGTTTCACCTTAGCAACAAAAGTTCAATTTTATATAGACAATGCAAGTATTTATTCTAGCTGTGATGCCAGACTTTTGTATCTCATGATAAAAAGGGGTAATATATATGCACTTACGTTCTCCACGATGATCCCTAACGATAAAAGATTCTGTTTTTGCTTCTTTTATTATAATTCCTTCAAAGAAATCCACGACTCTTGCCCCCAGTCTGAATCGACGGCTCCGAGTCCAGCTTGAATTATCAGTAAAAGCAATCTCAGCCACAGAACCGACACCATCTTTAAGATTCAAAACTGGTTCTCCATTAAGAAGAGGCTTCTTTCCTTCCCTCTCTCTAACAATGTTAGTCTTAAATTCTTCAGACGTCCAATTATCAGCCTCATCACCATCAAAATCACCCTCAAGAACCACAATTTCAACCCTGGCTGATGACTCTGGCCCAGAATCAACAACTTGCCCCGATAGAACATCAAATAAAGCGACCTTTAGACTGGAGGAGTCCTCTCCCTCAATTCGAGCACCAGTAAATACAGGGAGGGACAAACCATTTAAAAATTGCAACTGTAAGCATCTTAGCTCAGAAAGATGTACCACTTCTTTCCCAGAATTCCTGGATAAGATTTAGATATTGTATTAGTTGTGTATTAACTGCCCTTGGTATTTAACACGATATGCTTCAGGTTGCAGATTATCCAATTTTCAAAACTGGCAAACATTGATTTAGCTGAAAAATGATAAAGCTCTTACCTTTTGATACAGGTCATATACTTTTTCAAAGCAAGTTCGACTTCCTCTTTAACCTGCAATTGCATAAAAGCAGTGAACCTCACTCATCTATGGGTTAACAAATGCTTCAAGCTACGATAAATGAAATGATAAAAAGGGTCAGCAACTACATATGGCTAAACTAATAGGCAAGACCCATCTTAACATGTCAGTAGTTCACAATGATCATGCGTACAGTGGAAAAAATCCATCATGACATACGATGAATGAAGAAAAAACAATCGGTATATGGTACCCACTTGGAGTTAGTTGTCAAAACAAAGGTACTCAAATTAATGCACTACTCAAAATGAAGAAAGAAGCTAAAGAAGCACAGAAAACTTCTTCATTATATAGTTTTTGCTGGATATAATCATCAAAAACACTTTTCTATCATTTCCCATTATATTGATGTCAAGGCATAAATTGATCAAACAACCAACTTAACTTTCATCAACCACACGACGTTAGCTTCTTCTAGCAAACATTTTGCAAGTCATTCTATAAACATTTCAGCAGATGCAAATTTTGAAGAAACTGTGCTTACAACTTTACGAATCAAGGGCTCCAGCAGAAGCTGCACCGATTGTGTCTTCATCACCTCAAGAACCACACTGATGCAGTCAAATAAACAGTAAGAACCCAGCCAAAATACAGATAAAGAAGTGCTAAAGCAGGAGATTCTTGGAAGTTAAAACATTATAAGAAAAGAAAATCATTAAAAGACTGAATCGGCTGAAAATCAGTTCAGTTGTCTACATATAGCCAGATGAAGTATTTCTCATGAGAAAAGCAGTTTAGTTGGAAATGACTGTTGCTCCTGATGCATGCCTGTCCAGTTTTTTTTATTTTTATTTTTTCGCTCCCCCAACTAGCCATTTAAATTTTCCAAACACAAACGTGATGTCAAGAGGACAATAAAACTTCTACAGAAATTTATTTCCAAGTCAATAAACCATAGTCATTACACTTTTAATAGTTTTCCATTCAACTTAAGCTTTCATAGGAAGACAAATACGAGTTATTATGAGAACCAACAAGTGATAAATCATCACGAGGAACGCAGGACATGTCTTGAGAACTTATCACATGTTAGTTAACCAATTCTGATGCAGCACACAAATTCAATCCTCACGAAATTAACTCTGCATGAATTCATTACATATAATGAGAACTTGTGGCAGATTTCCCAGCTGCATTTCAAATTTCAACTATATATTCTAAATCCAAACTCCTTGCAACAGAGCCACACCATTATCTTCTGCTTCAAACTGCTCCACGATGCATCACGGTTCATACATCCACAACAACCACCCCAATAATTACAAATTTACACCTAAGCCTCGTAATACTCCATAAGTTAGGCCACTACACCACATTGTTTGTACACCATTAGCCATAATTTCACTACAATTCACACGCTTAACAGTAAAAACTCTCTGAATTATGCAATACATTTATAAGTATCTACACGAACAATTTTGCGAAAGGGTGCCCCGCGGCACTTTTAAGCACCAGATAAGATAAATTTACTTGCTGTTCTTACACATGAGGTTACATATACCTAGAAAATTCTCCAAACAAAGGAAATAAAAAATTTGCTCAACACATCCCACTCTCTAAGGCTCACTTCAAGTGTTATAAAATTTAATATTGTGTCAACTTTTAAACTATATCTTGAACCCAAAAGTCATAACCCCCCAAAGTTAAAATTCAAACCAACAAATATTAAAAAAAACAAAAGAAAAAAAAAAACAGCTCGTCATCATGTGTTCAGCATAACTCATTAAAATAATAATAATAATCCATTCTAATTAAAAAAACATACTTTCAAAACATTTGAACATGACAAGTATAAGTATCCTTAAAACACACAGTTAACAAATCCGGGTTAAAAAAAGAGAAAAAAAGGAGAGAGTTTTGAAATGGGAGAACCTTTTAAAAGTGGGAACTCTTCTTCTCTTATCATCTTGAGGATTACCATCAGACCTAGACACACTATCATCAGGCTGTCTCTTCTGTGTCATATCTATAAAATTCGAACACACCAAAAGAAAGAAACCCTAATCACTCAGAAAAATTTCATGCGTTAACAGAACATAAAGTAATGATCTTTCAGAAATTAGGGTTCCAATTTGCCACTAAAATGCTACATAAAACAAGAGTACCATCACCATATATATAGATAGATGAATACATAGATGGGGAGAGAGAGAGAGAGAGAGAGAGTGATGATAATAATAATAAATGATAATAAATGAGAAAGATCCAAAAAATTGAGAAAGTTACATGAGTGTGTCTACTGTCTTGTAGTGGTGTATAATAAGGAGTTTATTTTGGATTTGTGTGGGATGCTTCGTATCGTAGTTAGGGGAAAACGCCACCGTTTTGTTGTTGGGTAGGCGCCACCAGTGGTTGATGACGGGCGGATTATGAAGGAGGTGGTTAGGGGGAGGGGCCGTTTGGGGTTCCGTGCCGGGAAGGAAGGCCGTACCAGGACGAGTACGAGATAGAGAGAGAGAGGGAAAGAGAGAAGTGTGAGAGAGAAGGCAGGGGAGAGAGTGGGGTCCACGGAGGGGAAAGCGGGTGGAGATAAGAAAAGGAAATGGGATTTTAGTTTCCGTTATTTGGCGGGTAATGCAGCAATTTTTCATGGGAGTGTCCTCTCTTTGTACGTTTCATTTTTCTCTGTACGTCGGAAAAAAACGTGTTTCGTTAATCTTACACGTTACGTTCTCGATTTGGCTTGTTGATTTTTAAATTGGAGGGGATTACGGTAGGTATGATACAATTCCAAACTAAAAATCGAATCAAAATCATTATTGATTGTCCTAAAATTAGAATTGAACCGGTTAATCGATTCCAAAAGCAGCTCTAGCTGTCGGTTTTATAATTTTTTAGCTGTTTTTGATCTAAAACTAGTAGAATTGATAGTTTTATCCGATTCCATTGAAAAAAAAATATATAAATATATAATTTTTAATATTTAAACTATTTCATATAAATAATATAATTTATTAATTATTCACAGTATTTAATGTGTTATTATCAACAATATAAATAAACATAACCTAAAATTATATATAATTAGTTTAAATAAACTTTTCCTAGAAGCTAAATTCATTTTCTAAATAAAATATGAGACTATTTTTTGTATTGTAATTTCTTTTTATCTTTTAGAATATCTTGCAATCTTATATTATTAACTACAATTGATATTGGATATTTTGTATACAAATAAATGTGCATTCTAAATAAATTTTTAAAAAATTGGTGAAATAATTTAACACTTTTAGATCTAATAATTATTTTGAGTTTGAAATTCATTTTATTAAAAACTAAAATTCATTTATTTATTTTTTATTTTTATTTGAAAAAAGGCGGTTCCACAGTTCTGAAATCGGAACTGTGAATTGGTGGTTCCATGGAACTTGACCGGAATAGGAGGAGATGATTTTGGTTCTGGTTCTGGTTCTTCAATTTCAAGACCCGAAACTGTGCCCATGTTTACGTCGGGAATTTACAGTACCCTATGGCTACTAGTACAGAATTAAATTAATTATAAAACAATAAATGCAAAAAGTTTTAAAGTTTGATCATGATTGAAAAAAATTTAAACAAGGATCGGTTCCGTTATAATCGCAAACTAGAATTTTCCTTATATTATATTCACATCCATATTTAATCTGATCTATAAATGACTAACTAGGTTTCTATATGTTTTTCGAACTTATGTTTTGACAAATGCTTAATATCAAACATCATATGAAAAGATACGAAAATTTCTATGATCTCATCATTCAATTATTTAACCTTGAAGTATTGTAATAGTGTAATCATGGTTAAATATAAATTTAAGCTGTTAAATAAGCGATGAGATTGGTTTTATAAAAAAAAAATGATCTAACCATAGAAATTTCTAGAAAGATGAGAATAAAATTGAATTATATCTTTTAATAGTGTTTGATATTTGAACTTTATTCGTTAATACAAACTATCTAAAAGTTTTCAATTTACTATTTACAAACATTCCATCATCATTTATAATACAAAGTGAGGGAGTTAATTGCAGAAATAAAAAGGATAAATATATATAAAATTCTGTAAAAATCAGGTTGCTAATTATAAAAATGTGCAAAGTATTGATACGAAACTAAGTTTAAATTTCATAAATTAACTATAAAAATAAACAAAATTTAGGTATCAATTCTTGGTAATTATTCTTATATTTTTCATTAGAATTTTACTTATTTTTAATTAATTGTGTAATGTTTTCCACCCCGTAGTGTAAAGTTTAAAAATATCTATTTAGTATTTACATTATATTATTTTTATAATTAACTATTTGGATTTCATCTATTTTTTAGATTTATATAAATTAGTTTAACTATGCTATGTGAGCTCAGAAAGTTTAAGGGCAATAAATCTAACACTTTCATATTATGTTTAGAAGTGTGCAAGTCAAAGAAAATACAAAAAATTATAAAGAAAGAGAAAGGAAATATATATTTGACAACTTACATGTCAAGTGAAAATGGGCAGAAAAAGGAAGGAAATGGTTGGAAAATTTTCAACTTTATAAATTACTTATTTTCTCTCTAGAAATGAGAGAAATAAGCGGATATTAAATGCAATTACAAAATAATGCTAAAGTAAACATTTTCTTCCAATTCATTTTTATTATCGAACCGTCTCACTTTTGTTGTTTAAAAAATTGTTCAACAAGGTATTAAATTATAAGTTGATAAGTGTAAAATAGACAAACTTTGGTATCAAATGTGATATTTACTTTTTTTATTTCTTCACTAAAAGATTGACCGTTTTCATCATAATAATAATTTATGATTATGATTATCAAACTCGTGAGTCTAATAGTACGTTCCGACAAGTTTATAACTTAGTAATGCGATTTTGATGCAATTCGTATACAAAAATGTTCTTGAAGCAAACTCATAGTAAGTAGAACCGATAGTAGAATCGGTGGTGGAATTTACAATGAAATCGATAGTATGGCAATTTTACATATTTTTATTCTACTTGAACTTTAAAAAAAAAGTAATTTAATATGTTTAAATTGAGGAATTTTTAAGTTGGTTCTTAATATTTATATTAAACATACATAATTTTAGGTGTTTTTTCTTTTCTTTTTCCTTTGTTTTTTTTCTTTCTTTTAAAGGGTTATTTATCTCTAGGTTATCTCTAGGTTATATACTTTGATATATTTTGAATAATTAGAATAAAAATTAAATAAATATAGTGTTTCCTTTTTTAGTTTTTAAAAATTTGTATATAATTTATTTGTCATAAATTTTATGATTTTTTAATCAAATATATTGTGAACATGAAAATGTTCGTTAATGTATAAAACCAGCTACTCGCACACGATAATTTGAACAAAAATTCTAAATATATCTTAATAATAAATGTCAATAAATTATTTTAATTATTTGCATTAAACACATTAATGAGGGCATGTAAATTGTGATGGATACAACTTAAAAGCAAGATTTGAATTGTAGTAAAAAGGAGAGAGATTTAATAGCATAAAATGATTGTTTTTGTGTCTTCATCTTGTATGTAAATAAAATTAATACCAAATTTTTTTATTTTCATTATTTATTTAAAGTTTCATTAGTAAGTAAGTAAATGTTTTTGTAAGTAAATTTACATTGGTTGTAGAATCTTATGATTCAATATTTTGATTCTATGTTCCGAATCTATACACCCTTTGACGATTCTAGGTGGAATTTCGTCTTTTACAACCATGACGATGATGCTTATTATTATTATTATTATTATTATTATTTTACATCTTCTTTTATACTTTGCAATCCATGTCTAGTTAAACATTAAAAAGAGGCACGTAAAATGCATATAAGAAAACTATGAAGACACGAGAATATTAAAAGGAAAGAGCTTTTGAATTTTTTTTTCTCTATTATGTTTGCCCCACATGCATTTTATATATTTATTTTTCAAAACTATTTTGTCTAATCTTGTCTTCGAATGCCTGTTTTTATTTTGGTAAATAAAAGATAAAATGGTTATTGCCAAAAATGGTAACTAAATTTTAGTTCATTAGGTTTTTGAAGTTTGATTTTGAATAATTTGATATCTAAACTTTTTCAAAAAGTTCAATAAGGTACCTAAAGTTTGGTTTTGAATAATTTAATACCTGAAGCAAATTTTTGTATATATTTTTTTCTTCGTGATTGAATATGCTTGAGGTAGGAAAAATGTATACGAAAATTTGCATGATATTCAAATTGTTTAAAACTAAAATTCAAGTATATTTAATTGAAATTTTTACGAAAGTTTAGATGCCATTCAAATTAGCCTATGATAAATATATAAATGAATGAGTAAATTCAGTACTTTTTCGTATTAAATGTTCCGATATACACAAACAGTTTTCATATCCTGTTTGGCAAGAAGTTAATGGAAGCATGAGACTGACGGGTGACTTAACTCATTCTAGGAGTATTTCATGTGGACTTCTCTCGAACTTTATTTGATAAGAAGAATAATAGGTTTTTACAATGTTGTTTAATTTATCTCCAACAACTGTCTCAATATGTTTAAAGGTGCATGCCATATTTGGAATCAAACCTATGGCAGTCTTTTAAAAAGTGGAAATATGTGGAAAGTTGGAAATTAAGCTTTATGCAATCAATTTAATACCTAAACTAAACCTAAGCAAAAAAATTTATGTAAACTAGGATTTAATCTTAAAATGGCGAGTGGCCATGTTCATTGGCTTGGCTCGTTGGGCAATGGGCACAGGGTTAAATCTAGCACAAACCCACTAAATCTACAAACCAAACCTAGATTGCTAGCCCTGAGATGTAGAGGCAGCTAGCTGGCCAAGTCTATCAAAACTTAAAAGAAAATTTTAAATAAAGCATATTATTAAATGAAGCTGACAATTTAAATTATTTCTATGCTAATTGAGAAAAAAAAAAATCCATTAGAATGTTTCATGTGTTAGTACTAACAACATAAGGAAAAAAAAAGTACTCATAAAGTAAATTTGTTTTGGTTTGCATATATTTCTATGAAAAGAAAAAATCTATTTTTTTAATAATGTAGGACTTATTATTATTTCTCAATCTTCTTAATAATATTTAGTTATTTTTATAATCCCACATTATCAATGCTATGATTGAAACTAGAAATGGTTGTGTATAAATAAGTGTATATCTTTGACAACTTTATGAAAAATAGATTAAAGGATATAAAGTTCTTAGACTCAACTTTTCATGTGAGCTTAAAGTTTACAATAGTTAGGATTTTTAACTTCTGATAATTTATTTGAAGTTTTGAATTAAAAAAAAAAAGAAAAATTCTCCACTTTGGTGGACCCATGAATTGGTAGGTCACAAGCCCATCTTAGGGTTCCAGTTATGGGTTGCCGTAGACCTGTCAATGTTGGTCTAGGTCAAGGCAGGTTAACTCTCTTACTTGGCATTAGTCCTTTATCTTGATTCATTAAATTAACCATAACAAACTAGTTGGAACTTGCAATATTAGAATTTTAACAAACGAAAATTCACGCAAGTAAATAGTTTGATATTATTAAAGTAAAGAAACAAGTAAAATAAAACATAAATAAAATAAAAGTTAAAAAGGTAATAGAAAATAGCTATCTCATAGACAACTCATTATAGGCACTATCTTCTACTACCACCAATGCGGAACCAAATTTGAACTTTTAATTCAACCATAGGTTGTATAAAAGCTCTTTAGTCCAAGTTTGTCTAAATCGAACTAAAGATCCACTCTAGATAAGAGTTAAAGATGTAGGGGTTTAGTTAGGGTTCGACAACTCAAACCAAAAACCATAAATTTACTAAAATGTTTATTTTATTTTTGTTACATATAATATGGACTTAGAAGGTAAGAAAATATAAATATAGTTTTGCTCTTACATTGTTTTGCCAAACTGAATTAATCTGTGTAGAATGAGAGCTCCAACTTCATCAGGGATATGTTAACCCTAAACTAGCCTATAGCCTCATTTGGTTCTAATCCTCATATAAGGCTTATATTTACCATAAAACTAATATTAAAGGAAAAAAAAAGAATTTGGAGATTGAAATTAGAACATCAAGAGTTAAAGCAAGGCTTGTGAAATGCGGTAAATTATAAAATCCGACATTGGAAGATATTTCAAAGAATCCAAGTAATATTACGGGATGATGAGGAGCTATACTTCCAAACCCACATCGTGGCATAGGAACCCAATCATGATACTAATGTTTGCATTTGTAATTCAAAATTGATTGGATTAAAATGGAATAAAATGAAATCACCAAAGAAATGGCAGTCTATTTGAATTTGAAAAAGTTGGTGGATTGTTGATTTTATTTCCATATATGTTTGATTGTATTATAATTGGAATGAAATATATATATATATATATATACACGTATAGTGGTTTGTGTTAAAAACCCCTTTCATTCATAGATAAAATAAGTATAGATAACTAGGGAAAAAAAAAAGCAATAAATATAGATAATGTATATGTGGTATAAAACTATCACACTGTGGGTGCTAAAACATATCAATTTTTCTATGTGTACCACTTAAATGATCTATGTAAAACTACCATTAACTTTAAGGAGTAAAAGGTAGTAGGTTGCCTTTAACTTTAAAGAGTAGAAAGTGGTAGGTGGTATGTGCTAGACTTATGGCTTGCTTGTTTAAGTTAATAGTTAACACCCTCCATTATATTGAGAGCATGACACATAAGATATGGTGTTAGCATGTGCTCTGCATATGGACTATTTCTTATGTGTCATATTTTCAATGGAGGTTATTGTTAAGAAAGGGATGACCAACCTATCTTTTTACTAACTTTAAGTGGGTTTTTAATGTTGAATTAGAGGTTTCAAATTGGATTTTGATGAAGAAATGCATTGCACAATTACTCAAATAATAAAGTTAATTTACACTTAATTGACACAATATGTTTGTGATATGATAAGATCATACTTGAACAATTTTTATGTCGAGTTTGTGTTTATTTATGAAGTTGCAGGACCTTATTGCGCTATAGCTAGTGTCTAGACACTTAACATACCTCAGGGCATAATATTTGAATGCTAATATGATCAAAAGTCTAATTTTGTGAATTACAGCTAGAGTTTGGACGCTAGGGGCTAGCGTTTGAATAGTAAGCATGTTTCACAGGATTAAAATGTTTCTAATCATGGTGTAGTGGGTTAACATCTAGACATTAGCATATTCCATAACCTTCTATGTTTAGGTTTTGCAAGCAATGTCTAAACAGTAGCTTGTGCTGTTCGGATGTAAGGCAGTAGAAACTAGATATTGGAGTATTCAACGCAAGGGTAATATTTGGGAGAAAATGTCAAACATTCAAATTTCTTGAAGAGGCTATAAATAGAGGTAGTTTGATGGATATTCAAAAGTTAGTTGAACTTATAAATGTTTTCATTAGTATCCTTGTGTCACTCTCTTGATAAATCATGCCCTTATACTTAATTTGCTTCATCTTGTGAGAGTGAGAAATACTTAATTTGCTTCATCTTGTGAGAGTGAGCAAAGAGTAGTTCCACTAAGTGTCCCTTTTCTATGAGGTACTACTTAAGAGATTGTTGTGTGTTTTAGCGAGTGAATGAGTTGTGCCTAATGTGATAGTGTGATTCTTGCAAAGACATAACTCTTATGAGTTCTATGAGTATCTATTTGTGTGTAGTTCATTGGGAGTAATCTATTTGAAGTGAATAAAGAAATTTATGAAATCCTCTATGGGAGGCATTTGATGTTCATGAAGAGTTAGGAGTGGTCTAAACTCCACATTAAATATAACTTGATCCCTCCATCCTTATCTCTTTTATTTGTCGCAATTAGGTCATATTCTTGTTTTCTCATTTACTTTATAGTAATTGCATCATTTTAGGCATTATATTTGTAAAAGAAATAAAAAATTGTTGTAAAGCGCAATTGAATCCCTTAGGTGTTTAATAGGTTTTTCAAATAATTTATTATATATTTGAGGAATCATGATCAATTTTATAAATATTTTGGTAAGATTCAATCTATATTTTGGACAATTAAGAGGTTTACAATGCTTGCACAATTCTACTTGTTTAAAAATAAGATTTTTCAAAATGAGGCCATCATAACCACAAGGCAATTTAGTAAACCATTTTAATCTACTAGGGGTTTGTTTGTTTCATCTTATTTTTATCGTTTTCAAATATAAGTTTGTTAAAAAATAGATACATATGCAAAATAGACATTCTTACTCGTAAACAAATTAAATAGATTAGATACAAATAAGATATAGATTCTGATGAAATACATAGAAGATACAAATGAAAATAAGATAAATCAAACTGAACTTAGGTCATCCAAAGGTAAAGTTACAGTGAGTGTAAAAGTTAAGTGTTTACAACCATATCCAACTCTTATTAATAAGTTCTAGAAACTAAACAATCAAGCACCATCAAGTAAAGTAGAAAACAATCAAAAGAGTTTGTGTTAATGCTTATAGAATGAATTCTCTCCATCTCCGCCAAACTTGAGGTCAGATCATCATACCTAAAGTTAGGAGAATCATAGCAAATATTGACATGCAAACATTCATCACTTGAAATAGGAAACAAAATGAGCAAAATGAGTCTAGTACATAGTATTGAAACACATTCCTATGCCACACACACTTAACTTAATGTAGTCGGCAACATATTAAGTTTTCAAAATTTTAAAGCTAGGCGACTAATGCTTTCCATCATCCATAAACATGCACTATATGAGTATTCATGACTCTAGAACCTCTGGAATCCACATGGAAAAGAAAAGGAAAAGAATTAGTATTATACATAGTTTTCCACCAAATCTAATTGTTGTGAGTATAGTTTATATGTGATCCAATGCCACATGCCCTCAAACCACCTTGCCATTAGTTTACCCTAGTTTAAGCTGACTATACTTGTTAAATATCCCTTCTATCAATTACCTACTAAGCTTTACTACACCTTACATGCATGTCTACGCACCAAAATCTATTGCATCATCTTAGATTGTGATTAAACTCATAACCTAGTTTGAGGGTGTTACTTTTTGTATTAAGTAACCAAGCATAAAGTAATACGTAATTATAAATCGAGTTTACATTTCAATAAATCTAGTTTAGAATTCTACGCTAGTAAACAACACACAATCACTATGTACTTGATGGAGTGAAATCATTAGCGAACTTATCAATACATAAGGATGTGTTAGTATCTGTTCATAATTATAAAATTTCTTATTGGTATGGAATCTATTACAATGTTACTATGTGGCTATCATAAATTCAATTTAATTATAAAGGGATGTTTGAGCTACAATATATGTAAGCATTGATCTAATTTTATTGGCCCCAATAAATCTTGTTTGATCAATCATCCTTCGTACTTTGTGAGTAGACATAAATATATGTTGACTAATTAAGTAACAGGAATGTTTTTAAATTAAATTTCTAAATCAATTTCATTTTTATTTCTTGTCAGCTTAGTTAATTTAATTATTAAGGGCTTGAACTAGTCCATGGTGATCATGGACCATATTGGTTCTTAGTTGATCGATTTTGTGACATTCAATTCTTGTTAATTCAACAATCACTCACCTTGGTCTACTATATGATGTACATGTCCTTAAGCAGAAATTCTAATTAGCCATACCCATATATTAAGTTATTTATAAGTCAATTATTACCTACTTCTTCTTTCTTGTATAAAACATTTGTTGATAGGTATCACTTGGCTAGGCCCAACAGGCCAAAATCTAATGAGGTAAACTACTAGCGGCACCATCAAGGCTTATCAAACACCTCAAACCATTATGGTCCATGGACCTCAACAACTCATTTTGCCCCTCTTGGTGCATTTGAAGACCAAAACCGAAGTCTTCCTCCCCCAAGCTTCCCCTCTCTTATGAAGCTTTTCGTTCAACAAAGTTTACTTGGTAAGTGATACTCAAATCCTCTTTGGGAATACACTACTTCTCGTCAACGCACCACTAACGAGTTCTCTTTGGTTGTAGACCCAGCAAATCTCCATCAACGAATTATCACCTATGATAATATTAATTAGTCATAAATCTATCTTAGGCTTATACTTGTATAACTTCATCTTTATCATATAGTCTGCAAACAAAGATATGAAAAATTTGTCAAGTTCTTAGTGAATAAATGTAAATATTAATCAAACCTAAAATTATGCCAAGACATTGTATTTTTATAAAGGCATAGAAAACTTTTGTAACACATTCAAGACATATAACTTGCGGTTTATTTTATTTGCATTAGATCTGGACACTTGATAAAAATTATTGATTGTACCCACTCTAATCATCACATGCTTAGTATTTATGAGTTCAAGCATATAAGTCATAACATGTCGTTCATCTTATTCTACTTCTCTAGAGTTTGAATTAAATAGTTTAACATACCTAAAACTTATCAAACACCTCATAAATCATATTTTTAGGGAAGTCCCAATTTAAGATCACTTGATTTGCATAGATGTTTATTCAACTTAAGTTTCTAAAAAACCCCATAACTTTCCATTTCTATATACTCTAACCAAGTCTTTTAGTCTTCATTTAATCATTCTTAACCACTCAGGTTCCATGCAACGTTTCATTTACTTTACCTAGTTTAAATTACTCAATCAACTTTAATGTCAAGTAAAAGTCTTCTAACTATTCTTTAAGCACCATGTTCACATCCAACACACCTCCATATCTTAGATAGACCATACTAATAATTAAATCAGACCACGAAGCACTTTCAAGTAAAACACCACATATAGCACAAGGTTGATATCAATTCACCAATTCGAATTTTGACAAAAAAATCAATCAACCAGGTATCATTCCACGAGATTTTGATCAACCCTTGATCCATGCTACTATTATGCTGTCACATGAATCCATCGTACACAGCAATTTGCCACCCTATGTATACAACCATATCTCGTTGTCCGTCATCCCTCTTATTTCCACATCATTTATCACATCTTTGCAATAAATATCCCTAGTATGCAATCAAACCCTGATGGACATAAGATTATCTCTGAAACTACATAAACTGCTTACAAATGGTACTCAAATTTTGCGATAAATAACACCCTCATAGTTACCAAATAGATACTTAATGATTATAATATTACACAATTTTGAGTTATATTATTTCTCTTATTCTTCCTCTATCGTCTGTTATACAGCAATAATAATAAATATATATTTAAAAAAATTCTCAGCAATATCCTTATCAATGCAACCATTATTTAAAACCAAACAGTCCCGTAGTATTTTGTTATATCAAAGGAGATAACGTTGAATGGGCAGTGAAGACAACAGGGTCATAGTCGAAGTGGACCGCCTTTGCCTCCCCTATTTTAGATGTTAATCATTTTTAAGAGATAGGGTTTGGATACGAAGATCTGACCTACATTATTCACGTGCTACGCGATGAGCCCCAGAGAATTTTTGTTTGAAAAAGTCATTAAAGGGGTATGCTTTTCCTCAATCAAGTTATTAAAGTCGTCCGTAATTCCTTTGCTTTTCTCCTCGTTGTTAGAGCTTGAAAAAAGATTTATTCCATCTTACGTCGCGTTTATATATATATATATATATATATATATGTGCGACAAGCAAATTTTAATCTTATCTATATAATAATGATGATGCATTTATATTTGTGTATATATATATAAATTGAAAATAATCTTATTAATATTTACTCACCGTCTCACTGGTTATTTGTATCCACGTAGTGTGTAATATAAAATGAAGAGGAAAAAAAAAAAAAAAAGAGACAGAACTATAGCCTTGTTATGTTGGTGTGGTGCCAGAAGTTGATCAAGTGATAATATTCTTTGCTTTAATTTCAACAATATTTTGTTATGAATATCATGATAATCGCATTATGCTTTATTCTACTTCTAGCGTTTCATGTACCAATTAGTTTCATTAATGGATTTTATACTGACAAGAGGTTGATATAGTTTGAATAGGTTAAAAAATTTTTTGTCACTGAAGGGAGAGGATGCTTTCTATTAACGAAAATAGATATCAATAGAAGCCTAAGCTTATAGCACTTTTAGCTGCCTTCAAGCGACACAGCCCTATCAGCCGAACATGTTTAAATAATACATCAAGTTAAGTGTATTTTGCTTAGACACATAGTTAAAAGGTCCCCTAAAATTTTCTCGATGTATCCCGCAGACTGATCCGGAATCAAGATTTCTTATATTTTTAATATAACTTCATATTTCCTACATATGCTCCTCTAGCACATAATCTCTCTCTTTCTCTTTATCCATTACTATTGCTCAACTATCATATTAATCTGATCACTGGTAACCCTATTATATATATAGGTCTTTTTGGATGGTCTATTTTTCATTTGCATCTGTATCGAAACAATATGTATAAATATATTCGATTTGCATCTATATTTTACCTGTATTTGATCTTTTTATGAGAAATGTCAACTTTTTTTTATCTATATCTATTTCTTAATAAATAATTTATTAGAAAAAAGTATCTGTATCTGCTAGGAAAAGCTAACATAGTATGAGTAGTGTCAAAGTGGGTATTAAGGTTCATATGATAGAATACGAATACAGGTTTTCGAGAACCAACTCCTAGAAAGTAAGATATAGGTAAGTTAACATACTTTGTACCTACTGTACCATAGAACCTAGATATTAATATATAAAAGGTACATATTGTAGGACTTTTTATAGTCATTCCATCAAAAATTACAATAAGAAATAAATAATATCATTCCAATCTTTAATTTATGATCTCTTTTATTTAAAATTATAACCTTGTAGATTACTTTTTTAAAATTTTTTATTTTAAAAAAACTTGTTATTTTCATTTAAGAAGAATTTTCAGTTTTATATGGTTGTGTGTTTAAGATATATAAGATTGTTTTTTTTAAAACTAATACTACAAAATTGCCTAATTTTTTTTTTTTAATTTTGGAAGTTGTTCTTAGTCCATACTTTTAATTGATTTTGCATAAATAGGTTTTACATGCATTAGTTATAGTTTTCACCTATCACACCTAAACAAATTATACATGTTACAAAACTTGTAATATTAAGTATTGTTTTTAAAAAGTTCCTTTTATAGTTTACTTATGGTATATATATGAAAAATATGACAGTTTTTGTATGTTACATTACATGAATTTGTATATATTATTGTAAATTAGAAATTTAACAATGAGAAAAAAAAAATTCCATGAAAAAAAATTATAAGTTCCATAGGTTAGGTACAGGGTAGGTATAAGTTATTATCATCTACATAGGAAAAAGGCATTCGAAGTGCCTATATTTTGTATTTTGGGTAAAATAATGTCTGAACTTTCATTCTTTATATTTTTGGTATCTCCAGAGACACTAACATAACAAAAAAAAAAAAAAAAAAGTAAAACTAAAGACACCACAAATATAAAAACTGAAAATCGAGACACTATTTTGCCCAAAATACAAAGTAGAGGCACCCCAATACCATTTTTTCTATCTACTTTATAGAGTAAAATATAGATAAGATTTCGTACTCTATCTATTTTATACTTGCTCATCAGTCATCTCTATTGGTCACCATCCTTCTCCTTTTGATTGTTGTTTTTGTATACTTAGACTCAAATCCAATAATGATAAGACTATTAACTATTTATTTTCTTTCATATTCTAATTTCCAACATTTAAAAAAAAAATAAATATAAATATATATTTATAAGTTGTTTATACATCCATTCATATATACTTTGTTGAGTCCAAACCTCATTAATGAAACCAGTTGGCATTCCTAACAAAAACTCAATTGAATAGGTTAATCAATTTTTCACTTAATCATTGGTTGGATCATAAACCATCGTATCTTGCTATTTTTATTGGACCCATCTATATATTTAAACTAGGAATAGAAAGCAATGGTTGTAAGTAGTAGTATAATTTTAGATATAAATTTTCATAAACATTAAGCAAATTGAACCCAATGCTGAAAATATATATTTTTAAAAAAAGACTTGGAACTTATGATGTATTTATTTTAATATTTTTCAATCGATAAACAATATCAACCGAAATCCAAAATATGCTTATTAATCAATTCAAATTATGAATTTATATTTTAAATCACAATTAATAGACAAATTATATTAGGAAATAAACTAAATACAAACCATTTAATTCTTACAAACTTTTATGGTCCCATTGGGAACTATCCAACCATTATCAATGGAAACAAAAAAAAAAAAAAAAAAAGTAGATCCTTGGTCTACCTATCTTAGATAGATCATTCATTAAGAGTTTGTCATGTGAAAAATAGTATTGCAATGGTCGTACATGCGGTACCACATGCAGTATCATTTTTCTACTTCGCAGACCCTTCAAGATAGTTAGACCAATGGTCTATCCACATTTTGCTATCATCAATGGTTAAAATAATTATAAAGTTAATTTAATAGATATTTGATTATATAGAAATTCAAGCCCTTTTCATAATTTAAGGAGTGGATTCTATAAAAAAAAAGAATGAAAAAAGACAATAAAATTTTCAAAATGCTAATATATAGAAAACCATCAGTTAACTTACCCAAAATCCATGTCCATTTCAAGAAGTTTACGGTCATGTCCTTGCTTTAGCTTTTGGAACTCCTAATCCCACACGTCACTTTCGATCCCTCCAATAATTGTCCTTCGTTCTATATATATAGTATTTGAGATTCCCTTTTTCAGCAGAAGACATTCTTCGTTGTTATTAGGTCATCAATTATTATCTTCAAATATAAGATTTCCCTATGGAATTCCTGACGCATCTCTAAATTTTTTCCTTTAATTTCTATTAACTCATTATCTTAAAATACTATCATATATAATTAATAGCTAAGATTATAGAAAACATATAAATTACAATAATATATGAAATAGAAATAAAATTTAAATGAACTCATTTGTTAATTTATAAACCGGTCGAAATGGAAAGAGGAGGAAATGCAAGTTTTATACAAGTGCTATTAACTTTTGAAATTGCTTCTATATCTCATTTTCAATCACTTTCTAATATAGGTTTGTTTGTTTAATTAATTTATAGTCATTTTAGTATCATATGTTTATTTTTCTAAACAGAAGTTTGTTAAAAAAAGGATAATAATGAAAAACTAACTGTTTTATTCATAAACTGATCAAATAAATATAATACAAATATGATACATATATACTATAGATAAATAACAAATGTGTATTAAGTATAGATACGACACAAGATACTAAATCTCTCCAATCTTTTAGCTGAAGAGGTATCTCTATTGTATTTAGTTGGTCAGTTATCTTCATATATAAGGACTTTCCTGTGTTACATACATACATACATACATACATACATACATATATATGGACATGGTCTGAAATTAGTATTAACATTTTTCTAATTTATAACATGAGAAGTTTGGTTGGATTGGATCGGCATTAGGCCCCACATAAAAGATTTGATGCAAGAAAACTCCAGCTAAATTTGTCACCTTTTTCTCATGTACCGTGAAAATTAATTATACTTAACTAATATTATAGCATATATCATGAGGGTTTCACAGTTATTATAGATTTTTAATATAAATAAAGCTCAAAATATCGTACAAATTTGGTTAGCAACCTTATAAAAAACCACTCATACCAACTATATATTTAGAACCTGAAAAATTACAAGTGAGGGTTTAAATGTTTAAGTTAAAAAAAAATTACGTGTATAGTGTAAATAAAATAGTTTAAACAGACGATTCCATCGCTAATGTCAACCCAATTTAAAGATGTTTATAAGTGTGTTGTAACGTTGTAAGTGTGCTGTGATCGACTTTCCTTTTAAAATAGTTAATATGATACTAATTTTCTTCTTTTATATATATTAGCTATTTGAAAGTTTAATATTATCTATTTAAACTTAATCCCTAACGTTGATCCCCTCACTTGATCATAGTAAATAGATATATTTAATTGTTATATGTTAGATAAACTATGCACATCATATAACCCAAAATCTGGAGAAACAGAACCAGTTAAGAATGTAACGTGTTCTGAAAACACTTTCCTTAAGGAACATATATATAGAAAGTTTTGTTAGTTTGGTTTGAAACGTGCCCACTCAAAGAGGATTCTTGACGAAGCAAAAGCCATACTATACATTAGAAGCAAACCTTCGTACTTACGAAGGGCATATGCCATATGGTACATGCATATTTTATTGCGAAAACCATATAAAATAACACACACATATAAATCAACCTTTAGAAATAGGTGAAACATATGTCTAGGATTTTTTTTTGAAAAAAAAAACATAGATACAAATTATACAAAAGAAATTACTAACATATTGTTGTTATGTCGCATCTTGAACTGAAAATACAAAGGTTTATGCTTATATTGCATCTTTGGATGGAGATATAGTAACCTAAGTAAAAATAAAAAATAAAAAATTAGAAACTTGTGCATCACACAAAAGTTGTGTGATACAATTTTTACTTCTGTATCGCATAACCAATGAGTGATACATGTACTATTATACGTGTATCACTCGTTGGTTTTATGGAAATTTATTTAAACTACATTATACATGTGATATCCTTTTTAGAAACAAAAATTCTATGAGAGAAAATTAGTAAAATAACTTATATTTTTATAAATAAAATTAACAATAATAGTTTTTAAAATAAAAATTAACATTTAGAGATAAAAAATTTTCTCCTATAACCCAATTTTGGTGTAATTATTATTTTTTAACTCATATATATTCATGTTCTTAGATTCATATCATTACACAATCCTCGGTACAAAGTCCGAAACTACCTAAGAATTTTCTCAATTTTACACCTGTCCAACGTCATTATATGGCTAACTCTTCTTTTGTCATTATATCAATAATGGCATGAATAAGCCGTAGGTTAGAGAGCATTGTGGACAGAATCAATCCAAATCTCTATGAGGTTGGAAAACATCAACGTTAAACAGGTCATTATCAGTACATACCCTTGTTATCATCATCTCGTTTCCCGGAATTTTCCTTTGTCCAAACATGAACACCGTACAACATAAGACCCTACCCCACGGCTTCATCTTGAAGGGTCAATCCAAGTGCTACCATAAAACCAAACATAATGTGGGTTATATAGATAAATATTTTCGTGATTAATTTATATTTTGATCATATTTGTATATATTTAAATTTTGGAATAAAAACTTAATATATAATTATATAAAATTATTTTACCTGACCAAGTATATAAACTATGATTAGTAAGAATATAATTGAGATGGACAGTCCATTTACTTTATAGTATGGAAAGAAGAAGAAATTAAATAGTAATATCAATGAAATGTGATAAAGCTATAATAACCATTATCAATACATCTCTATTACACATGGTTTATTGGTGTATATATTTATTAGAATAAAAGTAAATTATCTATTATACCTTTGCTTTATATATGACAGAGAGAGATGATTGTTTTATTATTGTATTTTTAAGATAAAAGTACCTATAAAAAATGATAGAAAAATAAACCATAGTAATCATGAGGGAGGGGAATTGCTATTTTTTTTTTTATTTTGCAAAGTATTTAAAATATAATTACAATAACGGAATAAATTCCCCCAGCAAACATGAGGAATCGTTTGCTATAGTTCTTTTTTTTCCCCCTCAACTGAAGTAGGGAAGATTCTATAAATATATAATTGAAAGGATGGATTTCTTTTCTTTATTTAAATCTTAGAACAAGATGGATTCAAAATGATTGGAATGTAAGAAACCGTTATTATTTGCAGAATCAATGATTGATATAGTAGTATATAGACAAGAAAAAGAACAAAAGATCATACTGTCGCCAAGGAAAGACCGATAATTCTAAAAACTAACGAAAGTCTATGGAAGCCTCCCTTAGTTTGCTATATATGCATATATATAATATAATCTATAACTCATATAATAGCTCTTCCAAGATCGAGGTTTGTTAAAAAGGCATATAGTTGAGTCTAATGAGACAAAAGGAATTTTCGCCAGGAAGAAAAAAAACATTCCTTCGTTATGGATTTTAATAATCTTCATAAAATTGTCTTTACATCTGCCCAATATCATTAAAATTTTCTTAATAGTTTCTGATAATTGATGACTTTTCATCATAGGAGGCAACTGTGCTTATAAAAAACCATAGAAGTGATTAGTTAAATAGAAAAGCTATGAAAAATAGGGTTAATGATTCCATTCATATAAGAGGAAATCATTCTTGTTTTAGCATTTTTCATACTACTTAACCATCTTCATTGTGGATGGGAAGCCATCATCATCATCGCCTCCTAAAATGATAGAGGTGGCAAATGTCTGGTGCTCGCAAATTTCGTGCCTAAACGGTTATATATCTCATATTAGTTGGGCTTTCTATGCTTGAGTCTAGCATGCTTTGTGCATGTAGACTTTGAAGTAGGAAAAAAGATTTAATGAGCTTGAAACGCTATATGTTCGCCTATATGTTCAGGTGATCAGTAATTGGCACATTTCAATATGTTTTAAAAAATGGTGATTCATAATTAGGATAAAATTGTTAATATGGATAATTTTTACTAATATGTATATGCAATGAAATATCCTAATAAATTTCCCTAAATTTTAATAAATTAATATGGAAAAATATAGGAAAAAATTTGAATCATTAATTTTAGATAAGTAATTATACTAAATAACAAGTTAATTAATTATAAAGATCAAATTTATAACAAGAAATTTATTTAATTAATCAATTTACCTAATTATAAGTGATTAAATTCTTAATGTGATAATAACAATAATTACATAAAATTAAATTGATTATACGATTGGTTAAATTAATTAGAAAGTTTAATTAAATAAATAATAACACATGTAACAAGTGTATTAAACAAAAAACATGCATATCTTTACTCCTCTCAAACGTATCTTCTACATTTGCAAAGCTCTCATAATCACACATATATTAGACTATTTTTCTCTCTCGTCTCTGATTTTTAATTTCAAGAAAAACCAAAAAGTTCTCTTTCTCAAACTTCTATTATAAGTCATTCTCCCAAATCTTCTTCCACAAGTTATTTCTCTATTTTTTGATCTTCTTGGACATATTTCCTCTTGTCTCTAGAACTCAAATCTAAACCTATCTCTCTAGAAATCTACAACCATCCAACAACAAAATAAAGTAAATCTATTTCAAATCTTCATTCTTTTAATTCCTTTTACTAACCTAAGCTTCTCATTAATAGAAAAACAAGAATAGAAGAACAAGAGAGAGGTGAGAAAGGATAAAGGCCTCCACAATTTGCATGTCAAGAGTGGAAGTAGTAGTAGTTCATTTCTTGTTTGACTGTTACTTCTGGGCAAGTGATTATAACTTCAATAATATGTTGTCTTGTTGATTTGATTTTGTGTTCTTATAATTGTAAGTGCAAATCAATTGTTTCATGGATAGAAATAAGTTAATATAATGATCCATGCATGAAGAGCAAGACTGGAACACTTCGAAATCAATGGATTATTGATGTTTTGATGTTATAGTGAGGTCAAATTTAATCTAAACAATAATTTTATGAATATATATGATTAACATATATTTTTAATGATAAATGAGTGCTGGAAATACATTAAATAGGATTGAAATATGAAATATCAAAACAAGGGAAGGACCATGATTTTCGAATCTATGTGGCGGTGATGTAGAGGGCCAAACCGGCCAAATCTCCGTCTCCTTTCCATGCTAGCGTGTGCCGACCAAGTAGATGGGGATGTTTAGATTACATTGGTGAGCTGAAACGAAAGAGAACTGGTCTGAACTAGCCTTAAATCAAGCTAAATCGGTCAAGCATCAGTGCCATTTCCCCTGTTTCAGTCCATATTCAATATAATTCGAATTAAAATCATATCAAACTAGTTTGAATGGGTTGAGCAGACCTAGAAACATGTAAAAGATTAAAATATGAAGTTTGCAAAAAAATTTGGTTTAGAATTGGCCTAAAAGGAGGTGAACCGGTCAGATCTATTTAAGTAGTGAGTTGAACCAAACTTGTACTAAATTGTTTAATGTAAATAAAATATGAATTTAGTTAAATATGTATTAATTAAATGAAGATAATACATTTTCTTATTAAAATGTAAATTTTAAGTCGAATAATTAAATAAATTGATATTAGAAATCAATTAGTAACAACTAGGTATAGCTAATGGGTTATAATGTAAGTGTAGACTTATTAGGGAAATGTTCTAGGTTTATGTTATGCTCTGTGCCCTAAAGCAGGGTCATGATATATATATATATATATATATATATATATCCTGCCTAGTCGCCTACAATACTTAGGATTCACATGCAAGGCTATCTTAAACTATCGTTTATTGTGATCATCTGCTAATCAATTTTAACTGTTGAAACCATATAAGTAGATTTTGGAAACAACTGGATTAACAATGGAAAATAAAATTTTACAATTATATTTCAAAAGCTACACTCTTGAGTAGATAATCATACATATTTACAACTTAGTACCAACTATTGGGTACATTAGAAAAGAATGTAGAGTGTTTAATCTCTCAAAACATGGTAATGAGTTTGACAATTCAAAATATAGACCATTATCTCATAGATAAGCCCTTAACAAAAATATAAGTTTGGAAAGTAAGATTAAAATCTTAAACAAAATATAATACAATATGTCTAGTGGTCTTAATTGTTCCACTCCTCGAGAAACTCCTTGAAGTCCATGCCATATCCCATGTAGTCATAAAAATCATCACCAAAATTATCAACACTTAAAAAAGAAAGAAATGAGCTGAAACCCCAGTAGATAGCAACACAAACACATACGACATGAATCATTTGCACGTATTCTAAATGTAATGTAACAAATAACAACTTATATCTTTTTAAATTTAGATGTCGCAAGTCAATAATGAAGCACTCATACTCCGTTAACATACTGAAAGAATTAAGGGGTCCTGAGTAGTAGCAAATGCTCAGGGGTTGATATAAGTAGCCTGAATACTTATATCTCCTATATAAACTTCTACAATATTAGCTTTGTTTAGGTTCACAGCTGTTACACGTATTTATTTATCTTAATTTATAATATTATTTAATTCAATTGATTCCATAAATAGGAACTAAACCATATTATTTCTTACTAAGTGTAAGTAAACGTGATTCCAATACCATTTTCCCTATCAGTTATTCGTTGAGCCACTAATGATTATCTTTAACAAAGATAGGGGGTGACTTAAGTGCCTAACTACCATGCTAGCATCGCCTAGTAAGGTTGTCGCTCTTTGCATTGGATTAAATGACCATGCACAATTATCAATCAACTATTAAGTCATCTTAAATACTAGTTTATTTAGGATGCTATCTCAACACATAACACACAAGTTACTGCATTCCTAAATAGATATTTGAAATCTATTATGAGCTAAACAATTGACTCAAAAGTACTTAACAGTTGGTTGAAGAATTTTTTTCTTTTCATAAGAATGAAATCCATAAGTAAATGTTAAATTAACATTCATTTTATTCAACTTAGGTAAAGTCTTATGTAAGAACTTAAATTAGTATTTAGGTATAAATATATACATTTATTTATTTACTCATTTATTATAATTTATTTTTTTTTAAGAAACAAGGGATTTGGTAAAGTCTTTGCAAGAACTTAAATTAGTATTTCTGTAATGTCCGTGATCAAGGGCATCTTAAATTTTGAAAAAGATAAGTAGGAGATCATGCCTAACATTATGGCCACGATTTGAATCATGACTTGGATCACAACCGTGGTTTAGGTCACAAAAATTAGGCCAAGAGGATCATGGATATTATCATACCCATGATCTTAGCAAAAAAAAATCTCCCGAGAAGATAATGTCCTACATCACGCCCGTGACACTCATGGTATTAATTATGATGTTATTTGTTTCCAATTTTTCGAATTTTTACATCACCTAGCTGGTTAATATGATCTCCATTTCAACAAAATCATCCCAGCATTAACATATAATCTTCATATCAAGCTTCAATAAGTCCCTACACATACTATACATCCATGTACACATCTTTAACTTTATCAAACAACAAAAGATTATCATATATATGTTTAAGTATTGAATAATTAACTTTGTTACTAAACCTATACTTATTTAGCACTAATAACATTCATAATGTACATTAAACAATATATAAACTAAATAAACTCACCTATTTTACAAAAGGAGCAGGATAATCTTCATTACCCTTCTCTTTAAGTTATAGAAGCTTCTTCAAGCTTAATCTCAACCTAATTCTTAAGGTTCAAATCTTCCATTTCACCTAAAAATTCATTGAAATAGAAATTGATTATTTGGAAGAAATAACAAAGTTGATAAATAGAGAAAGTAGGTATCACTTTGCCTAAATTGAACTTGATTTGAAAATTGGGAAAGTTGAGAGAATTTGGTTAATTTTTGAAAGAAAATTTTGATGAAGAAGATGAAGTTTCCCAACTGCAAGTGGTACAAAAAATAGAGGTTTGTTTAGGATTATTTTTTTCATTTAACTTGCATAATTATCTATAAAGTTAGCTTTGACTTTAACACATTGTGGTATGTCTCTAATCATCAGGAAATTATTGAATGTATGAAAATGCATGATGATGTGTAGGCTCATGAGCTCACGGACTTGTGTTAAAGTAATTGGGCTTGGGTTTTATATTGAGAAATAGGTTTCTATGGGTTTTAGAACTTAGAAATAAGAAGATAAAATTGGCATAAGAGCTTAAACAATTTAAACTTGGAATTTATTGAAGTAATAAAATTTCTTGAGATGAGATGTGATGAAATTCTTATGGATTGAAGGTTTGGAATTTAAGAATTTAAGTCCATAAGTGGATAGATTGAAATGAATAATTAGATTACACTCATATACCTAACCACATACTAATATTTTTTTTTTTATAATTCTACTAATTAAACTATTTACAATCTATTTCTATAATAACTCCAAATTAAGGTTCAAAGTTTACTCATATTTTTATACTATATAATTAACCAACAATATCTAAATAAGTAAGTATAGAAATTTGAGGTATTTCAATTCATTCTTACTTTTAAGTATAATTGACTTATTTATAATATAAATGGATTAATTTAATTTAATATGAGCTTTCTTAATCAATTCAAGTTTATTAGCTTAATAACGAGTCATTTACTTAAAGTATTATTTAATAGACTTAGTTACTATATGGTAAGTTTAATTGTTAGAGCAAGTTTACCATGGACTTTAATGCATATTAATAGATTTAATACGTAAAACTATCTTTTTAGATTTGATATAAATTTTGAGTTAGCACATCAAAATGAAATAGGTTAATACTTAAATAAAGGACATGTTATATTGACTAATTAATCAAATGGTGTTTGTTGAGTGAATTGATATTCTAAATCTTATAGGAGATGATTTCTTTACAATGATTTCTATTATTGAGTGTAACTATCATCTGATCTGTTGTAGGAGACCTCTTCATATCCAAGTACATAATAACTTGCATGTTGCTTGCTAGGTTATACTTCCTAAAATGATTTAATACTAAAAGACAACTAATTAACTACTTAGGTGTGTTTTTTGTTGTTTAATTCGGTCTAAAAGAGACAACCTTGCGGGTCGATGCCAATATAGTTGTTAGATGCTTGGACCACCATTGGTGACTTGGTAAATAGTTGATAAGATGAACGGTATCGAAATAATATTTATCTTGATCGGAGGGAAGTAATATAGTGTAGCTCATAACTATGGATGTTGATTGAGTTGCATTATGTTTTGGATTGTGATGGGTAGAGATGGGCAATGACTGTAATTCCTAAATGAGGCTACTTAGTTAGATTTTCTTTTAGGGGATATAGGTATTCGTACTGTCTATATTAATTCATTGAATAATTTTTTTTACTTAGGATCCCTAGATTCCCATAGTGTATTGTTAGAGTGTGAGTGCTCTATTATTGTTTTACTACACCTATATTAAAGATCTAAATTGTGGGTTGTTGCATTTGCATTAGAATAAATGCATGTGATATACTAGGTATCAACTCATTCCTTCTTTTTCTGGTAATGAGAATGATTTGATTCAGATGCTATGATTACATAGATTAAAGGATGGATATTGGTGAGAGACTAGATAAGCTAGACGTTTAGATATGTTAGATATTGTAATGTTACTTTTTGAGAGTATAATATTTGTATTGTGAGATTTCCTTACATTGTTGAGAGACGATTTTACCTTTATTTTCCATTGCAATTCCATTAATTAATAATCTTAAATAAGGATTTCTTAATCTAAAATTTGTTAGAAATTCATTAGTTTAAGTTAGCATTTGTATATAATATTTAAGTGTTATATGTGGCGTGAAATGCAATTAAACATTCCATATGGGGCATCATGCTCAACAAACCTTGAGCTTGGGATAAAAGGCTTTAGTGAGTATTACATGTCATATGTAATATACACATGATGATTAACTACTAATGATTTTCTTACATATGTCTATATGTGTGATGATTACTTTGAAAACTACTCATTACCTTATTAATGTGTTAAAATGTTATTGGTAGTTATTTACCACTATACATACATGTGATGTGTATTACCTATTGAATACTTTTTTTGAGCTTAGACCCATTTGTTGTGCATAACCTGTTATGCCACCCATTTATCCCCTTACAAGTGTTGGATGGTTTGAATGCTTCCAAAAAGTAAAATACTCTTTGTAAGAGCATCCCCATCCCAAGGTTCCTAACATGTGATCCTATTTAAAGGACCCCAATATTCTAGGTCCAATGGGATAGGAGAGGTCCTTAAAACTTTTTGGGGTGCTCTGTCAAGAATCTGAAAAATAAGATCTTTCATATCTTTTAATGTTTTTTTTAAATTTTTTTATATTATTAAATATTTATGTAAAAGTATATGAAACCCATAAAACCTAAAAAATAAGACGAAGAACCTTTGTAAAGAGTTTTAGAGATAAAGTAGTGATGTTTTCTTAAAAAATAAGATATTCTTAAAATGTTAATATGCTGATGTAATACTTTAAAGATCTCTATTAAAGATCCTATGATATGTGAATATTCTAAGTAACATTTTTAGAAAAATTTCAATGCACCTATATGATTATTTAATAATGATCCTTAGCGTAGTTATATTAACATGCGTTTATTATTAGGATGGATCACATTCGAATATCCTCCTCCCCTTCTAAAAAAAAAAATCCTGTGTGTAAAAATTGCGGAAAAGACAAGGACACTATCAAATTTGACTTTTGTATGCGTTGGACCACGGACCACGATACTACTTTTACATATATTGTGGTCCATATAAACCACCGAGTATTTTGGCATCATTTCAAGCATTTTATCTAGTTAAGGTAATCAATGGCCATCCTTTCATCCACTTGCTTTCATTTTTGATATTTTATATGTTTAAAATAAAAATAAAATATAATATAGAGACTATGAAGACATAGCTACACATACCACAAACAAATTACCTATCAAGATCCATAGATATCAAATTTCATCATGCACTTCATATTTTATTTTCTGTCCGTTGCAAATAACAAATAGTTTTCCCTTCTTTAAGCAAATAAATCAACTTTTTTTCTTTTTTTTTTTTTTTTTTGCTTTTATTTCTTGGACGTCTATTTTGTAAATTTGTAAAACTTTATCTTCTGTGTCATTCTATAATCACCATTTTCATCATAATATTATAAGATTAGGAAAAAAAAAATAGTTCATCAAAATATTAGGTTGAGATAATTAGGAAAAGGTCTACAGTTTTAGTCCTTATTATTTCAATGTTTTTATTTGAGTCCTCAATTTTCATCTTCTTTTTTTTTTCTTTTTCTCTTTATTTGAGTCATCAACATTGATAGAAATTCACAAACCAGAACATTTTCTTAACTTTATTAGTTTTTCCATTGGCTTTTGATCATACGTGATGCATTTTGATTGGTCCAAAATTAACAATTAAAATAAATATAATATATAAGGATAAAATAAAAAATTAAATAAAAGTAACAAAAAATATGAAAAGAAACATTATAAGAAACTGAATTTTAGTGACAAAAATTCCATCTCTAAAAGTAAAACTCTGTCACAAAAATTATTGCCGCTAATTTTTTTATGTAGAGATATAACTTTTTTTTTTAATTTTCCATTGTAGAATTCTATCTCTAAATGTTAATTTTTTTTTAGTGAAGAAAAATATAAAAAGAATGAAAGAACTAAAATAAAAAAAAGAGAGATGAAAACCAATTGCCTAAAAAGACTCCAAATATGTAAATTTTCACAAACGTTGTGGGTTGAAATTAAAAAAAAATTAAGAAATTTAAAAAATAATAAAAGGTTGGGGACATAAAAATAAACTTTTTCCCAGATAATTATAAGTCAGACCATATAGTTTTCAAACATTTGAAACAAAATAATTTGATGAAGATGGAAAGTAGGGATCCCTCCATTTATTTTTCTTTAATTTTCTTTATTTTACAACTGTAATTATGATTGCCTCTATTATTGAAATAATCACTAATAATCATTAATTTTCTTTAATCTCACATTTGATTATATGTAATAGTATTTTAATAATATAGATTAATTAAAATTTAAAAATAAATAAAGAAATTTTTTTTCGACCTGGTCTTTTTTCTTTCATAGGGAAGAGTAATTTTCCATTTCCTATAAGTTTGGAGACATGGCGAATACACAAGGTGGTAGTGTTATTTTGTAACAAAATTGGATGATTTAGTGAGGAAATAGGCGTTACTCTCTTATGTATTAGAGGAGTTTTTACAGCGATGCCTGAAAATTATTGAATTTGCAGTAATATTTTGGATTTTGAAACTGCTGAAAGTATTAGTTATTGTGTCAATTATCTTATAATTTAGTGGTATTGATACTGATATTTCAAGTAGGATATGTTAAATTTGAATCTCTCGTTACCTATTGTAATAAGCAAAAAAAAAAAAAAAAAAAAAAAAATCTATTACCTATTGCAACATATTGACATGTAAAATTTTTGCCTATGATGTATCAACATAACTTATCCCATACAAAATATTTTAACAGTAATCTTATTAAGGAAAAAAAGAAAAGAAAAGAAAAATAAGGAGGAGAAGATTAAGGTGTTGGCTGAAGGAAATTTAGTGTTTGTAAAACGAAGGGAAATGGAATTTAGAAGAGAATAGCCACAATAATCCTCAGTTAATTAATTATACGATAAGATAAACGTGATAAGAGATTGATATTTATTGGCTTTTATAAATGCTGATAATTTATCTTACTGCCGTAAAAAAATAGACAACAAACAAATATTACATTAGGGTTTTCCTTTTTTTTTTTAATAATAAAGTGAAATGTAATATAAATTCTCTAAAATAGTTTAACGGTATATAATCCGAAAGAAAGTAGAAACATCTGGTTTAATTTATCAAAACCTTTAGACTTGTGAATTAGAAAACAATAATGTTGTTAATATGAAAAATTATATTACTCATCATACAAATATAAAAGTTCAGTGTTGATAAAATCATAAGCTGACTTATATGATTCCTCAAATTTACAACTTTATAAGGTTTTTCTTAATTAAACAATTATAAATAGAGGCATAGATATAGGTTTTTAGTAAATTGTGAAGTTAGGTGCATAAATTTATAAGTTTTTATGATTTTATAGTATCAATAGGGTTCTATCTATTTTGATTTAAAATGAGATTATGGATAAAACAATCATGATTAGAGTATTTTCACATAATTCTTGTTATGGGTGATTTCTTGAAAAACAACTGATGTTAAATATAAAACCATATAACAATTTTGCTAAAAAAACAACACCTCAATAATGGATAGAGTTTGGGATCCTTAGCATGCAACCTGTAAATATCATCCACATCAATTGGATTCATACCTATCATTTAAAAATTGAATGGCTGATCTATTATCATATCATGGGTAGCACCAGCACCAAGGGCAGTGCTGAATTCTCTCAGTATGTGGTGGGATCAGCAATAATGAATGATTCACGTTGAGATTCTTGAAAGCGACAAACAAAATAACAAATGGCCCTCAGGAAAGGACTGTTCAATTCAAAGATATGAAATATATCTTGTCCTTATTATGCAAATTTTCAAGCATACATTTTCGGCCATAGGAACAAACAACACTTTGAGCGTCCAAGATGCTTCCTAAAGTTGTAATATATTCCAACCTTTTAACACCACACACATGATGTGTTTTAATGAAACGAGGTCAGTTAGTCCCCCGTATCGTATCTATCATCACAATTCTACTGGTTCTGCGTGAACTCTCCCTACTTTATGTCCCTTCATGCATCCCCACCATATCACGAGCTTAGGCTAACCCAAAAAGAGGATATTTAGATTTTCAAATTGTGATTTAATTTTTGAATTTTTAAACAATTAAGAAAAGTACGATCATTTTAATAATGCTTCTATGATTAATGGTATTACAATTATTTACATATTTAATAAAAATGTACATATATATTCCAAGCCTTCATCTTCTAATTTACAAATACCTTTGGAGATTCATATAGTATATATACATACATACATATATATATTATGTGAGGTACCAGCTCTCCTGGTGCTTTTTTAACCAAGTTTAGACTTGATTGAAGTTCAGATAATGTGACATATGTATTATTTATATGTACTACTTAGAGAAACGTGTAATTGGTATTAGTTTGATAGCCAATGGGAATCCACTTATGGGTTGCATAGTGTAATTTCATGGTTGTCTGTTTTTTTTTTTTTTTTCCTAATTGAAATACGAGTTCTATTTTAAATTTTTAATCGATCCCAAATCTATCTTAATTCGACCCCATTAATTCTTAACTCTCTCAAATGTCGGGTGAATTTTTAGATTGTGTCAAACAACATTTAATAATATTATAGGGCATATTATACCTCTTTTGCAACTGAAGCCATGGTATTGAGGAATTTGCTCATGACTCAACATGTAAAATGCAACAGCTCAATAACTACTATCTGAAAGATATTTAATGTAATTGCGAAGAAGAAAAAGAAGAAGAAGAAGAAAGCATTAAGTGAGGATGAGAATGTTAATTCATTGTTATTTAATAATTGCAAAAGGTCAAATTTGGATTTTGGGTTTCAAAGCCCAATAATGACTTGTGATTAATTGTTGGCCTAAGTAATAGGTCATAAAGAGTTATGTCTATGAAATTGAGAGAAATAAAAAAGATTTGATATGGTGGACTTAGAGTAGAGGCTATTAGATTGAATCGGCCCGCCCGCTCTTAACATTTCTCAATGAGCTCATGCACTTAAAAGATTCCTTTCACGTGCTAGAGAGCTTGTGGAATAATCCATCAATAGGAGGACTCATCTTCTCGTTAATTGTTAGTACGAATCAATAGATATCATCAAGAGTTAAGTTCTATAAATATCTAGAGCTCCTCTTCATTGAAAAATAGAAATTGTAAAAAAAACACTATCATGTTGTCGAGACACTCATAAAAGATCAAATAGAGCTTAGTGTGGAGAACACATTGTCTCTCTTCTAAAACAGTGGAGTTGATGCTATATAAATCTTTCACTTATCACTATTACATTTGAGCTCTCTGAGATTGCTTGTTCCTTCTCCCTATCTTTTTACTGTTAGTTATTCCTTACGTGTGCTTTTTTGTCACTAATTTAAAGCCACATGTACTATGATAGGCATGCAATATGCACGTGAACACAGCAATCAGATCCACTCCATAATAATTATGTAGGATTATGAAAGATTTAATCATTTAACAACATATATCAATCTTAACCAAGTTATATATAAATAATGAACTTTAGCAGACATGAAAATCTTTAAAAATGTTAAAACAACCAGAAAAATATTCCACGGACAAAGGTTAAATATATTCAGGAAAATAAAAAAAAAGAAGAAAGCAAAGACCACTCTTCTACATTCTCATCTATCAAATATAAGCAAAATTGCTCATAGAAGGCCATGCTGGCCAATGCAAAACGAAGATACAGAAAGGATTCCCCCTCCCAATGACACATACTCAAAAGAGGATATTGGACAACATGATGGATGGGAAAGCACAGAACTCAAGGATTAGTAACCACGCCTTCTCTTTTAGTTGCTGCATTCATAAGCCATTTAGAAATATGTAATCAATTATAAAATTGTTTCCGTGCAAAATGTGGTGCAATTGCAAGTCCACACATTAAACACAATAAAATAGTACATTTTCAATTGAGTTCCACATTCTACCTATTTAAGTCAAATGGGTTGAAAAATAATAAATACAACAAAGCTTCAATAAATTCATCAATTATTGGGGTGCTATTGCATCTTAAGAGTTTAAAATAATTACCATTAAGAGCTTAAGATGAGTTGGATTATTTGATTTCCTTCAATTTATAATATTTTCTGAGGGGGGAAAAAAACCTTTGTTTCAGTTGGGCCCGTCCTTCTTATATTCCCAAAAGGAGATAATTCTATCTCTCAACATCTCTTATTCATCCTCTAGCTAGTTGTTCTTTTAAGATTCCGGTGTATAAACCATTTTACATTCTACTATCTTTGCATTGAGAGGATGACTCTCTGTTTCCCATGTTCCATTCTTATCAAGTGCACTCATTTCTTCATTCCTGGCATATATTCAATTGTTGCCTCCCAATGCTTTCTGAAATGTGAGCAATTCTAATGGAATTAAGGATTATAAGAAATTCCTTATGTTGTGAAGATAACCTATGGGAAGAAATTAAATGGGCAATGGGATGTTTAGTATGCTGTTGTGTACCCTTTCTTAAGGCAATAAGCAAATCAAGGTTATTAGGATTGAAATGCCCCAAACTTTTGCCCATCTAGGTTAGAATGTCATAATTAAATAGAATAATAGACGGTTGATTTTGAATTTTAATTCAAGTTTAATTTAGAAACTGAACTTAGATGGTTTAATTAAATAAATCAAGTAAACTAAACTATATGATATGATTAGATAGATTAAAATAATTAAATTAGTAAATAGATTTAATTAAAATTTGAGATTTTAAATATCCCTTTTAATTTATCTATTTGCTTCAAATATCTATTTCATGCATCAAATTATTCAATTCTTTCCAACCATTAATTTGAACTCCATTCTTTCCAATTTTCAAATGAGCTAAATTTCTCAAGTTCAATTGTCTAAATTTCTAAATATCCTATTAAACCATTTTAATCTAAATCCTATTTCTTTAATTCCTAAAAATTTTGAATTCAACTGCTTGTTCATAAACATCAGTTCTCATGGCGTAAATTTCCAAACTCCAATTAAATGTCAAATTCCTACCAATTAAATTTCTAAACCAAAATTCTTTCTAATTATTCCAATTTATCAAGTTCTATTCTCTAAATTCTTATATTTCTTTCTTATTATTCCAATTCTTGAATATTATTATCGAGAAGCCCATGATTAAGCCCAATCCAAATTAATGCCTAAGCCCATTACCTTATAAAATATCTTAAGCTTAATCCGTATCCGTTTCCTTTATTCATTTTATCTTTTGGAGCTGCCTTCTTTTTCTTTCTTTTCTTTCTCTCTCCTTTCCTTCATTTTTCTTTACTTTTTCTCTAAAAAATCTAACCATATATCTCCATTTCAATGAGATCATATGACAAATTGAAGATAGAAGTTGGGAATCATGCATGAAGAAGCTTGCGTTAGCTTAATAAGGAAATTAGTTGTTTTCTTGAATCGATTGTTGTATATGTATGATTTTGCTGAACTGATGTTGAGTAGATGTAGAATTTGTGATAAAATTGATAAACTAGTAATATGTGGGCATGTATACTAAAACCTAAGTATGTTTATGCAAATGTAGATTAGAAGTTAAATAATTTAATTTGAAGATATGTTATGCAGAAATTATGACAAAATTGATAAATTAGTAATATACACACATATATGTTAAAACCTAAATATGTACATATTTGTGCAGACTAGGTGTTTGATGAAATGTAATAATGAAATATGATCTAGAAATATGTATGGGAGTATTATATAGACACGAATATAACTTTGTATGATGATATTGAGATTTTTTTTATTGAAAATGTAATCAAACAATGAGTTAAGCAAGTTAAAGATAAGAAAATGGACAAAGCAAAACATGAAAAGTATCACCTTATTCATCATGGGTGCGACACAACTCTCGATAGGATCGGGTATGCAAATTTAAGGGTCATCATTGGGGTGATATAGCTCGTGATAGCCAATCACGGTCATGATCGAGGGCGTGATCTCCTTTGTTTCTTTATGTATTGTGATATGCCCTTGATCACGAGTGTGATACGGCTAGTGATGAGGATCATAGCCACAATGACAAGCATGATTTGTCTCTCGGTACTCTTAAAAAAATAAAAAAAATAAACAAAATAAATATGAAATGTTGTATATATTGACACTTATATAAAGAATGAGTTAAGTTTATATTTACATTAAGTGTACTTGGAACTATAGAGTATATTAATAAACTCGGTAACTAAATTAAATTTGACATGGATTTTAAGCATAAAATGGACTTAGTTAATAAACCTAAGTTCAATTTAACTTAGTGAACTTTATTGAGCTAAAATGAACATGATTGACTAATTTATTTCAACTTGGTTGAATTAAGTTAATATAGACTTATTAACTAAGATTGACTTAGTAAATTCTTTAGAGTTCAATAAGTTGTAGTCAACAATTAATGTAACTAGTGAGCTTTTTTATGGCCACAATAATTTGTAATTGACTTAGTGATAAACTAGCCCTTATAATAAGAGAAGTGTGTTGTTTCAAATGTATATTTGCTAGAGAAAAATGAGTATTTCCTATAAGTTAATAATTTATTTAAATACTTACATTAATAATAAGAAGAGATAAATTAACAAACAATGGAGAACTGTTTGTTTCTTGGCATGGTGAATTTCGCAACCATGGCGGGGTTCCTAGTTTTGTGTCTGATCAAATGAGTTTTTTAGTTTGATATAAGTTGATAATTTATTTAAATGCTTATATGAATTAATTTCTTGAACAGATATACAGATAACTGATCTATCTTCTGATTTTTTTTGGATTGTAGATGTTGTATAAGGTATGCAGTGACTTGCGCATTGTTTATTTAAGGTGGGCATCCTAAATAAACTAAAACATAAAGATGGCTAATAATTGATAGTTATTTGTATGTGGTCATTGAATCTAGTTTGGAGAGCGACAGTCTTACTGGGTAATGTTGGCACAGTAGTTAGTCATTTATACTACCCCTTATCATTGTTAATGATAATTCATAAGTGGCTTGGTGGATAGCTGATAGGAGAAACAGTATTGGGGTAATGTTTATTCATATTAGAGAGAAGTTGTATTAAGTAGTGTAATATACGGGCTCTATTGCTTTGCTTAATCATAATGAATCAACATGGATAAAGATGTGTAATGATAGTGACCCCTAAATGAAGTTATTATTTTAGATGGTCCTGTAGAGGATATAAATATTTAGGTTATTTGTATTAACATCCTAAGCAGTTGCTGCTACCAAAGACCGCTAGATTCCCAATGGCGTGTTTCCAGAGTGTGAGTGCTCTACTGTTATTTGTTACACTTTAATTTAAAGATATAAACTATTGATTATTACATTGCATTAGAATAAATGTGTGTACCCATTTTGTGTATACTTGTGTTGCTGTCGTATTAAGCTTAGACTCATTATTTTTTTTCTTTCCAGGTGTTGATTTTAGATACTAGTGATTGAATCTGGTATAAGGCGACCCTGCAGAAATTTATTGATGAGTGAAGCAGTTAAGATTGTTGGATTTATTATATTTGGTCTAAAGCTGGATTTGTTTTATTTTATCTAAAGTTTTGCTTTATCTTTTTCAAACTTGTATTCGTTAAGGGCTTAGTTGTGGAGCCTAAGTTTTGCAATTAATTATTCAAGCTTGTTTTTGTGAAGGGTGATATACTCGTGAGCGTAGATAATGAAATATTTTTGTAAAATGTGTTTTACATATGCTAAATCAAGTTGTTTTTAAAATCTAATTTAATAATTTTAGAATTTAAAATTGATTAGCAAGTATTCACAGTAAACAAGTTTTTTTAAGTTAGCATGAGCATATAATATCCAAGTATTATACATGGCGACTGGACACACTTAGACCCTACAAGGATAATCAATTAAAATAACCTAAAAGTAAATACTGTAAGAAATCTTTTTTTATGCAAATTTAAAGCATGCCTGGGTCTGTTTGTTTCATTATATTTTGGTATCATATTTTTATTATTTTCAAACACATGTTTGTCAAAAAACAAAATCCAATGAAAAAAGAAATGAAAGTTTTAATCATAAACTGACAAAAAAAAAACCCAATATAAATATGACACAAATATGATATAAATAAGTTATAGATACAACTATAATATAGACAAAAATCCGACAATCCAATCAGACTGTCTCTGAATGATGCTTTTCCCTTTTTTCTTTCTCCATTTCCCCTTTCTACAGTTTCCTTTTGTTTTTGACGCTTTAACACTAGAAATCAACAAGGTAAGTGGTATAATTAAGATGGTTTCTACATCATAATGAGATAAGTAGACTTTTCAACATGTAAAATTAAAGATTTTTCTTCAAGTTATGGTTCTTAAGGGCATAGGAAACTATATATAACAGACCCAAGGAAAGTTTCTAGAGTTTAAGGTAAATTCTACCATTTCATGGTTACGACAACACAAGGCTAGTACTTTGTGATTGGGATTTTGCTCACTTTGGTTACTTGTATAGGTTTCTTATGAGTTTGTGTGGGGCATCTAAACTATCGAACTGGGATGTCGTCTATAGATAAGTATTTTATGATAGATTTAAGTACGAAAAGTTCTTAGTAATTTTGCATTTCATGATGTGTTTTGAGTTTAAAGTGCCTTAGGAATCATTGAAAATTTCAATATTTGCGGTTTCAAGAAAATGTTTAGAGTTTGGGGTTGGGAAATTTGCAACATTTACATTGAATCCTGCAAGACTTTTGACTACCAGTAAGCTGGTGTGATCTGGAATGCTCATAGAATGTGAAGTTTTGCTTCATAGAATATTGATGCTGTACCGCAAGTCAATAATGCCTATTTGGACCAACGTTGTGTTGATGTTTGAATCATTAACTGAATGGCTTTTATAACAAAAACATGAAATTTTCTCTATTGATCAATACTCATAACCACTTAATATATGTGTTTATCAAATATAAACACCTTACTGATTAAAATTTAGGGGAATTTATAAAATCAACCCTTAAACTTTTATCGACGTGCGGATTCACCCCTTGAACTTTCAAGTGAGTTTTTTCCCCCCTAAACTTTTATCGACGTGCGGATTCACCCCTTGAACTTTCAAAGTGAGTTTTTTCCCCCCTAAACTTTCAAAAAAGCACGTTTAAGGAGAGATAATATTATTTGAGGAGTAAATCTACACATAGATTAAAGTTTAGGGGATGAATCTACACAAATATGAAAGTTCGAGGAGGTATTTTGCAACTTCTCTAGTTTTGTTTTAATAGAAAAAATAACGTGTTCTTAATTATGCTAATTTTTAAAAGTTTAAAGGTCAAAAAACTCATTTTGAAAATTTAGGAGGTGAATCCGCACATAGGTGAAAATTTAGGATGTGAATTTGCACTTCCCCCTAAAATTTATCGCCATTTTCCATCAACCAATTAATGCTTCTCACTACTAATCTCAATAATCAAATACTTTAATTAAAAAGCTCTTATTAAATTACTATAATAAATTAGAACAATTGTTAGCAGATAGGATAGATCTTGAATAGTATACTAAGTTTGGTGACCATGATTTACACTAAGAGTTAGAATTTGTATTGATTAATGAGACTTTTAGACTTTTGTACTAGGTACGCAAATGCTATGCATGATGCTTATGTTTGCCAAGAGAATCAAACGAAGTATTCGTTGAGAAAAAAATTAATCAACACTATAAAAAATTTGATATTCTAAATAAATTTGTGAAATGTTGATACCTCGTTTAACTCAATTAAATATTGATTTTTTTAATCATTCAAAACGTTGATAACTTAATGAACTTATCCCAAAAAATTGATATTTTTTGGTGTAATTTATCCAAATCTTGATGTGTAGCATCTTCACTGCATGTGATGTTCCATGTCAGAATCCAACTCACTTCTTATCTAGTTTTTAGGTATAGGTGATGATGTCACAATTATGATATCATGAGTTATGTTCTTTTAGTGGATTGTAGGGATGGTGCTGTGAAAAGGACTAATTTATAGATCAACGACTTAGTTATATGTTTGTGTGATGTTTGGAGGACAAAAACCCTTGGTGATTATGTGATTTGTGTGTTGTTCAGCATACTTTTTGTTAGATATGGACCCTTTTGTGTCTAGATATGCGTCTAGTTATGTGTGTAGTCTTGTGAACTTGCCAAGCCACTTGTGTTGATGGAAACACCATATTATGCTTATCAAAGGATGGCCAAAATGATGATGTTGAATATAAATTTTTGACATTATGGAAGTAAGTGACTGTGAGTTTAGCTTTAGTAATAACTAATTTGTTCACACTATCAAGGGTATATAATCCATCCCGAACTTTAGCAACTCCAATTGATTTTCTTGAAATCAATTCAAAGAACACAATGTGTGTCAAAAAAAGTGATAAAACATTACCATTTTTGGTTATCTAGAAGACTAAGAAAAGATTAGTTGTAAACCTAAGCATGTGAAGAAATTTTTTAAGTAACAGATTAGACTTAATACGATGTTGCTTTAGCTTTTAACTAAGATCCCGTATCTATTTGCTATAGTAACCAAGTGGTTATTTTAGCTAGGAGTATAAAAATGAAAAATTTTAAAGGAACATGTTATGTGGCTTGTTGCTTTAGTATCTATAACCCCATCATTAAAGATTAAAGGTTGAAGGAATAAGATAGTTACTGATGATGTGGAAGAAGTGGCTAACAGGTACCTGAGGAAGTGGAGTAAAGAATGGACAGTAATAGTTTCATAATTGCAAGTCCTTATCTTGAAGAAAATGAGCCAACAGGAAGAAATCATCTCCTTTGGCGATGAGCTATGTTATTTTTAGTACAATTTCCTTCATTTAAACCCTCAAAAGGGCATTTTTCTTTTTTATATTTTAGGTAGTTTTAAAATTTGCTATAATTTCTTGTAGATACTTTAGTTTTATATGCCATCTATGACATTTTATTCATCTTTTTATGAATTTTTTGTCCTTAGGTTTTAGGACTTTTCTATTTTTGGAAGTTTTTTGAGGTTTATGTTTGGTAGTTTCTAGCCTACTTATATATGTACACCCCATGGCAACAAGAAAAAAAAATAGTCATCATAAGTATTATAGAATTTGAGTCATCTTGCTCTATTTTCCTAAATTTTTGAATTACGATAGTTGTTTATTTAAATTTGGATGTCAATTATCTATATTCTTAGAATCAATAGGTAATTGAGGATCACTTTATAGTAATCGTGGACAATTTAGTAGAATGAGATAAAACCCTAATTATTTTGTTGCATTAGTTACATTTTAAGATAGAGAGAAAATGTCAAAATTCTTTAAAAAAAAAATATTGATGGGAACCATACTCTAGAACCTGCCACTAGAGTGTGTGCCAAAAGGGTTGTAGAATCTCACATATATATAACATTTGGTTGCATAATTTTTCATGGTATTGAACTACACAAAGGTCATTTACTATGTTTGGTTCACAAAATGTATTTGGGACTAGATAAAACTTAAAATTTTTGTCCTTTATATTTCATGGTACAAAAATGTTGGAAATGGACAAAAACAAAAATTTTTAATAAGAATTTTGTCTAATGCTGTTAAGTACGGTACATACCAAGCATGATACAAGATTATTGTATTATCTAGTACTTCTTATAATATGCTATCCAATCCTCCTTGTCTTGTCTAACTCGTGCAACCAAATGCTACTATGAAGTTTTGTTTGATTGGATTGAACCCGATGAAGCCCGACTTAATTTTTCTTTTTGTTTACATAATATTTTTTTAGTTTGGATTGTAAATCTGTTGGATTCATCTACTGGAAGTTATGTTAGCTTGTGAGATCATACATATACATGTATGCCGATGAAGAAAAGGACTTAAGAAGTATAACTTGCAGTAAGTCACCAGTGTGACTCGAGTAGCATATTTTTACTTTATTTTTGAGTTTCTTTATTTACCATAATTTCATTTTGAAAGGGTAATACAAATGCTTTCATTTGTAATCACACCTTATCACATTTTATATCATTCTACATTATTTTAGAGTCTTACTCTCAATTTTTACTCTTATTAGTCATATTGAATGTGGCGAGTTAAACTTTATGAAATTATTGTGTGTAAGCTTGTTAGAGCTTAGAATTTCATTTCTTAGTGAGTGATATTCGATAAGTGGAGTTTCTTTATTTTATTATTTAGAACCTAAATTTAAAATGAATTTAGGGATTTTACCAATTAATTGCAAAATCATATATTGGATTACCTAGTGATTGTCCTCCTAGGTATATCATACTTATTAGTATCGGAGCATAGTTTCGACGAGGGTTGTGCTTGTTATTGTGTATTATTGTCTTGTATTATGTAAGTGGTGTGTGGAAGTTTGTTGTGTGGTTTTGCTACATAATGGGTATAGAATTACTTATGCCTTTCAAAAGGATGGGAAGAGGATTGTCTTTAACCTAATGTTACCTATAGAAGTAAAAGAAACCTAGATGCAAAGGAGTAAGGCATCTAAGCTAGGAAGGTTATTGATGCTTCAAGTCAAATGGCTGTTGTAAATGGTGAGCCCAACATCATTACCTCTAGACATGCTACAACTATTGGAAGAGTTTGCAAACATGTTTCTTAAGAAGCTGCCTAGGGGATTACTTTTAAAAAGGGGTATTCAACATGCCATTGTCTTCTAGCCTAGGGTTATTCTACCCAACCACCTCTCCTATTGCATGTGAATACCCCGATTTTTACCAACCTAAATTAGAAATGTGATAATTAAATACTATAAAATGCAAGTAATTTTGAATTTATTTTAAACTTAACCTAATAATTGAATTTAGATAGTTTAGTTTATTGAATACTATGAAAATGCAAGTAATTTTGGATTAGTAAATAGATTTAATTGAAATTAGAAATTCCAATAACATAAATACTCTTTTCAACTTGTAAAATTACTTCAATTTCCTTTCTCTAACTTACCAAGCTATTCAATTCCTTTCAATTATCGACTTGAAACCAATTTCTCAAGTTGAACTATCTAAATTCCTAAATCACTAAAATAAAACCCTAATCTAAATTTAGATTAGACTCGAGTTAATAACTCACTAACTCCATACCTAAGGTTATAAAAATCAAGTGCAGTATGACCCGAATAATTTTTAAGGTCTATTAAGGAGTAAACGATAGTTTAAAGATGAATCGCTAGGGTTGTAAAATACGCAATAGAAATAGAAACTGATCAATATCTACCAAACTAGAGTTCAAATTAAAAATTTGAATGTGTAATCATGAAATTTAGAATTTTCTGAGTCTTTTGAGCATAATACCCTAATTTGGCCTATCGGGATTAGAAACCTTAATCACGTAAGTGAGAAATTTGATAATTTAACATAATTAGAAATTATAATGGAATTTAATTGAAAATAGATATTTTAATGTCATAAATGCCCAATTTAACCTATTAAGCAACATCAATTGGCTATTTCAACAAATTCAAATTAATCAAAACTTCCCAAATATCAAATGAACATTATTAATCAAGTTTAATCATCTAAAACCCTAAATATCCAATTTAGACATTTTAGCCTAAATTCCAACTCCTTAAATCATAGAAATTTAAAACTAAATATTTTCATTCAAATCTCAATTCCTAAGTCCCTAAACTCCTAAATTCAAGTAGGATATTAATTTTCCTTTAATTGGATTTCCTAAAATTAATTTCTAATGCCAATTAGTTAATTCTCTTTCTTATTTCTTAATTTCTAATTCTAAATGCCTCAAAACCCATAACCCAAGACCTAATTCATTATCTAAAAATCCAAGTCCATTGACTAAGCCCAAATTTAGAAAAGCCCATTAGCGCAAATCAATCCCATTAGACCATACTCTTACCATGCACACCCATACATTCAATAAAAACCATAGAGCCTAGATAAATCTAATAAGTAAAAAGACTAAATTGACCTTAGCCAATTCTTGAAGTTTCTTCACTTAGGAAAAGACCAAAATGCCCCTTAAATATCTTCCAATTCTAGGGAATTCTAATGCATATAAAAAGACCAAAATGCCCACTATTTATCAAGCCAAAGTACCAAAATGTCCTTAACTCTAGAGATAATTATAAGACATTAAACAATATAAATATACCTATTAGAAAACCCTAATTTCTTCTTCCACATATAGCATCCCACATCTCCCCAAAAATCCTCTAAAAAACATTTCCCAAAACTCACAAAAATCCCCAAAAAAAAACCATGGCAATCCCTCTTCAAGATAAGTCTTCAATAGGTGGAATTTGAAGACAAAAAACAAGGATCAAATTGAGGGTTAGCATTAGAAGCATCAACAATCTCTTAGAATAGTAGAAATAAAGATTTATAGGGATTATTTGCCAATTCAAGTAAGTAATTATAATTAATTTGTTTGATTATGTTAATGATATGTAAAATTCATGTAAATTTCTAAATATATATATATAAACTTATATTTAAGTATTGATTAATATAAGTATATATAAGCATAAAAACCGATATGTGTGTGTGTGTGTAAATAGGCATGTGTGTTAAAATTTCAAGTAAATTATTGCAAAGTCTATATATATGTATGTATGAATATATGTGTTGAATTGATATGTTTTATTAAAATGAAATTATGAAATATTAAACATAAATTTTGTTAATATACATATATATGTATGATTATGTTGATATGTTGGAATTTTGGGAAATTTTGTGTTATTGATGATGATTTGAGCCATGATTTATGATTCAAGTTGTAAAATATAAATATAAGTATATAATAGATAACAAAACATAGAATAAACATGTTTTAGATGAATTCAATCTGCTTAAAGATCAATTGATATGCATATATTAAATATGGATAGCTTGGATTATCAAATTTAAATAAAATACTAAATGAATTTACTTTTGGATGAAACTTACCAAAGTGATAGTTTAACATGTCTATATGCAAACTATAAATTTTCGTGATTTTTGAAACACATTTACTATTTTTAAAAATTAAATTACAAAATAGCAAAACAGGGCAAAACAGTGTTTCGGCCAGTAGTGGTGGCGTGAATTCATATGGCCGAACCGGTGACTCTTTCTTCTTCTTTTTGGCTGAAATTACAATGGTTTGAAAGCTTAAGATTTCTAATTTAATTTGGTGTAAAGAACCGGTGGGGTTGATGGTCAAATTTGATCGAACTAATCAGTCATCGCTGCCTATGCCCTACCCTTGACAGTTTTGAATCAATTAATATTAAAACCATAATTAACTAATTAATTTAGGCCAAATGACCTTATAAACATATAAATATATGTGTTAGAAGTTTACATAAAAATTTGAGCTTAAGAACCTGTGTTTAAGATAATAAACTAATTTATTAAAGTTAGAGTGCATATTAGTTTTATATAGAAAATGAAACATTGGAATTTAAGGTAAATTATTTCTAATCAAATAAATATAAACAAGGTGTTCAAATATTAAAATACTAATTTTAAGACAGATAATTAATGATTTTGGTCATAGAAATTTATTTAATAAAATAGGAATAAATATGATCTTTTAACATAATATAAACGTAATAGTAAACTAGTTTAAATTCCATAACCTATTTAGATGTAAAAATATATTATAAATGATATAAATAAAATAATTATATTTTAAATGAGTTATTTTACTTAATAAAAATTTTATTAGATTGATTATAGGATATGTTATTGAAATTACCATTTTAGGAACCTAATTACCATAAAATTGGTTTAGTATACTAAGTTGAATATAGAATGAATTTGAATGATTAATTCTATTTCAACTTGGCTAAATTAAGCTAATATAGGTTTATAAATTCTTCAAAGACAAACAATTTATACTTATTTGTCAATCTAATTAGTAAACTATTATATGATCAGAATAACTAGTAAATGGCTTGAAGATAATTATAATATGATATACCATGAATAATAAGAGGAGTATGTTATTTCAAATGTATATTTGCTAAAAAACTAAGTACTTAATACGAGTATGATATAAGTTGATAATTGATTCAAATGCTTATATGAATTAATCCTTGAAGCAGATATTTGTTAAGAGTCTACATTCTGCTTTATCTTTTGGTCCATCTTCTGATTGTTCAGAGCATAGATTTTATACCAGATACGCAATAACTTGCGTGTTACTTGCTAGGATAGGTATCGTAAATCAATTAATATTTAAATATGGCTTTAATAATTGCTTGTTGCTTGTGTGTGGCCATTTATGAGACCTGACCTGAGGGGCAACAACCTTGCTAGGCGGTGCCAACACGGTAGTTAGATGCTTAGGCCACCATGGGCATGGTGGTACGGTGGGTAGCTGATGGGGGGAACGGTAGCAGGATAACGGTACTTAGATCGGAGAGAAGTCATGTAGTGTGGTTCACGTTTATGGGACTGGTTGAGCTACACTATATTATGGACTGTGATGGGTAGAGATGAGTAACGGCTGTGACTCCCAAACGAGGCTATTACTTATAGAGGTATGATATATAGGTATTCGGGCTGTCTATATCAACCCCTTGAGCAGTTGCTACTATTCAGGACCCCCAGGTTCCACTCAGGACCCCCAGGTTCCTAGCGTGTTGCCGGAGTGTGAGTGCTCCACTGTTGTTTGTCGCACTTTAATTTAAAGATATAAACTATTGGTTGTTGCATTGCATATAAATAGGTGTGTGTGCCCATCTCGTGTGTGCTTATGTTGCTGTCTTACTGGGCTTCGGCTTATTCCTTTCTTTTTCAGGTGATGAACTGGTTGCTTGTGACTATCGAGTATGGGACGACTCTAAAGGAGCTTGTTAATGAGTTGAGTGTCTAGGAACATTAAACTGTTTATGTTATTAGCAAAAGTTATTGATCATCTTTTCAAACTTATGATTTGATGATGGCATATCTATAAGCCCATGGTTGTATCTTGAGATACTAAACACTATGTACTTTGAGATACCTGATGATATGATATTTATTTATAACGTTTGTCTACTCACAAAAACAGCCTATTTGAAAATCGTTTTGAAAAATTTACTTTATTATATGTAATGGTGTACTTAAGAAAGTAGCCTATTTGGAAATCGTTTTGAAGAAATGTATTTCTTTTCCGCTGCAACTTTATTTGTTTTCAAAATGCAATTCAACGATTTCAGAATCTAAAATTTGTTTAGCAACGATTACGATAAACTGTAGATTAGGTCAGCCTTAACGTATAATGCGTAAGTGTTATACATGGCGGCTGGCACGCCTTGACCCACATTCAGGGCGTGACAGCATGAATCTATAAGTGATGAAGGAATAAAGAGATAGGTGGACAAGCTAGTAGATAAAGGGTATGTTAGGGAAAGTATTAGTCCTTGTGCAATTCTAGCTCTCCTTCTCTAAAAAAGGATGGTACTTGGCAAATGTGCATTGATTGTAGTGCTATTAACAAGACCACTATCAAGTATATGTGTCCTATCCCTAGAGTTGATGACATTTTAGATGAGCTTCATGGAGCTTATGTCCTCTCTAAAGTCGATTTGAAGAGTGAATACCATTAAATTTGCATGAGAGCAGGTAATGAGTAGAAGATTGCCTTCAAATTAGACAGAGGTTATACAAATGGGTGGTGATGCCTTTTGGCCTAATCGATGCCCCTAATACATTTATGAGACTCATAAATGAAACATTGAGAGATTTCTTGAGCAAGTTTGTTGTAGTTTACTTTGATGACATCTTAGTGAACAATTGGGGTTTAACTAACCATGTTCAACAATTGAAGCTGTGTTTACCATATTAAGAGAAGAGAAGTTGTACGAGAACCTCAAGAAGTGTTTCTTTTGCCAAAGTGAAGTAATATATTTTGGATTTGTTGTCTCCAAAGAAGGGATTAGAGTAGATGCAGAGATGATTAGAACCATTGTAGAGTAGTTGATTCCTCAATCAATTACAGATGAAAGCAGTTTCCATGGACTTGCCTCATTCTATAGGCGGTTCATCCAAAACTTTAGTAGCATTGTGAGCCCTCTTAATTAGCTCACCAGGAAGAGTGTGACCTTTGTTTATAGTGAGAAGGCATAATGGAGTTTTGAATGTGTGAAATTAAAGCTAACTAGTGCTCCAGTGCTACCCTTGCCATACTTTGAGAAGACCTTTGAGCTAGAGTGTGATGCATTAGGAATTTGAATAGTGGCTATGTTAATGTGGAAAAGATGCCCCATCACCTTGTTTAGTGAGAAACTGAATGGTTCAATATTAATTATTCAGTATGTGATAGGAGTTCTACTCCTTGATTTATGTTCTAATGTTTGGCATCACTATCCCTTTTATAAAAGTTTATCATCTATATATATATATATATATATAAATATATATATATAAAATCTCTAAATCATTTCAAAGGTCAGCAAAAGCTATCTAAGCAACAGGGTAAGTGTGTTTGGGGGGGGGGGGAGTGGGGTGGGGGGGGGGTGTTGTGTTCTCAATGTTATTATGTATAAAAAGGAAAGAGCTAATGTAGTTGTTCATGTACTTTCTTGCAAGTATGCCGTTATCACTACTGTTCAAACATAAGCCGTTGGGATTTGAATTGTTTAGGAGTGCTGTAGATGGGTATTATGTAGTTGGCAGGTTTCTATACAAATAGGGCAAACTTTGCATTCATGTTGGGCCTATTAAGGAATTGCTAGTGCAAGAGGCTTATGTTGGTGGTTCTTCTAGTCATTTAGAGGAAAAGAGGACATTAGAACTTTTGAAAGAACATTTACATTAGAGAAGCATGATGAAAGATACACATTGGATTTTTGAAAGATGTGTAGTGTGTAAAAAGGCAAAGGGCAGGAAAGAGCCATGGGGAAAGTATATGCTTTTGCCTATTCTTACCCAACCTTAGGTTAATATTAGTATGGATATTTTCTTGGGCTTGTTTAAGACTCTTAGAGGAATAGACTCCATGATGGTGGTTGTAGCCTTTTTTAGTAAAATGTCACACTTCATACCTTATCATAAAACAAAGATACTATATATATTACTAGCATCTTCTTGTAGGTTATTATGCGGTTACACAACATCCCCCACAACATTGATTTTGACAAGAATACTAAGTATCTTAGTTTCTTCTAGAAGACATTATGGAGGAGGTTGGGTACAAAGTTGATGTATACTTAGATAGATGGACAAATAGAAGTTGTTAACTATTTAGAGCAATAGTTGGAAAGAATCTCACCTATTGGGACTTGTGTCTCCTTATTGTTGAGTTTGCTCACAATAAGTCGACACATAGTTCAACTAGTAAGTCTCTCTTTGAAGTTATGTATTACTTCAATCCTACCATTCCTATATATTTAGTAGCCAAACCAATAAAAAAGGAAAAAAAGTCTCAATGGGGCATGTAGAGCTTGAAAAATCTAGAGAATCCAAAAGAGAACCATGGAATACCTCAAGAAGACTAAAGAATGAGAGAAACAACAGGAGAATAAACCCATGAAATCTAAGACCTTTGAGTTAGGAGACTCAATATGGATCCACCTTAGGAATGACCACTTCTTAACAAGAAGTCCTACAAATTGTCACATAATGCAAATGAACCATTCAAAATTGTAGAGAAGATCAACAACAATGCTTACTGAGTAAAGATTTAGGAGATTATGAGGTTTCGACAATTATCAATGTTGTATATTTTTCACTGTTTCTACTTAAAGAGTAAGACATTCTCAAGGAATCAATCTAAAGACAAATCATCAATAACTCTAGGAAGATGGTGGGAACAAATTCCCGGACCTCTCATTAGGGCACATACTAGAGGGTTATGGTATCTTACATGTGCAATTTTATTTGACCATCCAGAAGCCAATGAAGCCCGACTTACTTCTTCTTTTCATTTGCATATTATTTGATAGTTTGGAGTTACAAACTTATTAGATTCATCTGTAGGAAGTTGTCTTAGCTTGTATAATCATTTGAGTTCATGTATGCTAGTGAAGAAGCAAGACTTGAAAAGTATAGTGTTGGAATAAGAGCTACCAACTCGTTGGTATAACCTAAGTAACATGTTTTTACTTTACTTTACTTTTTGGTTCTCTTTATTTACCAAAATGCCATTTTTAAGGGGTAATATAAATACTTCCATTTGTAACCAAACCTTACCTTGTTTTATATCATTTATCACTATTTTGAAGCCTTTACTCTCAATCATTACTCTTATCAATCTTATTGGATGTGATGAGTCTGTGAAATTGTCACATGTAACCTTGTTAGGTGAGGTTACGCTTGTTGTTTTGTATTTTTGTGTTGTATTGTGTGAGTGGTGTGTTGAAGTTTGTTGTGTGGTTGTAAGTGATGTTGATTTTATGTTAAACTATGATATTGGCCTCTAATATGCAAAACACGATCATCCATTTGGTGTAGGAGATGCATTAGTACATTCCAAAATACAACAAGCATTAAACTCTTTATACATACTAGTAGCTAGTTGTTGGCTATGAAAACAAAACAAGTATTCTACAATAAAATTCTAAAAACTATTACTAAGACATGAAAATAAAGTTGTAGATGGAGCATTTGTGAAGGTTTCACAGGTCTAAAACTTCATATTATTGAGCAAGGTTGTGGACCTCCTTATTTGACATCCATGATGTCAAGGTCAGCTTCACCATAAGGATCCTCTTCAAGAAGTATGCACATCTTATCACAAAAAAAGGAAGAAAAATGTCATTAATTCTTTTAGGGATAAATTATGTAGAAAGGTCTCAACATTTAGGGGTAAGTTTATGTAAGTCTAAAAATTTCAAGTGGTCAAAAAGAGGAATTGACTTATGGAGTTTAATTCATTTAAGGTAGCAATGTTTTGAGTGGTTAAAAAGGCATATCAACGTTTTGTAAAGTAAGTCAAATAAGATACTAATTTTTTGCCATTAATAAAAACTATGGAAACCTAATTGAAAATTAATTCAAACGTTCATATCTTAAATGAATCTTATAAAATATTGATACCTCATTTGATCCACTTTGAAAAATGTTGATTTCTCTTTTTAACCATATAAAACGTTGATACCTTAAATTAATTTTCCCTCAAATGTTCATACCTTTTAATGTAATTTACCCATTCTTTTAGTTACTATTACATCTATTGCTTCTTTAGAGTTCATCTTAATGATATATTTTGCAAACTTGCCATCTATCATAGCACATAAATTATGGTAAATAACCCACATTTCTGATTCAAGCAGTGATACTACATATAAGTTTTTAATGAAACCATTGTAGATCCGACAATAATGTCTTGAACAACTCCTGTAACACCTGTGAAATTAGCATCAATCTAAGAAGTTCTATGCAATTAATCTTCAATCATCCCTTTGGTGGAGGCAACCATTTAGTACTTGTATTCATTACTAGATTGAAGTCATGGAAGCTTTAACTCTGCATCCGGGTGCCTAAAATTCATTAGTAGCTATCTTAGCTGTTTTATCCAAACAATTGGTGCATGAGTATCTTCAAAATTTTGCTTGTTGTGATCTTTACAAACTTCTCACATGTAAAATAGAAATTTGCATTGCTAAAGGAGGAAGGGAGGGAGGGATGGGTGTTACCTTGTCCTTTTGACTTAAGCAAAACTACATTCTGTTGACTATATCCTAGTACGGAAGTTGAATGTGCCATTATTAGGAGAGGGGGAAGCCTTTAATAGGGAGAAATTCTTCAAACGAACCTTGTGAGTGAATACAAAAATGAGCTTGATACATCTATAGCAAAAAAACCTTAAAGTGTTAGGTTAATGGGTATTCTTTCTTATAAACTTTTCACATAAATCCCATATTTCTCATGAGGGATTTTTCTAACCTTACACTTACACTTACACCCTAACAAATCTCCTCCCTCAAGTTTGCTCTTACCCACTCACCATACTTGAAGGGTTTTTACAAATGAGTCACACCCGACAGAATCATTGGCTCTGATACCAATTTGTTAGGTGAGGGAGAAGCCTTCAATGGGGAGAAATTCTTTAAACTGACCTTGTGAAGGAATACACAAATGGGCTTAACACCATCTATAACCCAAAATCTTTAATTATAAACCTTTCACATAAATCCCATATTTTCCATGTGGGATTTTTCCAACCTCACACTTGCACCCTAATAGTCATGAAATGTTTGAGTTTCGTTATAAAATAAATATAATAGTTCTCTAAAAAGTTTAAACTTTTAAATTAGATGGTTGTATTGTTAATCTTAACATGGTATCAGAGAAATGTTATAAGTTCGATTTCCTGTATACTCATTTCAACCCTATTAAAATTAAATTATCCACTTGATGAGCCTTAGTCAAAATCAAAGTTCTGACCACAAGTGAAGGGAAGTGTTATAAAATAAATATAATAGTTCATCATATCTATAAGTTTAAGCTTTTAGATTAGATGATTGTATTGTTAACGTTAACAAGTTTAATTTATTTGTTTCCAAGCTGCTTTAGTCCATGGGCATGTCATATATAGATGTGTTACATTCTCCAAATGAATACCACATACAGAACATATTGAGTTTCACAGTATTCCCCTCGTAACTAACTTCTCACACATAGGGAGACCATTATGCACACACATTGCCAGATAAAGAATTACATTTTCGGATAACAAGGTAGTTTACATATCCAATAAGAGGTCAAAGGTAATCCTAGTATTCGATGTTTTTTCAACACACAATCTCTTATATACTGATTTTAAAGAGAATTCACCACATGTAGCTCCACTCCGGACCCTATAATCCTGAATCATTAAATTTGGTCAAATTTGATTATCTAAAGGATATTGGATATGTTCTTCATTTCAAACATTAACATCAATCTAAACACCTTTTAAAACAATTGATTTGATTATAATATGTCTCCCTACGTATGATCGTACTTTACTTTTCCAACCTATTAATTTTCATCCGACGTTGTTCAACACCTAAATAATTCCTTTCTTATGTAGATTTCCATGTTTATCAATAGAAACACCCAAAGTACGTGCACAATCCCACACTTTCTCTGAAGCCTATTAAATCATTAAGCGGTATTTTTAGAAAACAGGATTCAGAACTTTTGGACATTAGTTTGCTGACCTGAAAGAAGTCCAAATTGCTTATAAAGATACATTGTTGAAGCATTTTCATTCGATGCTTCAACAAACAATAACAAATCGTCCGTGAAGAATAGGTGGGAGATTTAAAAGTTTAATCCTAGTACTCGGACAGGTTTCTACAAACCAAGGTCCACCAAGATTTTATTCTGCATATCAAAATTTCCATTACAAAAATAAATGAATATCGTGAGAGGGATCACCTTGGCAAAGTCCTCTAGATGATGGAAGAGACAAAATACTTGCTTCGTTAAGAATTATTGCATAGTCATTGTAATATAAAGATAAATATTTATTATAAAATAAGAGGGTTATTTGGTCAATCATAATAAATGAGATATAATAATCATCCCTCACATTAATGATGGTCAACAAATCTTTAATGATAGTATTTATGATGTGGGATTGCATTTTTCCTAAGCTACCCTTGTCCTATAAATACCTCATTAGCCTAGTTTTCTTCCTATCTTTCCTTAGCCTTTGAAAACCCTAAGAGGAGCAAAGAGACGACGTTTAGATAAGTGTTTTTCCTCCCAATCTTTTCATAATCTAAATGGATTATCTCTTTAAGCGATATTTATCTCTTTGAAAGGAATCATCAGTGAAGAAATCTTTAGAGGAAAACACTAAGTTCCCTAAAGATTTAAATTTTGGAGATCAAGAAGGCTGAGAACCAAATCCTAGGTAAGTTGAATTGATATTCTATCCTTATGATTTTGGAGAATGATCGATATCTAAATCATGGTTTATTTTATGATTTAAGCGGATTTTAAGGTTAAAAGATCTTGTGGAGATATATCTTCTTTGGAGATCTATCGTTCAAATTCAAAGCAAGGTGTGATTATGAGTTATTCGATTTAGGATTTTTTGTTAAATCTATACAAATAATCTATTAGTTGAGATGAAGTGCGGTTTATGTGATTAGGTTTTATGGTTAGGGTTTGAAAGAGCTGTATTTAGGTACAACCTTACCTTGTTTGCTGTTTGTGCTTTTAGGTTTAGAATTACAGAAATTGACCTAATTTTATCAGGCCTTTTAATTTGATTTGCTGTTTGTACTTGGCTGCGGTTAGTAAAGACCACACAGAGTATGATACTAATGTTGACAACCTGATAATCTTGTGTGTCGTTGTCCCTAGTGGAGTTGCACTTAGAGATGATTCCAGTAGATTAGGAGTCGTTGCCAGCTTAATTGTAGAACACAACTATATTTATATATTATCTATACATAGTTTTTATCGGGGTCATGAGTTATTTCGGGTTTAGGAATAGTTGTAAATGGTTCTAAACTGTGTTTGTTGTTGGCTAATTGAAAGATAATAATCCTGTGGTTGCTGCATTAGTTATTAGGAGTGCATGTGAATTTGTTTGATGCTTGTTCATACGCATTTGTTTGTAGTATGGCGTACTGGGCCTTTGTGCTCACTCTTCATTTTACAGGTACAGGTGAAGATGGGATAGTTTATGACTTATTTGGATATGATATATATATTGATTATGGGGATGACGATGGTGGATTCGATTTTCCTATGAGGACTAGTAGATTTAGATTCAGGAGAATAAGAGGGAAGATCAGAAGATCATATGAAGTTTTTGAGATTATGTCTTTTTTAGACTTTGGAAGATTTTCAAGAGACAAGTTTATATGAATTATTTGGATTTCATATAAATAGTTTTTAGGTTAATATTATTTATTTTTTTTAAAGAGGTGAATTTTATATATGATGACTTAACATAACCTTTTATTTGAGTTATTGAAGATGTGTATTTTGAATAATTTTATGGATTTAGAATTTGATAGCCTTGGTGTGTTCTTTTAAAGAGAATGACATGTGACGAGTTGTAATACCTTTAAGTTAGGGCATTATATTCATAGTCAAGCATCGAAATATAAGATTGAGTAATCTCAATCCACCAAGATGGGTCGTTGAGTCGTTTACTTGCTCGAATAACACAATCCCATTCAACATGATCATATGTCTTCTTTAGATCAAGTTCCCATGATATCCATAATTTTTCCCCTTTTTTCTTATGAAAGCATGACATCAATTATTGAATGTGCCACCGATATTCTAGCCATGAATGAAATTAGCCTAGGTGGATTGATGAGCTCCTCTAAAAAGGATTGGATGTGTTGCACCAGTAATTTGATAACAATATTATAAATGGTGGTACATAAATTAATTGGTATAAAATCATAAAAAAACTTGCTCTCATTTTTTTTTTTTAAGAATTATGACCAATAGTGTAGGATTAAGTCCCAGAAATTGGCATTTATCATACTAATTCAATCTTGACTGATGATTGTTTTCCTTCCATCACCTAAAGAGGCAAAAGAAAGTAAGGGAACATTCATCTTTGACGATCAAAAGAGTTTAATATAAATAGAAATTAATCCTTCCACTTATCACATTCTGAAATCTTGTTTAATTAAGGAAGCAAATAAAGTTATAAACCATCAGAATATATTCTAGGAGTAAACTTAAGTAAATACAACATTCATAAATAAATTGCGGCTGAAGTAATGGTCTTTAACTAAGATAACTAAAATATTGTTACATTAAATAAAAAAATATAGAATAAAATGTACAACTTAAAGATAAAAAAAATTAAATAATAAGATGGGTGCATTTTGATTGGCAGTAGCGAGTAAGGAAAAAAAAAAAACAATGAGAAAAAAGGGTGACTATTTAGAGGAGTTATTAGATCTTGAATCTATTGCAGTTGGTGGATGTGGTTAATTTATGTGAGAAATACAAACCATATTGGGTTTTTTTTTTTTTTTCTCTTTTTCATTTTTCTTTTTTTGGTATAGATGAAGGAGTTAGCTCTTGGTGATATTATGGAGGGCTACCTTGGATCAGGCTGCTTTTCTTTTTTTCATTTTCATTATTTATTTTTTTCTTTCCATTATTCTTATTTTCTACATTCTTCCTAAATTGTTTTTTTTTTCCATTTTCTACTTTTCTATATCAACTAGAATTTCCATGTCAATTTAAAATTTTCAGGAATAGTTTGTATAATATATCAATTTAAACATTAAAAGGTCAATTAAAATCGTTGTAAACAAAATATAGTATAAAATCAAGTAAAAAAATTTAGATGTTATAAACATATTATTTAATTTCATATTTACATAAAATCTATATTTTTCCTTATCATGATTAGATAGCTTCAATTTTATTAGAGGGCAATGTTTCTTGTAATAAGATTGCTCAAGTTGTGCATATGGTTTCTAGGAAAAAAGGTATTCAAAGTGTCTTTACTTTGTGTTTGGGGCAAAATAGTGTTTAAACTTTTATTCTTTATATTTTTAGTGTCTCTAGAAACACTAATATGGTAAAGAAAGTAGAAGTAGAGACACCACAAAATGAAAGTTCAAACATTAATTTATCTAAATTACAAAATACAGATACTTCCAATACCATTTTTCTTCATTTCTATTTAGAAAAGATTCTAATTTTTGCATTTTCATTTTTATTTCAAGGTTAATATATCTTATCAAACATTTAGTGTTTTCCATAAGTATATTATGATTATCAAACTATTTATTGTATTATTCTTTGTTTTATAAGTATGAAAATGTAGTAATTTCAATGCATAAATGAATAGAGGGGGTTAAAGGAATCATGTAGTAAGTATATGATTAAAAATATCTAGGGTTACTAAGAGTGAAAAAATTAGAAAATGTTGCATTATATTTGTTTCAACAACAAAAATGTGTATATAATTATTTTATACATCATGTGAAGTATAAATAGTTATGTTATGATAAGTGTGTATTTATTCTATTATAATATATATAGTCCGATAGATTTTACATTTGCATGTTTCAATTTATTCATTCATTACATTTGTTTACAAGATCAGTTAAGAATTTTAGAAGTTCAATTAAAATCATTTGACATATTATATCACAAAATTTAATGGGAAGTTTTCAATATTATAAATATATGGTTCCTTCCTCTACCCACGTACTCTCTATTATTTTTATTTACCTCCCTTGGATGGATTTTATTATCTTATAGAATTGTGCTCTTATAATAAAATTATTTTGCATCAAAAGGTCAATTAAAAAACTATGTTATGATAAGTGTATATCTATTGTATTATAATATATGATTCAATAGATATTATTTTTTCTTGTTTCAATCTTTTCATTCATTACATTTGTCCATGAGGTCAGTTAAGAATATTGAAATGTTAACTTAGATTTTTTTTTACACATAGTATATCACAAAATTCGATAAGAAGTTTTCGAAAAATATATTCTTACTTCATTTACCCACTGTCTTCCCCTCTCTCTCTCTCTCTCTCTATATATATATATATATATAGCCTTCCTTGAATGATTTTTATCATCTCATAGAATTATGATTTTATAATAAAATTACTTTTCATGTAAAAAGAATTTTTGTTTGAAAGATTTTATTTTTGCATTTTCAATTTATTTGAAATTAGATATATCTTATTATATATTTAGTTCTTTCCATAAGTATAATCTGACAGGCAAACTAATTTTCTATGAACTGTTCTGTTATAAGTATGAATAAAATAAAATTTGTGGGTGGATTTTAATGCATAGAAGAGAAAGGGTGCTAACTGCTAAAGAAATCATTCAGTGAGTGTGAATAATAATAATAATAATAATAATATAATAAGAGTTAGGAAGGCTACTAAAATAAGAATATAAGAGCCAATGAAATGCTGCCATATAATTATTTTAAAAATAGTAGAACTATATGCCAGGAACCCAAAACCTGCTAGAAGGCCAAAACAAAGAATTAAAAAACAAAAAAAAAAAGATTAAGAAGAAGAAAAAAACACATTCAAATTTTGAATTAATATGATGATTATGATGTTTTATTGATTTTTTTTAATTTATGACTAAGATTTTGTTCAAAATGCCCACTTTTTAGTGTTACAAATTGATTGAGGAAAACTTTGTAAAATTAATTTTCACCTTAGATTTTGTTTTTCCTCTCTTTTTCTGTTTGAATTTGTATTTTGACTCAATTTGAACTGCTTTTAATCGAATACCCACTTAGATACTATTTATAGTGAGCACAAATTCAGTGTCCTTTATTTATGATTAGGGAGCGTTGATAGTCTTTATTTAATTAGGTTTTTTTGTTTTTTCATTTTAGGTTCTTAACTTTGAATTACATGATTGGTGGTTTTGTAAGTAGATTTTGGGATCGTGAGGATTGTATGTATACCACAAAGATACAAGCACTTATTATTATTATTATTATTATTATTATTATTATTATTATGGTGCAAGAATCTATACATATTTATAATAAGTATAAATTATGATACTATAATTATACATGAAAAACAGAGTATACACATTTTGAATTTCTTTTACTTTCGTTTTACAATACAAATACAACTCCTTTATATATGTTCATAATAAGTAAAGCTAAGTGTGGTCCGGTTTTATCCATTTATTGTTCAAATTGAATAAAACCAAATAATGTGATTTATACATTATTCTTTTTATATAAAATTAAATCTTACTATATGATTTAGTTTGTAGTCTTTTGGAGCTTGAATATATTTTAACCATTAATTTATTAGTGATTTTGTTTGGAAAAAAAAAAAGGAGTTAGAACCTGACTTTATTGTTGAAATTCCACGACTATTAAAAAACACTTATGGACATCATTGTTGCGAGCTAAGGTTGATCCTGAATTTAAGATTAGAGCACTAAGGTTGATCATAAAATATCAAACTCCTGGATAAGCTAAAGCTTTCCTAATCTCTAGGGTGGGAAAAAAAAACTGGTTGGACTGAAATCGGATCGAATCGAATAAAAAATCCGATTATTTTTCAATTCGATTTGGAGAGGAAAGTTCAGTTTATGGTTCAATTCACGACCTCAAACTGATCTGTGTGGTTCAACTGCTTAGGAGAAAAAAAAAATAAATTAACGAAGCCTCCGTGCACATAAATTTAGGACACATTTTAGCTTATGTCTGTTTTTCTTTTTTTCCCTTTTTCCTTCCCCTTTCAATTTTCATTCTTTCTCTACGGATTACGGTGCATCCTGGCCTTTAATCCTTGTGACCTCGTCCTTCTCCTCTCGGATCTCATTGTCTTTCCGAGCCTCCCTCACTTTGACTTGGAATTTTCACAAAGCAGATAGATATATTTTAAAGTAAATGCTGGACATTCAAGCGTAAAATAGCTAAGTTGGCTAGATTGTCTGATATATCTTGAATTCCAGAACAAAATCTTCCATAAACTACACGTTTCAAATCTTGAATTCAATCAAATAAATGAGGATTTTTTTTAAAGATATCTAATTAGGTATATTCTTTTATTTGTTATTAATACTTTTTTAAAGCTACAAGAGAAAAAAAGCTCTAGACCGATTCATAGATTTTTCGAAATGAAAAAGTGCAACGACAATTCTGTAAGGACCCGGCCCACTTAACCCATAGATTAAGCATGCTAAATCCCCCGACCACGCATTATACATAAGGTCGTCTAAAAAGGAGTGTTTGTAATGATTGCTTGCTTAAAAACAGATATAACATTCACGTGATTTGAATTAAGTAATACTACCACTATACTAGTAGTAGGTCATCTCGTATATATATACAAAACATGCATCATATACATTGATTGAAGATCTCCCAAGGATCATGCCAATATATATATACAACCTACCCACATGCAAGCTATATTACATAAACAACTTAGATCGAAATTACATTCCAAGGCTTAACAAATAAGCCTAAACACTTCACAAAATACATCAAAGTCTTAAACATCTACTATTAGGCCAAACTCTTAATCATCCATAGAAGTTTCCCAGTCAGTCTCGTAGCCCATATCATCCTAGAGCTCATCCTCATAATAACCTGCAAGATAGCAGCATGAGTCAAAGGCCTAGTACACAACAGTGCAACCAAATACATATGCCATGCACACTTAACTAAATGTAATGCAATAATTCACCATAACTTCATTATCTTTAGTTAAGTGAGTAAAACAACACTGGAGTATTCAAACTCCTATTCAAGCTTGGGAATTCTGGGGGTCTTGAGTAACAGCAGCTGTATAGGGGATTGATATAGATAGACTGGATATCTATATCTCCTATATCTAACTGATAAAGATTATTAATAGCATCATCTAGGGTTCACACTCCTTTATACACTCTACTTATCTCGGTTTCTAACATCAATTAGTTCAGTGGTCCCATACCCGTGAACTAAAACATATTATTTCTTTCCGAGCCTAAGTAGATAATATACCGATACAGTTAACCCCATTAACTATCCACTTAGCCATTTAGATAAACCACCATTGCATCATGGTGAACCATTGCATCATGGATTTGAGTCATTGCATCATGACAAAGATTTGGACTAAGTGCCTAAATTACCGTGCTATTGCATCATGACAAGGTTGCGATTCCCCGGACTAGACATGACTCAACCACAAATCATTAAAATAAACTTTTCATTAGTCTTTTATTAAAGTCAAATGTGAGTATACTTGTCCTAAGCAATAATCAATCAAATTATTATGTACTTGGATCGGATTAAGAATCAGAGGGAATCTCCAACTGGGTATCTATCTCTGTTTCACACAAATCAACTATATCAACATCACTATCCTAAGTCAAGCTTATACTCACTAGATTAAAACTTGGGAAGTCATTGAATCTTGTTTAGAAACAATCCAAAGTCATCACACGACATATATATATATATATATATATATCATATAATATCATACTAGGCAAATCTTTGATCAAAAAGTTTTATATCATGTATTGGAAGATGTTGGAAGGAAGTTAGAAAAATTGAAATTTATAAAGTCCACGCTGGCAATTAACGCCGGCATTGCAAGCCTTAATGCCAGCGGTGTAGGATTATACACCGGTGGCGTTAAGAAAAATGCATTATGTACAAAAACTTTTGGGTCTTTACGCCGGCAATTTCGACCTCAACGCCGGCGGCGTTTAAAATGAATTTCCAAAGATCATAAGCCTAAACCTTAATGCCGGCAGGTACACCGACGGCATTTAAGGCGGCAGACACTGCACTTTAGTTTGTTGAAATCCTCTGTTTTTCAAACACAAAAATTTTTACATTTAACTCTTTTAACTCATTCTAAACCACAATATAACCTTCCTAACATATGATATAAGAACCCTATATCATCAAGCATACTCAAACTTCCTTCTAACATCAATAAAATACAAAACTCCTTCCTTAACAATTAAGACATACAAAACACTATGATTTCACTTACTTCACCTCCATTACTTCAACATGAATCCACTCCTCAAAACAACTCAATAATAACAACTTCTCATCACACTACAACTCAACACCATCCTTGCACTTCCATAACAAGTCCTAAGCTATCTCAACTTCACAATATAATAATACACATATATTTCAACATGCATTACTTTTGACAAAAAATTCATGGATTAAAGAGAAATAAAGTACCTCAAACATCATATGAACTTACCTTAATGTATATATGATGGTTGGGGATGAATTCTTGGTGTGCTGGGTGCAAGAAAACTTAGTTTGGGTGTTGGAAAATATTGGTTTTCTAGAGTTACGAATTTTCCTTCCCTTTATTCTGTTTTAGATGTATGAAGTGTGCAAATGAGGCTTGATATTTATCCAAATAATATTAACTTTTAAGGCAGATTTGATAAGGGCTTTGGGCCTTAATTGGGCTTTAATTTTGGGCTTAATAGAGCCAAAAATCTACTAAGTTTGGTAGACTTAAGTTTTAGTTTAAAACAAGCTTAATTCATCAAGTATTAATCACCACGACAACCATTTGCATTAATATAATAATGGATAACATGAATAAACTATCATCCTAAACATATTTATCATAGACTATTATCTAGTTATTACTTCCTAACACATACAATTATTTCAAACACCGTAATTCACACTACACATACACACATGCAACAATCAAATTTATATGTATTAATTATGAATTTAACTTTGGTCATTTCAAATTCATAGATTTTTTTTTTATTGAAATTCAAATTGTATATCGAATTGTACTAAACTATTTTTTTTAGATTCAAAAAATTAGCGAAGTGAATCATATAAATAGATTTGATTTTTTAAAAATAATCAAATCTTATGTGCTCACCCTTACTAATATCATTACTTTATGTCACCTTTCTGTTCACTACTCCTTCATTAATATGATTATGTAGTATGGTTGCATCATTTTATTTTGTTTTTTTTATGGATTTAAATAGATTCGGTTTGTGAACCAAATAAATTGGTCAAATCAAAGAGATTTTAAAAACTGAATTTTCTATTCAAATTGATTCTACCTAGTATAGTTTGTAGCTCCATTTTTTTTCCACATACGTTGATAAGTATGATCAAGATTAGGAAAGCTTGCAAAATTAAAATATAACCCATTTCATTCTAAAAACCAATAAAAATACTACTATATTAATTTTGTCACCAGTGCAATGCCAATGGAGAAGTGTATAAACATAACCCCCCATTTCGATTTTATTTTTTAAGAGATCATCTTTTCAATTTCTTTGTTCTAGAATATTTCTACCTTGGTATGATAGAAAATTACCAAAATATAACTAAGATAAAAAATTTACAAAATTAAATGCTAAATCGCAACTTATAGTTACTATGCGGTATTTCCATTAAAAACTCACGGTTACAAACTATGGCTAGAAGTTTTGATATGGTACCTTTATTGCATTAGAAAAATGCAATTTATGGATATTGGATTTAAGCTCTTTGCAAAGAGCAATGGAGATTTGAGGATAGGGCTTCTTGAGATTGTTAATGGCAATGATTAAGTTGGGTTTGGATTTGAGGATGTCTTCTTGCTTTTCACTGAGAGGTTTGCCTTGAGAGAGTCTTCCATCTTAAGGAGGCGTTTGTTGATGACATTGAGGATGGGGTTGTTAGTGGCTTCTAAGATTGATGCGATTAAATGATAACAATGCCAAATCGTATTTTTTGTCCTTGTGATTTTTACACGAACCATTTATCCAGTCTTAGAAATACGTTTTTGCAATTGTAATATGGTAATTAATTTTAATTTAATTTTATTTAAGTTATTTTTTAGTAGGTATGTAAATAGACAAAAAAAAAATATCTTTCATTATTTTTCATAGTACTTACACAATCACCCCATATAAAATTTATATAAAGTATAATAGCCATATATCTAAAACAAGAAGGCTAACAAAATCAAAATATAATGCAGCTCATTATAAGAATTAGTCAAATATTATCATATAATTATTTCAAAGCAGAAAAGTTATATAATAATAATAATAATAATAAGTGTAGGAAGTATAATTTGATAACTATGCATGAGAGAAAGAATGTATGTATACTTTTTATAACATACATATGGTTACTTCTATCTATTTTATTGCAAATATCATGCATGACCATAAATAATAAAGGTTAGGAAGGTCAATAAATGTAGGTGTTAGTCAAATACTATAATAAGTAGTAAAGCTGTAAAGGAGGGAAGGGGAGAGAAACGCATTTTTTTTTTTTAAATTTGATAGAAGACCTTATAATAAGTGTAAATATTGCAATATGATAAGTTTTTTCTAGTATGCAGCTTTCCAACTTCTTTTACTTATATATTCAATCATAAATGTTCTATGACAAGTATGATAATCATTGTATCTTTCTTTTTTATTTATCTATTTATTTATTTTGTTAGGGAAGAGAAATATTTGGAATGTGGTATCTCTCACTTCAGAGATGAGGGTGATAAACCATTGGCAATCATTGTGTGTATTTAATAAATTTAATAGTATTTACTTATTATTGAAATAATTAATTAAGTATACAAACTATAATTTACATTTTCATTAGAAAAAAAAAAAATATATTATATTATATATATATATTAGTATTAACTCTCTTATATTTTGCCAACTTTAAAACTAAGTTATTACAAGAAAATCCTATGTCCTGTTTATTTTATTATAAACCTATCTCATAATCATTGAATGGCTCGGATTTAAAAATATAAAAACCATTAAAAACGTTATATCTATGGTCATTTCAATGATAAGGTGATGGATTGTACGATTGATTAGACTATAGAAGTTCCCACCTATGATATTAACTTTCATAGCACTTTTAATGGGAAAAACATACATATTTTAATATATCTAAGTGGCTATAAATTTTGATATATTAATAAATAATTTTCAAAAATTAAAATTACCCTTTAAAATGTAATTTAGGATTGCTTAAGCTCTAAAAAAGTTGACAAAAATAAAGAACATTTACTTCATATAAAGAAAAAGAAGAAAAAAAGGAGAAAACCTTTAATCTTGTTGCAATTTTTCCAACAGATTAAATAAATATTCTATTTAATGGATTCAACATGTGAAAATATATCTTGTGAGTTTATAAATGTATCATATTGAGGTTAAATCAAGGGAATGATCAGCATTTTCCTCCTTTTTATTTATACCATGTGTAATAATTTTTAATTCAACAACTAAATGGCAAGACTTAATACCAATAATTGACTGTTCTTAGCAAATCAATCAAATAAATTAATGGAACAATAACGATCACAATTTCATCCTGGTTTAAGTGCAAACACTTGGCAAAGGTTGATAAGTGAGAATGATATTAGACGGAATAAAATGGAACAAGATGAATAATAACATGATAATTGTACCATATCTACATAATTGTCAGTACCATTTGTATATTAAAATTGGTTTCATTATATTCGAAATAAAATGGATTTGTTTATAACGTAGTAGTCTTTGTTAAAAATATCTTTAATTTGTGATGTAATAAGAACAACATAACCAAACATAATATAGGAATGTTAATATAAGAGTGTTGAAAGGACTAACCAAATGAACCAATCTGTAAATCAAACCATACCAAATCGAATATACGTATAATTTCTTAAATTTAGAGATATTTACAACTTGATAAGTATCCATAACGGGTATGAACATGTTAAGACTCAGAACATACTGGGAACCATAATTAACACTATAATTAACTCCAAAATCACTCAATTATTAATACCTCCATAAAATGACATATTCTATACTTATAATCATAACAACCCAGTTTCATCTCATATTCCACATGAATTTCATTGATAGGTGGCTCCGAGAGTCCATTTAAACATTATTAAAAGAATTATGCATGATCACCAGAATGTTATACTACATAAATGGATAAGAACCTATTACCATTCAAATGAACTACACACGATTAAAGTCTCTATTTTATGCAAATCACTATATCTCCTCTATCCTTCACCTAACAATTCTTCCATGCAAATGATAACCTACTAACTAAGCAACTAGTGATATAAAAAGTCTACACATTCACCACCTGTACTTGAAAAGGATGAAATAATGAGATGGAGCCATGTACACATATATCACAACCGCGCACGCACGATTAAACAACACGTTCACATGTAGACATACCATTAATGCACAATCAACATTTTATTATCTTTATTTTAAGCTGAGTAAGCAACATAAGGATAGCTCGGTATCCTGCCACATGTCAATATAGCAGTACATATATACAATGTTGGTACTCCTTATTTTCCATGTGCTCATGAGTTTAAATCTCCTAAATTTATCCGTAATCATCTCTAGGTGTGACTCCACATAGGGATAAAGTCACATAAGTTGGTACTTTAGGTCCATTAATCATAGCCAAACCCATGCAACAAATAAATTTTATGGCTTAACAAATACAAACAACAAACAAGATATGTACGTACCTGGAAAATCATTCTGTTTCAAATACTAGAATCCATTACTTGAATTATATACAATTAAGTTATTCATAATCTTTTATATAACGAACTAACTTCTTATTTACACTTTTATAATTCTTGCCACTACCCCATTATTATAAAGGCTTCAAAATCGTAGGTTAAACATTAATCCTAAAGGAATGAGTTAAATTGACTTCCATTGCTTTTAGGAAAGGAAAAGGTAATTTATAGCATTTTATAATGTGTATGATCGTGTATGGGTAGTGTATTGCTTAAACAAATCAAATAGGTCACAGAAAGATACATGGTCAAGTGCACGAGCTATTCATGAGCTTAAGCACTTGATTGTGCACTTTCAAACACAAAACTTCAAGTTATAGATTAGTGCATGGTCATGTACCTAGGCCATGCACTTCTAGGGTTACTATTTCTTCAAAAATACAAAGAGATACATGACTTAATGCATAGGCTCATATAATGGTCGTGTACTTCCAAATTTATTGCGTTTGAGTCACCGAGAAGTACATGACTTGATGCATGGCTTAGTGCAGGGGTTGTGTACTTCTAGATATCATTATTTTTTGCAACAAATGTGGTTTATGCCTTCGACACACATTCATCACTCCAAAATTGAAGATATGTGTACACATTATTAACACAGCCACTACTTTAGAGGTTAAAATCATGTCAAAACTGCGTTACCTTCTTATGGTTTTTCAATCTTTCTTTCTTCTTTAAATCCTTTAACCCTCACCTTCAGAGATTTCTCAAGAAACTTCTCCAAAACTTGTTTTCCTTATCCAACAAAGAAAAAAAAAATGTCATTACCAATGTTGAAAATTTAAGCTTTGTCACCCATGTGTTTGGCTAGTTGGAAAAAGGCAAGAAAACAAAAAGAAATATCACTTACTGTTGGAGTTTATGACTCGATTTTTGTAACCGACTCCCGTAGTTAAATGTTAATGAATGAATATTTGACCGTATATTTATTATTCATTCATTATACATTTAACAGTCATAATTCAGGCCTTTATTACTCATTAATTACATATTTAAATATCATAATTAAGCTGTTATGTTGGTTATCCTTATACACACATATATTATGTGTGTTTTTTCTAGGGTTTTTTAATATACTTCAAACACATCACAAACACAAATTTTCTATTGAGAGATGAAAGATTAGAGTTGTAAATCTCTCAATTCTTGTACTCCTACTTTGATATAATGTGATTCCTCTCTCGCCTCTACCCGTGGTTTTTCCCGAAAGGGTTTCCACGTAAAATCTGTGTGTTCTTTACTTTCTGCATGCTATTATCATTTTTGGATTGCGTGTTTGTTTATAACAAACTGGTATCAGAGCATAGGTTTTGATAATGGCAACCATGAAGTACGATATTCCTCTTTTGGATCGCAACCCAGATTCTCGTTATGGCAGGTGAAATGCGAGTGGTTTTAGCACAGATGGATCTTGATGATGCACTTCTAGGGTTTGAGAAGATGCTTGCATCTTGGTACTGGAAGAAAAGCAACGAAAAGAGAAAAGCCCTTTCGCAGATCCATCTCCATTTGTCGAATCAGATTCTACAGGATGTGCTTAAGGAAAAGACCGCTACCGCATTATGGTTGAAGTTGGAACAACTATGTATGACGAAAAGCTTAACCAGTAAGTTGCATTTGAAGGAGGTGCGTCTCTTGATGATCACTTAACAACCTTTAAAGAAATTGTTTCTGATTTAGAAACGTTGGAAGTTAAGTATGATGAAGAGGATTTAGGTTTAATCCTATTGTGTTCTTTGCCTCCATCATATGTGACCTTTAGAGATACCCTTTGTATAGTCATGATACTTTGTCGATTGATGAAGTTTATGCTGGTTTAAGCTCTTTTGAAAAGATGAAACACTTGGTGATTAAATCTGAGTCTACTTCTGAAAGTTTGGTAGCTCGTGGTAGGAGTCAAGATCGTAAGTCTGGTGGGAATTCTAGAGGCAGATCTAAATCTTCTAATAGATTTAAAACCTGTAACTATTGCAAGAAGAAAGGCCACATTAAGGCAGAATGCTATAAACTGCAAAATAAAAATAAGAAGACTGGTGAGAATCAAAAGCAAAATCAATCTGATAAAACGGCTGAGGCCGATGTTGTTGAAGATCATACTGATGGTGATCTTCTTGTTGCTTCTGACATTGATTCACAGGCCAGTAAAGAGTGGATTTTGGACTCTGGATGTACCTTTCATATGTGTCCCAATCGGGACTGGTTTTCAACATATGAGCCGGTTTCCAGAGGTGTTGTTTTGATGGGAAATAACACTTCTTGTAAAGTTGCAGGTATCGGAACGATCAAGATAAAGATGTTTGATGGCGTGGTCAGGACGCTTTGATGATGTGAGACACGTTCCTGATTTGAAGAGAAATTTGATTTCTCTTAGTACCCTTGATCTGAAGGGGTATCGATATACTGGTGAAGGTGGAGTCCTGAAGATCAGTAAGGGTTCACTGGTGGTGATGAAAGGCCATAGAAAGACTGCTAACCTTTATTCTTTGCAGGGTTCTGTTGTTACAGGTGATGCAGCCATTGGTTCCTCCATGTCAGATGATGATGTTACAAGGCTATGGCATATGCGTCTGGGGCATATGAGTGAAGCCGGTATGAATGAATTGAGTAGGAGAGGACTTTTGAATGGGCAAGGCATCAGCAAATTAAAGTTTTGCGAACACTGCGTTTTTGGGAAGCAGAAACGGGTCAGGTTCACCACAGGTACCCATAATACTAAAGGCTCTGGACTATATTCATTCTGACCTTTGGGTCCTGCTAGAGTGCCCTCCAGTGGCGGTGCCAGCTATATGATGACAATCATAGATGATTACTCCAGAAAGGTTTGGGCATATTTCCTGAAGCAGAAAAGTGATGCCTTATCTACGTTCAAAGTGTGGAAGACGATGATTGAGAAACAGACTGGAAAACAGGTGAAGCGTCTACGCACTGATAATGGCTTGGAATTTGCTCCAGTGAATTCAATGACTTGTGCAAGTCTGAAGGGATTGTTAGACATCTCACGGTTCCTGGTACACCCAGCAAAACGGGTTGCAGAACGTATGAACAGGACCATTATGGAGAAGGTGAGATGTATGCTCTCCAATTCGAAGTTGCCAAAATCTTTCTGGGCGGAAGCTGCCTCCACAGCTTGTTTACTGATCAATAGATCTCCGTCGACTTCCATTGAGAAGAAGACTCCACATGAGGTATGGTCTGGATCCCCTGCAGATTATTCAGATTTGAAAATATTTGGATGTCCTGCATATGCTCATGTAAATAATGGTAAACTTGAGCCTAGATCCCTAAAGTGTGTATTTCTTGGTTTCAAGACTGGGGTTAAAGGATATAAATTATGGTGTCCTGAATTGAAGAAAGTTGTTATTAGTAGGACGTTATATTTGATGAATCAGCTATGTTGCATAATTTATGTCCTGCTGTTACTTCTGATGAAACCCAGCAGAAATCAAGTGTGCAGGTGGAGTTTGACATCAATACATATTCAACTAAGCCTATCTCTCAAACGGCTTCTACATCTCAGCAGCCACAATATTTGATTGCCAAAGACAGACCCAGAAGAGAGATAAGGCCTCCATTGAGATATGGGGAAGCGGATCTAGTTGCATATGCTTTAAATGTGGCTAATGATGTTGATTCAAGTTTGGAACCGTCCACTTACACGGAAGCGGTTAGTTGTGATGATTCTGGTAAGTGGATGATCGCTATACAAGAAGAAATAGAATCCCTCTAGAAGAATAGAACATGGGAGTTAGTGAAACTTCCCAAGGGTAAGAAAGCCGTTCGCTGCAAGTGGGTTTAGAAGAAAAAGGAAGGAAACTCAAGTTGTGAAGAATCCATATACAAAGCTAGGCTTGTCGCGAAAAGCTACAGTCAAATAACAGGCATTGATTTTTATTGACGTGTTTTCTCCTGTTGTGAAACACAGCTTTATTTGAGCACTGCTTGGTATTGTGGCTATAGAGGATCTTGAGTTAGAGCAGCTTGATGTGAAGACTGCATTCTTGCATGGTGAACTTGAGGAAGACATTTACATGCATCAACTGGAAGGTTTTGGGGTCTTAGGGAAAGAAGACCATGTGTGCAGATTAAAGAAATCCCTATATGGGTTGAAGCAATCACCACGACAGTGGTATAAAAGATTTGATTCTTTTATGACTTCTCATGATTTCAGGAGAAGTAATTATGACAGCTGTGTATATTTCAAGCGCTGTGAAGATGGGTCGTTTCTATATCTACTGTTGTATGTAGATGATATGTTGATAGCGGCTAAGGATAGAGGAGAGATAGACAGGGTTAAAGCACAATTGAACAGGGAATTTGAGATGAAGGACTTGGGTGCAGCCAAGAAGATTCTTTGTATGGAAATTTCAAGAGACAGAAAATCAAGCATCTTACACCTGAGTCAGAAAGGGTATATTGAGAAGATACTCTCCAGGTTTAATATGAAGAGTGCTAAACCTGTTAGTACCCTTTAAGCTGGTCATTTCAGACTGTCGTCTGATTAGTCTCCTAAATCAGAAGATGAAATTGACTATATGTCAAAGGTCCCTTACTCTAGTGCAGTAGGATCTCTTATATGTGCAATGATTTGCACGCGTCCAGATTTGGCATATGCCGTTAGTATTGTCAGTAGGTATATGGCGAATCCTGGCAAGGAACACTGGAAAGCAGTCCAGTGGATCTTCAGATACTTAAGAGGAACTACTAATGTATGTTTACATTTTGGGAAAACTAGAGATGGGGTAGTCGATTTGTTGATTCTGATTTCCGGGGACTTGGATAAAAGAAGATCTATCACTGGGTATGTTTTCTTCTTGGTGGCTGTGCTATTAGTTGGAAAGCCACCTTACAAGCTACTGTTGCTCTATCCACTACAGAGGCGGAATACATGGCTATTACAGAGGCGATTAAAGAGGCTATCTGGTTAAAAGGGTTGTTTTCTGAGCTTAGTGATTTGAAGACTTACAGTATTTTGTGATAGTCAGAGTGCGATTTTTCTGACTAAGGATCAGATGTTCCATGAAAGGACTAAGCATATCGACGTCCGTTATCACTTTGTGCGTGATATTATTGCTCGAGGAGATATTGCAGTGAGCAAGTTGAGCACTTATGACAACCCTGCAAATATATTGACTAAGACACTTCCCATTACAAAGTTTGAGCATTGCTTGAACTTGCTTAGTGTCGGTAGCTGATTGATTCCTTTGAGAAACTTGTGGAAGAGGTGGAGTTGTTTATCAAAGTTTTGGAGTTTATTGTGTTTTTACTCCAGAATTCATGTCAAGGTGGAGATTGTTGGAGTTTATGACCCGATTTCTGTAACCGACTCCTGTAGTTAAATGTTAATGAATGAATATTTGACCATATATTTATTATTCATTCATTATACATTTAATGGTCATAATCCAGTCCTTTATTACTCATTAATTACATATTTAAATATCATAATTAGGCTGTTATGTCGGTTATCCTTATACGCACATATATATATGTGTGTGTATGTGTTGTTTCTAGGGTTTTTTAATATACTTCACACACATCACAAATACAAATTTTCTATTGAGAGATCTGAAAGATTAGAGTTGTAAATCTCTCAATTCTTATTCTCCTACTTTGATATAGTGTGATTCTTCTCTTGCCTCTGCCCGTGGTTTTTCCCGAAAGGGTTTCTACGTAAAATCTGTGTGTTCTTTACTTTCTGCTTGCTATTATCATTTTTCGATTGCGCGTTTGTTTGTAACACTTACTACAAAATTATATTTGGAACTTCAAAGATTGTAGATGATGGTTGGAGAGGAAGGGAAAAGGTTCATAGGCTGTAAGGGAGGAAAAGAATAAAAGGGCTGGTTACTTTATTTAGGACAAATACATTATTATTTTTTTTGCTAGTAAAAATAAATACATTATTTACTAATATACATTTTGAATCTTATGTTTTGGGAAAAAGTTGCCCCAATTTTAATAGATTAAAATTACTTTTTTTGACCCTTTATAAAATTACATTTATTTTGTGTTATGTTAATATGTATTTATTTTTCCTTTTTCAACAAATTGGTTTAGAGAACCCCTAATGCAAACTAATCCGTAAATTTATGTTTAGTTCGAATGAATAAATTGAACGAATCCTCAAAACCAAAACAAACTATTTTAGAAGACATCATAATATGTACTTGTAAGTATAAATTTTTTTAATGATAATTGATTAAAGATCATATATTTTATTATGATTTCATTATGATATTTTCTATTTGATAAATGTTAATTAATATTAACATTTTCCTTTTTTCTTGGTTTATGATAATTTTTTTTATTGATGAATTAATGTTGTTGGTTTTTTTTTATTTAATCTCTTAATTTTGTGGAGTATGAAATTTATATATTTGGTTATGACTCTTATTATTATATAGTACTTGTTCAACATACTTTATTGGTAGATTGCATTAGTGGGTGGATGACTTATGTTGGTAGTTTGCTTAGATGATTTTGTGGAGAATTAGGTCTTATGACTTACTATACATTAACTATTAAATGTACTTTGTTTGTAGATAACCAACTGGTGATTGAATCATTTTATGAATCTTTTTTTTTTTTTTTTGCTTTCTCTTTTCTAGACGAGTCATTTTTTATCCCTAAAAAGTTACACCAATTGAAATGTATATACAATTACACATATACTTCCATATTGTATGTAATATAAAGAAAAGAAATTATTTTGAAGGGCAAAAGTTGTCATATGTTGAAAAGAATTGAAGGGTTTCGTGTCTTTTCGTTTCCAGTTCTATTATAAGAATCGAAGGGTTTTGTGTCTTTTCGTTTCCAGTGCTGTTACAAGAATTGAAGGATTTTGTATCTTTTCATTTTCAACGTATTGTTACGGAAATTGAAGGCTCATAAAAGTTTCTTTACCCTATTCCTCTTCTATAAATAGACCCCTTTGGATTTGAAATTGTCACAACTTTCCCTTAGCAAGCCCTAGGTAAGTAGGTCTCTCTCTAGCCTTTTTCCAATCGATTCTTTAAGGGTAAATTTCTTATAAGCTCGTTGATAAGTGTTAAAAGATCCTTATTCATAACACTTATTTAATATGATTTTGTATAGATTTGATGTGAATTTATTAACAAAAGGATACTTAATTGATTAATATTTGATTTTAGGACTTAAAGATGATATTTCAAAGATTTAAGGATGATTCAAGAAAAAATGGGAAAAAATTGGCAAAGTATACAACAATTAATTTTTACAATGTACATAACCTACAACATAGGCATGTACATGCTAGTGTACAAGGGTAAAAAGTGACCAGAAACTACTCTAAAATGCACTTAAGTTGCTATTTAAGAAGTGTATAAGGTTGTGTTGATGGAAAGAACTTGATCAGCGAAGGAATTAAAGAGGTTCCAAAGTACCCTACCACGAGCACGAACGTGTACATGGCGGGGTACATTGCAGATGGTTACAATTCTATAAATAACCATCCCAACCTTTCAGTTACCAATCCTTTTACATTTCTCTTAACCCTAGGAGAGGAAAAGACACATTTCGAAGGAGGACGTATATAATTTCAACAGTTTCGTAACCATTTTTTTTTATCTATTTATAACCGCTTGTCTCCTCATATCCTTTGACCAATCCTTTCACATTTTCCGAAAACCTTAGGAGTGAAAAGAGCCGCCAAGAAGGAGGAAAAGTGCTTGAGCTTTATCGGAAATCACAAGACGTTAAAAAGAGTTTTATTATTTATATCATGTTTATAGATTACTTCTCTAGATCTTCTATTTTCATTGTAAATTCCATGGAGGAGTAGATCTTTGTGCCCTAATTCTTGTGAAACCCTAAATCCCACATATGATTTGAATTGCTTTTCATTTATGAAAAGCTTATGTCTTTATATCTATTCATGTGTTTTAATTGTCTTACAATTGATTTATGTGCAAAGTTGGTTGCTTGTATAATTATTGTTAAATAGAAAGAGGTTTCATCTAATAATATAGTTCTTCATGAATAGAGAGATTACGTTTTTCACCTAGAGGTAGGGAAACTTTGATTTTCTGTATAAAGATTTCATCTTTGTTTAAGAATCTTGATCTTTAATGTAATCTTATGTGGAGTTAGTGAGGGAGAGGTCTCCACTATCTCATATAGGGTTAGGAATTGATTAACTCGAGAGAGTAATTGATTTAATTGTGTGATTCTACAGTGCAAAGTATAAATAACTTATTGATCAATATTTTATTGTAAGAAATTAGGGTTTATGATGGATTATGATGAAGGGTAGGTCTTGTGATTGAATTATCTTTTGAAAGCACTCATATTTAACTATTAGGGTTATTGATTAGAAAAATAGTCATAATATCATATCATTTGTTAGGTTAAATAGTAGAGAAACGGTAATACTAGTACTTGATATCTAGATCCTAGAGGACGACACCCGTATTAATTTTATTATGCAATTGATAGGTGCACTGCCTTAGAGCTTGTCGTAGGATTTCTATTGGGTTTTATTATTTATAATTTAATACGACTAATACGCTCTTATCACTCATTTCATCGGTTTTGAAGATCTTGTGGAGAAACCCTAAAGGAGATTTGAAGATTTGTATTGTTTTGATTCAAAGGCAAGGTAATATCTATCTTAGAACTTGTAATTTCTTAATATTAGTGGATAATAGAATTATGATCATAGTTTATTATTTGTTTGAATTAGAGTTTTGTTCAAGAGAGATCTGCACATTCTAGGTAAGTGTGGATCTAATCAAATCTTTATGGCTCTAAATTATAATCTTTTCTAGAAATTGTTTTATTAATTGAGGAATCTGTATATTAAAGGAATTGTGGAGATAATTATGAATTTTGGTGAAAGTTGTGTTTGAAGGTTTTATTGAATTGTGAACAAAAGGAACATGTGTGTTGATCTTTTCTAGATTTGTAATTAAGAGTAAAATTTGTGGAATTCAAGGTTAGGATTTTATTATGTGCATGAAATTGAAATTGATTGAGAAATGTTGTGGATCAAGAATTCTTGTGAGATTAGGAATTCTTTTCTGATACACGTTTTGTTGGTGAGATTGGAGTTGAAGCGAATCCAGGTACAACTTTACCATGTTTGATTGCTTGTGCTTGCAGGATTAGGCTTACAAATTTGACTTAAAAATATAAGACATTAATTGAATTGAGTGTTGGTTGTGGTTAGTAAAGAACTGTAGGACAGTGATATTAACGCTGGCAACTTGATGATCTTTGTGTGGCATTGTCCTGAGTGGAGTTGTACCTGGAGATGATTCTTGTAGATTAAGAGTCGTTACTAGCTTAATTGTAGAATGCAACTATATATATATGTACTATCTATACATTTGTTTTATTGGGGTCATGACATACTTCGAGTTTGGGATTAGTCAGGAATATTCCTGAACTATGTTGGTTGCAGGCTAATGAAAAGATAATAAAAATTGTGCTTGTTGCATTAGAACTTAAGTGGTATGTTATATTGTTTATTGTATGATCATGTGCATGTGTTTTCGATTTGATGTACTGGGCATTCTCGCTTAACCCTTATTTTTATAGGTACAAGTGAAGAATCTATTATCTATGACTTGTCAGGCTATGACATTTTTGTGGATTATGGGGAAAGCGATAGTGGACTAGACAATTATGCTAACAATTAAGATTAGTAATATAAGATTAGTGATTTGAGAGGAGAAACAATTTATTTTGAAATAAATTTCTTTTGAGATTATTAATGTTTTAAGGATTTAGGTTATGTTAAACTTTTAGTTTTGATATTATGAAGATAGATTGTTTCCTATTAGTATTGAAGTTTTAAAGTATCCTATTGTGAAAAATTAATGATTTATATATATTTTTGTGGATTTAGAAATATATAGCCTTAGCGTGTTCGTCTTGTTAAGGATACGTGACATGATAACGCCTTTAGGTTAGAGCGTTACCTTGTATTTGTATAAACAATGCCAATTATCTTTATATATCAATCTTTGCCTATGATCTTTCTTAAAAAAAAAAGGAAAAAGAAAAGAAAATTTTGATGTCTATTATAGCAAGAGTATCAATTATCTTAATATCAATTTTATTCTTTTTTTATATTTTAAATATTTGGATATTCGTATAAATGAGCAATATTAGAACAAAACTTTTTATAATTAAAATTTTGATTGAATTTATAATCCCAATTGAATTAAATTTTTATTTTATGGTTTGGAAAATTTCTACTCTATACCAAACTATTATTTAATGGATTTATAATATATATATATATATATATATATATAAGAAAAACATAAATTATGAATTGGTATAGTGATCACTTGTAAATATGCAAGTGCATCCATTGCTCTGTATAGTATGGACAATGAGACTAATGATCACAATCGCAAATAATCACTTCTACCCAATAAATTCAATTATAGAGTTATATATCCTAATTCGAATTCTAATATTATAATTATTAATTATACTCAGTAGAAAAAAAATTCACATTCACATTGGTATAAATACCTAAATATTGCTCTGCATAGATATTATCGGACACACTTCACCAATTTATAGTTAAATTCATTATCATATCCCTATATTGTGGAAATTTTCTTGTGTAGATTGTGATATCCAATTTACTAATTCTTATCAATTAATTAGAACTACCCTAATTAATTACTTTAGGTCCATATCCATTACAATTAATGAACTAACATACTTGCTAATTCATTATATTTTTGCTCTTTGAATTTCTCTATTAATTTTTTCTTTAATTTGGCAAAATCATATGTATGAAATCTAATACATTAGAATAACACACTAGAATTATTGAATTTCCAATAAAAACACATAACTGAATTATCAAAGATATGAAAATTTCGTCAATATTTTTACTTATAGACACTTTATTTGATAAATCTAGGTTACACAACTCTGAAAATATAAAAACTTTTATTCCATAAAAGAATCAAATTAATGAAATAAAAAATACAAATCATCTTATCCATATTCTTAAATTTGAATATGCAATATAAGTTTTCTCCTTTCTTCTTTCTAAATTTTCCTTTTGAAACTCCTAATAACACCTTTTTATGATAATGACTATGACCTCCCTATTTTATATGCCATGCTTCCCTTGTGATTCTATACGTTAAAAAATGGATAAATGTTGTGAATGGTACGAAAATTTTAGCAAAATATGTAATTAGGTACTTGAATTTTGAAATTGATCAATGTAGTACTTGAAATAATTTTTTTATACACGCTAACAATGCCTCCGTCAAATTTACTAAAACCATCATCCTAGTGGTGCTTTTAACTAATATGATGAAGGTACTATTGATATGCATGAAAAGTTCTTTTAAGTATTAAATTGATCAATTTTAAAGTTTAAGTACCTAATTATATTTTACCAAAGTTTAAGTGGGGTATTTACCCTTACAAAATTGACTCTTAATTTTGGCACCGATAACAACATAGTACATGGTCCAAGCAGACAAGGTACTTTGGTCTAGCGGCTGAGCGATCCTATTTAGGTAGAGCTGGGTATGTTATGAACGATTAGATCATAGTGAGGGTTGACAAAAGACTAATTGGACAGCCTTGTTTATCTTATGTTGGATTGGACTGGTTTTAAGAAGTCCTCTGTGTCAATTTTTCCGTCATATTTATATGGAAAAGTAAATGTGTTTTGGGAATGGAATCAACAATTTCACTTTGAGAAGGGAAAATGGAGCTTCTTTCTAAAGATATAATTGTTGCTGATTCCGAAGAATCATGAATTGAATTACTAAAATACACTTCCAAATATAGAAAAGTAAATGTTCCATCCCAAGCATTGAAGTTTACGTACTTATATCTTTTCATTACTAATACGTTTTTGTTCATTGTTTATATATATATATATATATACAATCATTAATTATTACAAATTTATATAACTCATCATATAAGATACTAATGCTCCCATAGGTTGAATTCGCCCCCTTGTAATATACATGATAATTGGAAAAAAAAAATATATATATATATATATATATTGCACTCATGTAATTTAAAGAGCTATTACTCTTCCTATAAAGCATATTATTTCTTATAATTTTTAAATTTCAATTGATGGTTATATGGAATTACGATAGCCGATGCGAGGAAAAAGTACTTTTACAGGAATGGACACTTCAAGCTTACGTTAGGTTTACGTTACCCAGCAGTAGCATTAATATTGATGTGTTACATATCGTTTAGTACAGAGCAGAAAAAAGGCCATTGTTTTTGTAAGGTTGTGATTAAAAAGGTTGGATTCTAGTAATGGACATTTAGCTTTGATTGTGATATGTGAACTGCATAATTAATGTTGGAAACTTCAAATTGTTTTCAAATGCTTAGAGTTCTTTACAAGCTTCACAAGACTTCATATTGGTACCATATAACTAGTTTAATAATAATAATAATACTCAAAATATCATCCCAAGCACTATTTTTAACTTTTTACTCTCATACATCGTTTATGTACGACATTGTATTATTCATTTATTGGCTAGTTTAGTTATATTTACCCTGCTCCAGAAGCACAAACTCTAGCATTATGCCGAGTGTAAGCATCATTACTGGTCGGTTCTAAATTGAAAACCGACTTAACTTTTCACCAGCAGTTCCTGAACCGAGAATCGGCCTGGAGATGACGGCTCTGAACCGGCAAAAGACCAATCGGTTCTGGCGAGACCTATCCCTAAAAACCTCATAATTTGGTGGTTTTGGAACCGCTGGTTCAAGAACCGGTTGAGAACAGATAGAACCGGTGATTCTTGCGGTTTTATGCCATAAAAATTATAAAAAAAAGAAAGAAAAAATAAAAGAAAATTATAAAAATTATAATTAAAAAACAAATATTTAAAACTATTTTTGAATAAATAATAAAAAATTCATTTCTTATTCACAATATTTAATGTGTTGTTATTAATAACATAAATAACAAATATATTTGAAATTATATATTGTTAAATTTATGCAGATTTCTAACTAAAGTAGACTTTTTTTTTTTAACAATGTGTAACTTGTTTTTGTGTTGTTGAGAGTTATTTATATATTAAATATTTTATAATGTCACATTGCTAATATAAAACTAAAAAAGTGCAAGTGATTGTATATAAATAAATACATAATTGTAGAATTTATTTTAACTAATCCTATGAACAATTATTATTAGGTTCAATGTTATTTCAATTTAAAAATTTATTTATATTTTTTTTACTTAAATTAAGTAAATTATTAATTTATTTTTATTTTTTTTATTTCATGGTCCTTTGAAACCAAAACTGAACCATGAGAACTGGTGGTTCCTAAGAACTGGGAATCGAACTGGCTCCCACGGGTCTAGTTCTGGTTCCACCATTTTTGGAATCGAAAATTGGCGGTTCGAGTCTGGTTCCAGAGCCGAACCGAACCATGATGACATCTAATCGAGTGAACAAGATGCCAAGTCAAATTAGACAAGATGCCAGGAGAAAAGAAAAAAGTAAAAGAAAAATGAATATATATATATATATATATATATAATTGGCTACATAATGAATAAAATTTTAAACCTACTCAATATGTACAATTCCTGAAAAATTAAAACTAAAACCTATTTTATAATGGTCCAAAGTATCCAATAACAAGGGTATAAACAAATAAAATTACTTGCAAACTACTTGGATTCAATTTTAATATTCACTTGAGTATAATTGAATCGAATTAGAGTTTGAATTACTTGGGTAATTAGTAAAATTAAATATTAGTAGATTCAAACTCAAGCCTCATATTATACGACTCAACTAGCTGAAAAGAGCTCAAGTCAAGTATAATAATAATCTAGTTTAAATATTAATATTATTATAATTAGAAGAAAAAATACTTTAAAAAATTTAAGATTAAATAAGTTTAATCAAGTTGATCTTGAAATTGTTGAGTGCTATTTTGAGACAAGCTTGATGCCATAATTCTGAGGGCAACTGAATTAAAGTCGAGTTAAAGTTCTAAAATTTCAAACTATACTCAAACTCAAGTTTAGTTCAATATTATCTCAACTTAACTCAATTCTTACCTTACCTTAGAAAATATCTCCAATAAAAACTATTACTAGAAAGTACCTTATGTATCCTGAAATTTGTTTAACTTTCATTCTAATATATTGTAATTATCTGTGCTTAAGATTATAAATTTTAATGGTATGTAAATACCATTTTAATAGATGAATTAAAACAAACACTACCATAGCCAAATTTAATAACAAAAAGGATAAAATAACAACAAATTTTGAGTTTATATTGACTTCTATTGGAAATCTAAGAGAACGTTTATATACTTATAGCCTGTTCTTGTGACTTGGATTTTGATGTGATTGCCAAATTTAAAATTATATTTAGTGTAAATATTATATTTATTACCTAATCTTTATTCTTTTTTAGCTAATTTGATGAAATTTAAAAATACCTATTTACTACTTATAAATTTTTTGATGTCATTTATAGTTTCAAACTAATACTATATATATATATATATAATTTAAAATAATAAAAATTCATGTAGTTAAATGTAGCAATAGACAAAGTTCAGATACTTAACTTCAAGTAGTTAAAATTAAAAAATAAACATTGTTCAGACATCAAATGCAATAGTTACCTTTATATATTCATAAGGATATTTCTATGACGCTATGTAATGTGATATGGCAACTTAAAAATCAGAATCTAGATGGTTTCATGGTGAATCCAAAACCACCATAACCTTTGATATCTAATAACTAAAAAAAAAAAAAAAACACTTTTAATGGTATTAATATGCCTGCGATCGATAAAAAATTGATTTATGAGTAGTTAATTAAAACCAATGCACACACCATCACTACTACTTGTGATAATAATATTAGTATTCATCCATCATTCATCTAAACACTTCAATATTTTTAGATGACAACCACATCAATACCTATTTGGCCAGATAAAATAGGAATTGATCTGGGAAGTTACTTAGCCAAATAAATTAAAATAAAGAACTCTATGCCCCATCTCATGTTACAATATAATTACGCAAAAAAAATTCAAGAAATTAAAAAGCACTAACGGCAATTGATCCGAGAAAGGTTTATTTCATTGCCATCTCCAAATATTGTATTATCCTAAAATGAAGCATCATGGCTAGGCCGAATTTTTCATAGAAACTAGAAGCAAGCACTTCTAAGCACTGATGCACCAGCATATTTACTATCATACCAATAATTTTCGAACCATATAGTTTATTCCCTTGGAAAATCCTCATAAGAAAATTGAGCTCCAAAATCACTAAGTCGTCAAAACCAAAAAGATCATACAATTCAGTGTTATAGAGTCACATGGTCTTATGGTTCTTGCTACATGTATAGCAGGAATATCTACAAAACAAGTGACCAATAAAGCATCAAGAACTGAATCGATCATATCCACGCATCCACCATATTTTCACTATGATCACACCAGCTTGACAGGCAGGCAACTCCTGTGATCCCACCAGCTTGCCGCACATGAGGATCTCTTCTCCTCGTTTATTGCTATCTTCACTAACCCGGTCGTGCTTATCGTTCTAAGTAAGGCAACTTCTTGAGGCAGGGGTATTCTTGCTGACAGCCCTTCTATTTCAAATCCATAGAGTTGAAATAAACACTTCATGACAGAAGCCAAAAGACTACTATGAAGTTTTGCAGTAGTTCAATAAAGGACAGGCCACAGGAAGGGGATCCCCCTTTAGCTTATGTTTGTTCTCTCTCTTCTTGCCGCATTTATGACAAAGCTTACCATGAGTAAAGAGAAGACAATTCAGATGAATTTAAGTTCTTCTGGGATTCGTAAGTTGAGACGAACATATGCTTTCTTTCTATCAGCTGCAGGTGGGATCCAACCATGGTTTTTGCTATCTCAAAAACATTAAATGCTATTATCACAAAAGCAACTTAGTAAGAATAGTTACATCTTGATTAAAGCTAAAATGCAAGAAAAAGATCACACTCACGTGTGTATCGACTGGAAAATCATCTAGCTGAAGATTAAACATCAATACGCAAGCTACCTGCCAGTTTTAAAATTAAAGTAGTTTCGGGAAAAAGCAAAGTTAGTGTAAGAAGTTAAGCTACTATTGACGCAACATGAAAGCGTTTAAAACAGAAACCAATAGTAACGATCAATTTCAAACGTGAACTTAATCACATAATTGTCAAGGCAATTGCAATTTTAGAGAATTTCTCTCATAATAGAGTTTCAAAATTCAATAATATTGCAAGTCTTTTTTTTTTTTTCCAAAAATAAACCTAAATGACTATTTATAGCATTACAAATGAAATTCAAAAGATGGAATCCTAAAAGACAGATAATAAATGCAAATAAAGACTAACAATACATCATCATCGGTTTTAAATCCTTGTCAGTTTCAAATATTAATTGACATTAAATACAATTAAATCCGTGTCGGTTTCAATGTTTTGGCATTGAAGGCTGACTTTAATGCTTCTGCATTATTTTCTCCCACCTAGAAAGAACTCCACCCCGAGTTCTCATATGGAGATAAAGGTGTATCGTCAGGATAAAATTGATATAAATCCACAACATTGAAAGTTCTTGAAATAGCCATAGTCGTAGGAAGATCAATAACATAAGCATTGTCATTGATCTTTTGAACAATCTTGTAAGGCCCATACTTCTTTGGTTGCAACTTATTGTAGGTACCCATGGGAATCCTCTCTTTCCTCAAAAAAAACCATTACTTGATTCCCTACATCAAACAACTGTTGCTTCCTTCGCTTATTTGCAATCTCCTTGTACTTAGCATTAGCGTGCTCAATCTTTGCCTTGACTTTATCTATAGTATTTTGCCAATGTTCTACCAGGTGTTTAGTCAAAATACTATACTCAGCCATCTTAGGAAGCTACACTAGGTCCAAAGCATGTTGTGGTATTTTGGCATAGATAATAGAGAATGGAGATATTCTCCTAGTACGATGGATGGAGCTGTTGTAGGCGAACTTCGCTTGAGCCAAGGATAAGTCCCACTGCCTTGGCTTCTTTGTTTCCTTGGGACTCATCCTATAATGTGGTAAATTAGGAAGACTTGCCCCAAACAACAAATCAATTTAGTGCTGAATATCTCTCAAAGGAGGAAGCCCTTCTGGCAAATCATCTGACACCACATCCTTGAACTCCTCCAATACCTGTTTCACCTCTATTGGGACCTCATCATTACCTTCCTCCTCTACCTTCAACACACTCTTCACCACTAAAACCTGCACTTTTTTAGATTCTTTCATGGTCTCCTCCATCTCCTTCTCAGATTGAGCAATAGTAAAAAAGGAACGTCCTTCAGGCTTAGAGCCTTTAGGACGCGAGACTACCTTAAGGGGTAGCAAGCTGTACTTCACATCATCTTTCTCTAACCTGTACGTATTTTCCTTCCCAGCATGTTGAGCATTAACATCGAATTGCCATGGTCGCCTAAATAATAGATGACAGGCATCCATGTCCACTATATCACAGTAGACTTCATCTTTGTACTTGCCAATAGAGAATGATACTTTACACCTCTTATGCACATCAATCCGCTCAGCAGACTTAATCCACCTAATGGTGTATGGATTAGGATGCTTCTCAACGGGCAACTGTAATTGTTTAACAACCTATCTACCAATGATATTCTCACTACTCCCACTATCCACTATCAAATCAAATACTCTCCCACCAATCATACACCTGGTACGAAATAACTGGTGCTTCTGACTATCTCCTTCCTGCCTAGGTGCCAACATAAACCTTCTGATAACATATGAAGGTTCATAGTCCTCATAGTCTTCTCCATAATAGTCATCATCCCCATCAGGTTCACAGCATACCAATTCATTCTCTTCTCTTTCTATAATATTAATAGTCCGCATGTTAGGACACTCATTGGATCAATGCCCAGGTTGATTACAACGGTAGCACTTACCCATGATTGGCTTAGCATATGGATTGCTTGGCTTTTGGGCCTCTTTAGATTCCATAGGTCGCTTCTCCAATGCCTTTTCACTCCTCTTCTCTCCACTACTAGTAGGTTTTTTTGTAGCATTCTTTTCTTTTTCATCAATAACTTTACTAGTCCCTATACGCTCAACTCTCTCACCTAAATATCTTCGATTACCACCATCAAACCTGGTATTCCTCTCATGCAACATGAGTTTAGTCCTCAAAGCCATAATCTTAGCCTCACTCATATTCCTTAAAACAGTCACACCAATCTTATCTTTAATTTGTAATTTTAAACCATCTACATACCTAGCCACTTGCTGCCCTTCACTTTCCTGAGATCATTGCGCTTCGACAATCTGATGAATTCGACTGTGTATTCATGAACGGTTTGTAGCCCCTGATGGTAACGTTGATACTACTGAAATAATATCTGCTCATAATCAGGCGGTAAAAACTCCCCCTTCAATAGCTACTTCATACGGATCCATGTCCATACCGGCTATCTTCCTTCCCTTAACCCTCTACTCTGCAATCTCTCCCACCAGGCAGAAGCACCACCCTTTAACCTACAAGCCACTATCTTGACACTTCGCTCCTCTGGAACATCCTTATAATCAAAGAATCTCTCAACCTCCGCCAACCAAGTAAGAAACTCTTCAATATTGAATGTACCATTAAAGTAAGGGAGATCTACCTTTAGGTGAAAGTCTCCACCATCCGATTGATCGTAATCGTCATAATCTCAGCAGCCTTTTCGGTTCCTGCCTCCACCATAACCACCCCTCATAGATGGTTGTCTTCTCCCATACACCAATTCATCTTCATCTGAATCATCATCAGAGATTTGTACCCTCCTATCTGCACGGATGGATGGATCAATTGGATTACCATAACCTTCTCTTGCCCTAGGTCGTCTCCCACCATCAATCCTACCCCTATTAGCATCAAATCCCATGGCATCAAATCACTCAATCAAAGTCTCGACAAGCTGCTCTATCCGTCGTAATCTTTGATCCATGTTACTTAACACCGCCCTTCAACCCAAGGATTTGGCTCTCAAGACTTCCACATCTCGAACACTATTGAAGACGTGACCGTCGTCAACACTGATGTTATTGCCATCTTTGCAGGAGCTCATCTTGCTCTGATATCAATTTGATGCAGCGTGAAAGCGTTTAAAATAGAAATCGATAGCAACGATCAATTTCAAATGTGAACTTAATCACACAATTGTCAAGACAATTGCAATTTTAAAGAATTTCTCTTAGAATAGAGTTTCAAAATTCAATAATATTCAAAGTCTTTTTTTTACAAAAATAAACCTAAATGACCATTTATAGCATTACAAAGGAAATTCAAAAGACGGAATCCTAAAAGACAGATAATAAATGCAAATAAAGACTAATAATACATCCTCATTAGTTTTAAATCCTTGTCAGTTTCAAATATTAACTGACATTAAATACAATTAAATTCGTGTTAGTTTCAACGTTTTGGCATTGAAGGCCGACTTTAATGCTTCTGCATTGACTATAGACTAGAATCTATTGCAAGTATTTTAAAAGATACAATCATAATAAACTTGCAAACATGACAAGAATCATGGTGATGGTAATCTTGGAACTTTGCCTCTTGATGCATCACCCACATAAAAGAGGTGAGATCCGAAAATCAGGTTGCTGTTAAATTTTAGACTTGGGTTTGTTGACTTTTATAAGAATATGACTTCAAATATAAAGTTCCATTAAATCAATATATAGTTGAGACTTTTAGAGTAAAGAGCAACTTCCAAGAAAAAAAAGACAAATGGAATTGCACAGACAGGCAATTTAGAGCAAATTCTGCTACCAGAGAGTATCCCAAGGCATTTTCATAACAATTAACAACTGTAAACAAGTCAGCAATATGCCTTAATAACTAAGACATACACATGCATTGTCACGCCTCAAAAGAGGGCCTAGTATGATTTATCTAAAGCTATCATACCACGTATGCATCTGTAATATGAGAACCGTCTTGCATGTCAGAGTTTATAAGACTCTATTATATTTATTTACATTATAAAATATAGATATAAGTTTTTTTATCTAATTTTATTATGGATTTTGATTTTTTCATAATTTGCCAGGATCGCAGAGAATTGATATCCCCTACCAAATAATGAAATTAAGTTCTAACTTACAAAATATAAAGTTTTATTTGTTTATACAAATTGTAAATTTTATATTCTAAGTTCAATACCACTTATATATCTAACTTCACTATAGTCTGATAGAGAAGCACTCTTCATACATCCTATCCTAGTCCCAATTAGTGTTATATCTACACAAAAACTATTAGGGAGTGAGCAAAACCACAGGCTCAGTGAGTTCATCCCTCACTATTACTGGTCACGCAAGTTATCAAACATTAATTATACATTCATGCAAATCTATCTATACACAATATGAATGCATACGTGATGAATGCAAGCAACACATCTATGGGAGTCCGGATCCATAGACGATGTAGATTTACCTGTCTACATTTCAGTTGTATCCCATACTTACTCACATGGGACACATCGCTTTACTCGCACGAGGCTGTCTGGTGGTAGCATCCATCCAGACTTACCCAATTGTTAAATGCTATTAGTAACAACAAATATTCCCCAACGTGTTCATGTGATCTACGCTGGTTAATATTTAAATATATATAATGCCAATTAATGGCGAATTTCACTAACCATCACCAATTTATGGTAAATCAAGCAAGTAGACCCTGACTCAGGTAACATCTACTGCCAATACAATCCATCACCCAATAAAGGTGAATCTGGTGGATAGACCCCAACTTAGGTAACATTTATCACCACGTGACCGGTGGACCCCGACTCAGGCAACATCTACTGTCACAACAATACTCAGAAATGTCCCATATTTATCTCATAAACTCTTTTAGTAAAAAATTCATCCTTTTCAAAGGATATAAAAGCAACCTAGAATATTCCTAGTCAGATTTCTTTAATAATACATTTCAAAATATTTTTGATTTCAAATTCGAGACATTTCCTACAAGGGGTCAAGCACATGCGATGAGTATATCCAATTAGTTTAGTTGAATTATTATCTTTATCCATTTATTCAGGTGATCATGCAGATGATAGCACTCACATCAATCAGTCATTCCACATACAAGCAATACAATCAACATAACAACAAGCAGTAGCAATCACAAGCAAATAGTAGATCATCAGAATTCCCCTAGCTGTGCTCCTCACTAAATTGTTGTATAAGCTACTAGAAATTTGAGAATTGATCTATTTTTCTTATGAAAATGAAATAACAGATATTTATTATTCAACCAATCTATTCTTTTATTAGTTCCGAAAATAAGGTATTTGAAACAACATATTCACCATATTAATTATGGTGTAACTTATACTATAAGTTACACTAATTCTAATTTAGACGTATTTTAGAAATTATATACTCCTTTCTTTTTATGGTTTTACCTAGTATATTAATCTAAGTCGAGTTGATTGAAACGGATCGCCTAATTCAGTTACTAAATCTACTTTAATTATCTTAATCAACCTAATATGATTTTACTTAGTACAATAATTCATTTAAGATAGATTATCTTTATTTATATTATTTACAATTTATTGTCATTTATTAAGACAAAATACTTATTGATATAATGTAAATAACATAATTAAACTTCTATGATTGTCTAAGTGTCTTATCTTAATATTTAATTTAATTTCTATTACATGTACTGGTCTTTTATGGTAACAAATATTTACTACTTATTATTTTTTTTCATTTTGCTTGTCTTGATCTTAGAACATTTTATATTTTATTTTTATCGAGAAATTACGAGATTCGTACTTAGTAAATTAGTAATTTATTACGATTTGTTATTATCATTTTATATCGTTTCTTAGCTTGACCGATTATAGCAACAAATACCTATTTCTAATTATTTATTTATTTTCATCTTGTTTCTCTTAATCTTATTTAATATTAAATATTTTTACTAAGTAGTCATAGAATTCATTCTCAATAAACTGATATTTTATTATTACTGTTATTATCAATTTTAGATTGTTCTTTAATTTGTAGTATCTAATATTTATTTTTTATCATTTAATTTTATCGTGTTCCCCTTATTCTATTTTATGTAATTATTTTGTTATTTTTGGAAATCACATTGTTCATAATTTTAACTTATTAAATTTTTCATTCTTATATATATATCCTAGACAATTAATTAAAATATTTATAATTTATTTTTATTTGTACAATATATTAATATTCGCAATAATATTGTAAGTGGTATTTTCAATAATTTTAGGAGTTGCTAAATTACATTTATTACATTTTATCATTCCCTTTTTGAGTATTGTATTTATTTCTTATTTATATATTATTCTTTTTCATTACATAAGTATATATACATATATGTATATTTAAATATATAATATAATATAATAAAAATATATATACTGATTTGGATGAACAAGCTTGATTTGGGAAATTTTGCATGTACGCTGGCAACAAATGCCGCCGGCATTTATTCCTAGATGCCGGAGTTCGTGTAAATTTTTACACAATTGAAACGTCCTTGTACACTGGCTCAAAGGCCACCGATGTTTAACAAACACCGTCGGTTGTGGCATACGCCATAGACTTTTAATTCCAAAGGTCGGCGTTTGTGTAAAAATTTCGTGTTTCAAAATTTATATAGCCTTTGTTCCAGACTACGCCATTTCTACACCGCCGACCTATCCTTATAAGCCACTGGCTTTGGGGGTATAAGCTTCTGGCTTTGGGATGATGTTGGTACTGCTTATCATCTTCCTCATTTTTCTTCTATTCATAAATCATTTTTCTTATTTTATTTATGTATTATACCTTTGTTTAAGCTACTTTTAAGTGTTTATGCAAGTTATTTATACATATATATCAACAAATAACATATTAACATGCATCTAATCCTTGTTATATGATTCTAGGGAATATAACTAGAGTTTTTAGTGTAACTTACCTTATTTTCCCTTTCTAAGCTTGCTCTATGGAATTGTTTGAAGCTTGTTTAGCTCAGTTGAGTTTTGATGTTTGTATTATTGCTTTTGGGTTATTTTGGACACGAAAATATGGCTGTGTTTGTATGTACTTTGAGTATGTTTTAGTTGTTGTGGTTGTCTTTGTTTGTTTATAATGGAATTATTTAATAGGCATGGACTTTAACTCTTCTACTCCCTCAATTTTCGTCCGAAGTTTGCATTTGTTTTCATGATTGTGTGCTGCAATTAATGGAAGAACAAATTTGGAGAGATTTCATTGGCCAAAGATTAGTTAAGTTGACCTTATTGTTGTTTATTTTGGGCAACTTGCTTGAAGGTTTCGGCTAGAAGGAATTTGAACAAATCCCAACCATTGGTGTCCTTGTCCCACCGAATACATGTATACATATTAATATAATAATATTTAATTAATTAATTATCTTAGCTTTAGGGTAGTTTATCAAGTTAAACGGGTAAAAATATATCATTTATTTTGAAAGTTTCCATTAGTGGTTTGCGTACAAAGGAGCTCTAACAATTTTGAGAAGAATGAGGAACATAAAAAATGAAAATAAGAAAAATATAAAAAAGATAGGGTATATAGAAATACAAAAATAAAGAGAAGATGATGAATTTATGACCAACAACTGTGTAAGGAGGGGGTAAAAACATGAACTTGTGAAAAAAATCAATTTTGCGGGTCTAAGTAGTATGTATGTTAAATACTGATTCGATAATATTTTTAGAAAAAAATTTCCATGTCTTCGTTATTAAATATTATGAATACTATGGTATATATAGAATTTCTATTAAAGATATGTGTATATGTACTAAATTTTTCACTTTTGTTGGACTCTTGCATGTTACAGAGAAGTTAAAATGAGAAGAGAAAAGAGAACGAGAAATGAAATTAAAAAAATGTAAAGGAGTTCGGATGAATGAAAATACAAAAACAAAAAGAAGATGATAGATTTATAACCAATAAATATGTAAGGAGTGGGCAAAACTATAAACTGGTGCAAAAAAGTTAATTTTGTGGATCTAAATGACACGTATGATAAATACTAATTTGATAATATTTTTGGATAAAAATTTACATATTAATGATATTAAATATTCTAAATACTATAGTGTATATAGAATCTTTAGTTTAAGGCTTTTACTTTTCAGTTTTTATAATTGTTATCGTAAATTATATTTTAACTGTTCAAAGTTTTGTTTGGTGGTATTTTGATAAATTAATAATTATATTGCCCTTAATTTAACTTTATTATAAATTTATAGGGTTTAAAATTACATATGAGTTCATTCCTATTTATAGATTTATTTTAGAGTTTTTACTATATTAGAAATTTAATATTTATTTTATATTTGTTACTTGGTCCTTTTTACTAATTTATAAGTTACTAAGTTAGATCAGAATTTTTGTTTCTATAGACTCAGAATTATTCACCTTAAAGGTATTAATATTTTTTCGAACATTAAAACTTAGGTACTTAAATATCAAATAGTTTTTTTTTATTCTTTTATTTCAAACATTATGAATTTTTAAAGTTTTAGTGATAAAAATTCTTTATTCTAATTTGTTTATACTTCAAAAATTTAAATCGCGAAAAATTTGAAGTGATTTATATTTTTATTATAGTTTTTTCATGATTCTATATTTTTTTATAATATTTATTATAATCGGGTTATGTAAAATCAAGGGGATTAAATGCATTGCTAGTTGGTTCGTTCTTTTTGCAAGCTATTTACATCGCAACCTTTTCTTGAAAAATATCTTCTTTTACTTTGCTTTCCTTTTAGGGAAAAGAAATTTATTTTTTGAAAAATGTTCTTAGTAGAAGTTTCTAGTATGCTATAATGTAAAACATTTTTCACCTTAAAATTTGCTTCAAAGGACTTGTTCAAATAAATTATAAAGGTGAAACATATTTCTCAAACACGCTGAATTTTTTTTCCAGCTGCATCTAGTCTCTTGTGGTGAAAGCCAAAACACGAGCTGAAAAAATGTAGTTTTTGAGATAGCATGCAAATGACCAGCCTTTAGGTATTGTTGTCAAATGTGTGAATTTCCCTTCACAAAACCAGTGCAGTACTGCTTCAATGCATTTAAAAAAGTCCACAATAAAGTTTTCAATTGTGAAGGAAATGATAGATTGTGATCTATGGCATTTTCACTGAGGAAATACTGGCAAGCTAAGTGTATGAAAAAAAAATGATATGCTTTTGGGAGAAAGATCCTGTCAAAGATATACAAGTGAAGGATTAAAAGCCCTTCAAAAACAAACAGGAAATTGCCCAGACAAAGAAAATTAGTAAACAAGCCCTTGTAGGTAATTGATACAGTTATTAGCTGCTAAAACTGATGTCAGAGTTTATGGGTCTATTTAAATTACCTGATTTTTATCTTGTATCAGACTTACACCTATAACTCATCTGTATCATATTTATATCATATCTGTATCGTATTTGTTTGATTTATTTATGAGTAAAATTATAATTTTTTTATTAATATTTATTTTTTGACAAACAACTGTTTTAAAATGACTAAAATATGATACGAAAATGACCAGAATATAATGAAACAAACTGACCCTATTACCTTCTTGGGACCAATCCCCTTGAAGTGAGAAAGTTCTGTCTTTACTTCTTCAATTAATAAATTCCGCAGGTACTCCATGCATAATTTTCCCTTCTTCTCAAGCAAGCACCTTGTATGTTCTTAATGCAAGATGCTTTTGTTGGAGCCAAGCCACCGCACCTTATGGCATTTTCTATGCATTTTGAATCTGCAGCAAGAACCTTGAAAAAAATTTCAGACTTGAATCAGCACACACATAATGATCCTCACATAAAAATAACAGAAACCACTGTGCAACAGATCAATCACTGGGGGAAGAGATAAACAGAAAAAAGACCACTTATGGCCTCAATTAAAAACCAATCCAAGAACTTTGAAATCAATCAACTAGCCAAGAAATCTTAAAATGCATTGAAAGCTCAAGCCTTAAAGACTTTCAAGATAAAAGCTTCGTAACCACAGTAGAATTTCAGATAAAGGTCCGCAAAACATAAACTATTTGCCTTCATGAACACACCATACTTTAACCACATGTGCACTCCATGCAGTGCTGACTAATATAGTTTTTATGCCAGTTACAGGTACATAACAACCGTAAGAGCACCCAGATGTTTGTAGAAATACCTCACTGCATTCAAACTTGAAAGCAAAAGACTTTGATCTTCATTTCCATACAATTAGTGACCTTGTACAATTGGCAAATAGAGATTGGTATGCTAGCAAATCAATATTACTTTCTAAAATATAGCCTACCCAGACCAATAATGCTACAGCAGAATACTTGGCCACAGATTACGTTATGTTCAAGTGAAACCGAGTAATTGTTAGTAGTGAGGTGTATGTAACCTCTAATAGATTATTTCTAGATTCAATTTGAAAATTTGCATCAATTTTTCTCCAACCTGTTCATGGAAGAGTTTCAACTTTTTATCACTCTTGATCAAAATAATCCTTATCTTTACTCTCTCCTTAAACCAATTCATTTCCTTTCAATTCTAAAAGAAAAGTGAAAAGACTCAAATTTCATTTACTTGTGAGGTTAATGTCATATTTGTTAACTAAACTTTATCTATTTTTACAATTAACCATCCGAAGTTTGAAAGTGTTATCTACCATCTACAAACTTTTAAAAGCCACTTAAAATACTTGAATTGGATAGTTAATGGTTCCAATATTGGTAGTTAATTGCAAAAATAAAGAAAGTTCATGTATCAAGATGACAACTTTGAGTCCCATGTAGTTGGTAACAAAAATAGGTAAAATTCAAGTGGGAGTGTAAACAATCCAAACCTACACACAAATTATTTCACCTTTATGTGATTTATACTTGAGTTTGATCCAAAAGTAGTTGGGTTGAGTTGGACCATTTGAGATACTTGAAAAGATTGGACCATTGGCTTATAGATTGGCTTTACTCCCAAATCTATCAAATGTACATTATGTATTTCATGTATATCAATTAAGGAAATGTGTATCCAATCTAGATGCTGTCATTGACACGAATCAACTTAAAATATAGCCTAATTTGACAATAATGGAAATACCTATCAAGATTCCAGATTGAATAGATAGAACTTTGAGAAGAAAAACAATTCCCTTTATCAAAGTTCAATGGAGTGGTCAAACTAAAAGAGAAACTACTTAGTAGATGGAGAACTCTGTGAGAGAGAAATACCTCAAGCTTTTTGAACAATGATGTAAGTTTTGAGGACGAAACATCTTCAAGGAGGAGACTAGAATGCCCCAAGTATTCTAACTTAGATAGCTAAATATTGTTGGTTAAGTAGTATAGAATTTATTTGTGGATGGTAGAAATATGTAAATATCAGCATGAGATTAGAATTTCAGTATATTAAAAATTTATAGAATGAATAAGTGGAGAATAGAGATTTTATATCCTAATTATTCATTTCAAATTGTCTAGCTATCCTTTTCACTTTTGAAATTTCATTTGAATTTAGATATCTAAATTTCAATCCTTAGATCATAAAAATTGTCATCACAATTCATTTTAAGAAAACATTTTATGCAAATAAATTCTTAGTTCAAAAATTGGCTAAAGTCTTATGCTAATTTATCTTCTTGTATTCGAAAATTTCAAAACCATTGAGCCTATGTCATTAAGCAAACTTAAACCTAAGCATTATTCTTTAAATAACAAGCCCAAGGGCCCATAGCATTCCTCTTACCATGCACCAACATGTAGCTAATAACTGCATCAAGATAGATAACTACAAATGGTACAAAAGGTCAAAGCTAAATTTTTGAGATAATTATCTTTTAAATTTACAAAATAATTCCCCAAAATAGACCATAAAGATGGCATCTTCTTTGTAGAAGAAGATCTCCATATTTTCATCAATTTTTCTTCCAAGAATTCCCTTAAGCTCCTATTTCCATATTAAGATTAAATTAGGTAAAGTACTACCAACCCTTTTCATTCATTTATTTTCTTATTTCTTCCATCAAAAGAACTTCTATTTCAATGATTTCCTAGATGAGTTTGAAGTTTAGATTTGAAAAATAGGTTGAGCTTAGGCATGATTAAGCTTGTCTTAGAAGAGAATAGTAGTAGAGTTTATCATGCGTATTTTTAAGATAAGTGAACTTAATTAGTTACGTGTTAAGTTTTTATTGAAAATAGGGTTATTGATGATGTTAGTGTTAGATAAGTAAAACTTTAGTAACAAAGCTGATAATATCGTGTGTAAACACATGTATGATTAATTTTGTTTGCTTGATAAGGTTAACATATATGTGTATATGTATATGTAATAAATATATGAATGTGTAATGTATATATAAAATTTTCAGCAAAAAAAAAAAATGTATATATAAATTTACTAATGCTTGATATTATGTTATGTTTATGGTGTGAAGTTTCTATCGAAAAGAGACCATATTAACAAGTTAGATTATATAAAACTCTAGAAATTTTGAAGCAAAGGACATTAAGCGAATACCTTGTTCATCATGAGTGTGATGAAGGGCGTTACCTTCTCAAAAATTCATTTTGGCTAAATCATGGTTGTGATGGAGACTATGATCTCCTTAGCATCAAATTTTCAAATTAATCACGATCACAATTTTTGGCTGCGATTCAATCATGATTAGATCACAGTCGTGACAAAGGATGTGATCTCCTCTACATGGGCATGATGATGCACGTGATATAGATCATGACTATCATCACAGGCATGATCTTACCCTTGATTTGTATTATGGCCTTAATCATGGTCGTGATAGATCCTCTGACATTGTTCAAAACAACAACAACAACAACAACAACAACAACAACAACAACAACAACAACAACAACAATAATAATAATAATAATAATAATAATTTAAGTATTGGTATAAAATTTTATTTAAGCGAAAAATTGAATGTGGACTTAATATTTATTTATCGATATATTAAGATATATATTACCTAAAATTGATTAAGTAGTTAGTTAAACGAAAGTAGATAAATAGATTAATAATACAATCTAATATGAGATAAATTCTGTGAAATAGATTCTTCTACTTAATTGTGTGTATCTCCTGATCATTTGTAAGGTATTTCAGCTCAACAATATACATATTGACATGTGTATTGTGTGCTAGTGTTGGTATTATAAATGATCTAATACTTAAAAACCACTTAACAATTGCTTGTTGTTTATGGGTGGTCATTGAATCCAATCCAGGGAGCGACCACCTTGCTTAGCATTGTTGGCATGGTAGTTAGGTGCTTAAATTATCCCTACCCATGCGTGGTATATACAGGTAGCTTAGCAGGTAGCTGATGGGTAAATACTATTAGCATAACATTTACCTAGCTCAGCGAAAAGTAATCTAATAGGTCTCACAACTTATGGGGCTTATTAAGCCTTATTGTATAATGGACTGAGATATATACAGATGTGTAATAACTGTAAACTATAAGTGAAGCTATTACTGTAGATGGTCATATTGAAGATATAAGTACTCGTGCTGTTTATATCAACTTCGTAAGTAGTTGCTGCTACTCAGAATCCCTAAATTCCCAAAGGCAAGTTGTTTGGAGTGTGGAGCTCTATTGTTGTTTTTTATACTTAAAATTTAAAAGATAATTTATTGATTATTACGTTGCACTAGATGAAGTGTGTGTGTTCACTTTTTGTGTGCTAGTATTACTGTTATGTTAAGTTTCAGCTCACATTTTCCTTTTCAGGTGATAATGATGCTTATGGTTGTATGGGTTACAAAATAGATTTCAAGGAATTTCTCAATAAGTGGGACGACTAGGACCATGGGATCTTTGATGTTATGTTTTATTTAAGATTTTGTCTTTACATATCAAACTTATATTTTTTTGTTAAGGGTCTATACGTGAGGCCTTGGTTTGTAAATTGTAAACAAACTCACTTTTATATTTTGAGAAAGTAGATACTCAATATTTTTGAAGTACCAATAGATGGTTCTAAGATGTAAAAAAAAAAAAAATGCATGATAATTTACTGGCAAGAGTAGCTTCTTTTGAAAAATATTAATAAATGTTTAAATTTTGCTGTTTACTTGATTGTTTTCTAAATCTTATTACATGATTTCAAAAAGTTAAAATTTGTTAGTAAACGAACATAATAAACGACTTCTTTTTCGATAGCTTTGCATATAGTGCTTAAGTATTATTCACGACTAGATTAGATACACCTTGATTTCAATTCGGTGCATGGCAATAATGTTCCTCACATAAAGATAACATAAGATAACACGCAATAGATTAATTATTAGGGAAAAGAAATATACAGAAAGAGTTCACTTATTACCTCTATTAAAAACCATTCCAAGAACGTTGGAACCAATTGACTTGCCAAAAAGAATCTTAAAATTTGTTGCAATCTCAAGTCTTTAAAACTATGGTAAATGTCAAATGTCAAATTTGGTATCTAAAACTTTGCACAAAAATTCAATTTGATAATTAAACCTTCAAGTGGTTAATTTAACACCTAATCAAGCCTTTTATAACTTTTTTTATTACTTCCTTAACATTGTTTACTTTGTTTGTTGACTTGAAAGAGACAACATATCATTGAATTTTTACTACTTTTTCAAAATTCATCTAGCATTAATAAACCATTTAATTTTTTTTTTTTTTTGGCCCATGTCAAAAAATAGTGTAAATGGTGTCAGTGAACTGATGAAAATAGTTATGAAAAGTTTAATTTGATACTAAATTCACTGGTTTAAAGTTTAAGTACCAAATTGAATTTTGTTCGAAGTTCAGTTATCAAATTTGGCATTTTCCCTATAAACTTTCAAGGTTAAAGCTTTAGAAAACATGGAAGAAAGCCACTCGAAATATTTGTTCGTGAAACACTAAAATTGTGTTTAGTTGACTTAAATGGGATTAGTAGTCTATCTTTATTACTGCACAATAGTTATTTTTTTGTTTGGTATGAAATCTCATCCACCAGCAGCTCTGTAATGTTTTTTCACCCTATGGCTTGAAAAATGCAGTATGAAATTCTCATAATTTGAAGATTCGAATAATGAGAATTCACTAAACAGATATACCGGGCTCGCTAAACAGCCCCCTTATTTTACAATCTCCAAAAGTCTTGGCACCGCATTTTGTCTCAACAGTTTAACTCTATTACTATTAATTAATGCCATAGTTTTTTTCCTTTTTTTTTTTTAACCAAGCCATAGTTTTTAGTTGTGTACTAATAAAAAAAAAATCAGCATTTTTAACCGATACATTTTGGTTAGGCTAAATATTTTCGCCCAATTTTACTCTTAATATTTAATTTTTGTTTCTCAATTTAATAGCCACATATATTAAGAATATTAAAGTGCTTAACATGTTTTTTTTTTCCTTGCAGTATCTTCTCTGCTATTGAAAAATTACGGGAAAAAGAAAATTGCTGAATTGCCTCAAAGCAGTGTTTTGAAATTCTACATTTATCGAATTATATATTATAAATGTTGTTATGAAGGCTTCAAACAAATTTACACATTACAAATGTCCAAATTATTATTCATAGGGCCTCGTAACCAGTTTAACTATAATGTGGGAAGGGAAGAGTACTCATATCTAGTGGAAATTAAATTTAAATAAAAGAACTTCTTATTAACATGAGACAAGGCTTCTTTTATTGTTGTAAATTTAAATCATAAGCAACGGATCAGAAATCAGCTATCTCACCCTCATAATCTTAAAGTTGTTGCAGTCTGTCATCATTTTTTTATTTATGTTGTTGTCTGCTTTGCATCTTTGTCTTTTAAACTCAAGAAGTAAGGTATGGTACATTGCTTTTTGGACAACTAAGCTGAAGTAAGATATTATTCATGCATATGCAGTACAAGATTTGGTAGATATATATATATATATACATATATATTATATCCCTTTATTCTCTGTTTTTAGCTTTTAAAACTCCTAAAGTAAGTATGTCACATAGCTTTTAGAAATTTAAGCTGAGGTAAGGTATAATATTTGCTCATAGATAGGAAGAAAATGGTTGGCATAGGGAGCATTTTGAAGTGCAAAAGCAAAAGGTATGTTATTCTTAAACCGTGAAGATTTTCCAATCATCTCTAAAAACTATTAAAGAAATAAGTGTGGTTTTACATAAAAATGAAGAAAGCATTTCTTTTTTTAGATATTTATTTTTAAAAAGATGAATGTGAAAACTTGAAAGGAAGGCTTTGCATTTAACAAGTAATATTGCCATTAAGATGGGCCACAAGATAAATTATCATACAAGAAAAGCACAACATAAAATATAAGTACTTCAGCTGCAGCTATTGCAAAGATAAGAACCTCAAAATTTCATATAGACAAGATATAAGTAGCTATTTAAAAAAAAAAAAAAAAAGAAATCATGTTAAACTACACAACATGTACAATGGACAGCTCACATTTTAGCAAGTGGACGCCACTAACGGGCATGTACATTGCAGCAGCAACATTGATTTGTGCCATAGCAATTATAGGAGACCTTGTGGAGGGCCTAAGAAGCAAACAGTATTGGATCCCATCTCAATATACCTCATTAAATTCCATTTCTTTAACCATTTTAGGAGCAGCAACGAAGTTATCTATGGATCTAAGCACAACAATGCCACGACATATAGATCAACTTGCTAAACTTGGTACATCTGCTTTTATGTGTATCGCAATTGCTACCATCCATCCTTCTCTAGGAAAATTGGAGAATAGTGAGTTACTGTCAAATACTGTGGCTCTTTCTATTCTTGTCATCTCTTCAATAGTAAGTCTTTGCATCCAATTTTCAAATGGAGCCATTTATACATTCAAAATAGCACACATTGTCATGCTAACCATGATGAGTCTTCTTCTATTCCATTGCATCTTATCAGTTGCGCTCCTTTTACGTTTTAAAAGCCTTTCTCAAATGAATCACAAAGAACAGGACCAATCAGCACGAAAAGAATGGATCAATGTTGAAGATAGTAAGCATCTTCAAACTGAGAAGCTGAAACAATATCTAAAAAGATTTTCTATTTTGGCCTACCTAGTTGCCCACATTTTATGTTAGGCCGGACATCTCAGGTATTCCTCCTACAGTATATGGATTAACCGCTGCAATAACATTTTTTGTGACTCAGATTACATCTGCATCTCACGGGGACAAATTCTTGGCTTCGATGTCAGGCTGCAGTAATTCTACTTATAATTGGTCAGTTTTATGGATTTCTACAAGCCAGACTATAGCTTTAGGATTAGGGACCATTAGCTTATGCATCAGATCGTGTTACATTGCCATGGTATACATAAGGCATGGAAACATCCGAATGGGCACAAAGTTTCGGTTCAAGAAACAAAACGTATTTCTTTTATTTTATGCTTATTCACAACACAAGAGCCTTATTTATAAATTAAAAATGTATCTACTCTTTCAATTTCAGGCTTTCTTCCGTTCATTTCTAGACAAGACTAGCAATTTGATTTTTCTCATTTTAGAAGTTTTTTGGATGCTTATCGTGTGTTCTTTCGGTGTCCTTTGTATGGCGTTTGTGAGTCCTAGTCCGACAACTCAACAGGAAGAGGAACTTAGTAGACTATATATTTCTGCTGTGCCAGAAGGGGAAAGACTAGAATCGATCAAATGGATGATGAAATCCATATTATATGTCACCCAGAAATATATGTCTACTAAGGAAAGGAATACAGAACATGTTGAAGAGTTACTAAGAGAGTATCTTTCTGTTGATTTTAGAGGAGTTGTTGACTTTGACAATGAGGAGGCTACTCGGCTGGATGTTTCGCAAGGATCTTCACTTAACTGTTGGTCTCTCCCAGTGGTGACACTAACAAGCATTGCTATTGCTCTTCCTGATGTGGATTCAGATTCCATTGATAAGTTGATTAAAGGTGTAAATGAGGGTCTTGTGTTTGCAAAGCTAATAGAAGACAAGTTCAACAACCAACCACATTTGGTCCCCGTTAATTTTGCCGCGTATACTGAATGGACTAAAAATTTTGGGCCATTGTTTACAGGGAAAAAAGTACCTACTTTTCAAAGTAAAGGCCCAATAGAAATTCTCGAGTCAATCGAAACTTCTGCAAAAGATGACTTCCATAAATTAACCGCTCACGATGACTCTCATAAAAGAGCGGCAGCACATTTTAAGTGTAGGCTTTGTGAGACCCTACTGATGGAATACAGAAATTCAAATGAATCGATTATTCAACCATCCACTGAAAGATTATTCGAAAAATTGCGCGCTATCATTGCTGACATCTTAGGAGCTTGCCTCAGCAATTTAAAGTATTATATTCTGACGGAATGCTCTAAGAACTCATCTATAGAGAAACTCAGAGAGGCTGCTCTTTCATTCTCACATTTTTTGGGGACACCGAAAAGATTATGGAAATCATTGAAACCAGAGAGGTTCCAGAGATGATTGGGAGAAATGGTATTCATTAATAACTGGCGTGAATATTACCAGTGTCAAAGTCAAGGCAATTACCTTGACAACTCTTTTGATTTTCTTACTTCCAATTAGCTTGTGTTGATTCCATCTATTTCTTCAGTTGTTTTAGATGTCTTTGTTCAATCTATTATTTATTTTTTGTTATATTGGTGCCTCCAACTTCTTATTTGGAGATTGAAAGAAGTCATCTGGACTCCAATGTTCAGGTATTTATTCTAAAGTAGGATATTAGAAATTTATTTTTTTGCAAGCTTCAAAATTAACAACTAACAAAAGATTAATAGTTTATTTGAAATTAAAAAATTAGATAAAAATGAAAATAAGAAAATAAAGTATTCAATCTTTGCCTTTACGTTAACAGGAAAGTAAATGCATGAAATAATGTATGAAGATTTTTAGAATATTATTTCGAATTTGTGAATTAGATAATAAAGTACAAGTAAAAAAAAGAAGAAGAAGAAGAAGAAGAATATTTGAATTTTGCACTAGACGTTAAAGTGAAAATTAATCGTAGTTGAGGAGTTAAAAATTTAAAATAACGAAAAAGAATTTGACCAATGCAAGCACAGTTTAAAATGTACTAAGTAATCATACGAGGCTCCAAATTTCGTGAAGGAAAAGATTGTAAGGAAATTAAAACGTTGGAAAAAGAACAATCTAACAGAGGCAGGAAGAGAAATTCTCATCAAATCAATAGCCACTGCCATTCCAATGTTCTCGATGGCTTGCTTCTGTTTTCCTATGAGATGGTGCAAGGAGGTAAATGGGTTGATGGCAAAATTCTTCGGGATAGAAAAGAGAGGAACAAAAGATTCACTGGAGAAGCTGGGATAAGCTTACTAATGCTAAAGAAGTAGGAGGAATGGGCTTCAAAGAATTACACCTGTTCAATATGGCTCTCCTAACTAAATTGGCCTGGAGGATAGAACAGAACCCGAACGAATTATGAGTTAGAATCCTAAAAGGTTTGTACTATCCATAGAAAGATTTCAGAGATGCCCCTAGGGGAGGCAAACCTTCCTGGGCATGGAATAGCATTATGAAAGGAAAAGAGCTGTTGTTCAAAGAAGGAATATGGCAAGTTGGCTAGGGGAAAAAAATTAAGTGTTTCAAAGACCGGTAGGTGCCTACTATAACAAGAGCTATTCCAAAAATCAAAATCCCTAATGGTTCAGACAACCTTTTGGTGAAAGATCTTCTAAACTCAGATACAAAACAGTGGAATCCAAACAAAATCAAACAATGGATATCAAAGGAAGAAAGGGAAAGAGTCAAGGAGATACCACTGGGAAGGCTTCAACAGAAGGATACTCTGATATGGCCGCACCAACGGGAAGGCATCTATTCCGTAAATTCGGTCTACACCTTCCTCAAGTCCATGATAGGGGAAGCCAACTCAAACCAAGCATCGATGTCCAGAAGCACCTCGAAGCTGCAATGGAAGAAGATTTGGAAAGTCAAAACCCTACCCAAAATCCAACACTTCTTATGGAGAATCGGATCTAAAACTTTACCAACAGCAGAAAAACTGTGGAGAAAGAAAATCCTACCTGACCCGACTTGCCAAATCTGTGGAGAAATGGAAAGTGTAGAACATGCCCTACTCCTTTGCGAATGGACACAGTTGATCTAGTTCGGAAGCATCGGCATCAGAGTTAATCAACAAGCTGTAGGATCCTTCCTCGACTAGGTAGATCAAATCTCCGCATGCAGTGGAAGATCAACAATGGAGGTTGAAGTAGAAATCGGAGTAATTGCATGGTGTATTTAGGTGGAGAGATGTAAAGTAGTGATAGAGGGGAAAAAAATCGAACCTTTAAGCGTCCTAAGCTACATACGATCGATGGTTAAAGATCTCAAGCTTAAGGAAAAAGATTCGAGGGAGAGAAATGAAGTTTTGGAAGTGGAACGAGAAAGATGGACAAAACCCTTACCCAACGTAGTGAAAGTAAATGTGGATGCCTCATGGACATCTGGGAAGGAAAGGGCAGCAGTAGGTGTGGTGGCAAGAGATCACATGGGAAATTTAATTATTGGCAGGTCGTTGATTTGTTCGGGGATCACTGCAGAGGAAATCGAAGGTAAAGCTTTGCTAATAGGAATTGATTTTGCTTTAGATATGGGCTGGGAAAAGGTGAAGTTGGAATCCGATTGTCTATCTGTGGTCAATGCTTGCTCAGGAAATAAATCCAATGTGCACTGGGCAACAAAACCCTATCTAGCCAAAATCAAGAGCTATCTAATTGCTACACTGATATTTTTTCTATTTCTTTTGTGCCTAGAAAAGCTAATAGAGTAGCTGACTGGGTAGCTTCTATGACAATGAGAGGGATGTATCCAATGGATTGATGGTGTAACCCCCCTTCCCAACCCCAGAAGTTACTCAATATAGACAGTATGTTTGTTGATTCGCTTGAGTCAACTTCCTCTTTTGTATATGACAATGGTTAATTTTATAAATTCCCTCTTTTATGACAAAAAAAAATCATCTAAGTAATTCAAGTTTTTTTTTTTTTTTTTGTAGGGAAAATCAAGAAGTAATTCAAGTTTAAAAAAATACATGAATAATATCTCATTAATTAGCAATTATTTATCATGATTTATAAATAAAAAATGTCTAAATTTAAGAATTTTAAAATAAAACGATTTTATAAAAAATTATTAAATGAGTTGAAAAATTACTTATATAATTCAATGCCTCATATATGAATGTTTTGTAATTATGGCTTAAAAAATGATAGAATTTCCATTATGAATGCAAGTAATGTCCAATAATTTTGCCAAAGCAAGCACTTTTAAAATCATTAGATTATTTAAGCAATTCAAATGTATACAAATAGATGAATTATAATGTCTTATTAGTTAACTATTTTAATGGTGTTAAAAATGGAAAAATGGCCACATTGGATTTTAAAATTAAAAGGTTATTCTTAATAACCAAATGGCTTGAGAAATTATTTAAGCAATTCATCTATAAAATGAATTTTTCTTTATTTCATTTTAAAATGTGATATCTCTCAAATATAAGATGGTGTAATCCCAATCAACGATCAGTCTCTTAGTGCAATGACTTAAAATTCATTAGAACTTAAAAGTTAAGCATGCTCAATAGAAATTACTTCTAGGATTGATGACCTTCTAAGAAGCGATACAAAACCGTGCGGCATTTACTAAAGCGAATAATACTTTAGTGAGTGGAGTTCTAAATCGTTATTGTAGATATCGGCATGGAACGGTTCTGAACCGCGAACCGCCCCAAATCATCCCCGACAGTTTCGTAGCCGGGAACCGCCCCATCGGGGATGGTTATGAACCGCCGGAACCGGCGGGTCCTAGCAGTTTGTCCACTACGAACTGACGGTTCTGCCTAGTCGAGAACCGCTATTCCTGACTCGAAATTGGCGGTTCCGACTCAGCTCGTATAGAAATTAAAAAAATAATAATAACAAAACATTTTATTTGTTTGCATGGCCTCTATTCACCCACACGTCCATCAGACCAATGCAATTCAATTCACACAAAAAATGCTGTCACGCCAGCAATTCAATATATTGATATGAATAAAAGGATTCGAAACTCTAAATTATTAACAAAATCTAATTTTTCTTTTTTCCTTTGTTATTTTGATTAATGGATTATGCTTTTCTCCTTTGTGCTTATTGCAATAATGAATTAGACAAGTGTTAGCAATTTTAGATTGATAATTTTTTTTAATGTTATTAATTTACATATTTATTTATTTTTGTGCTCTTTTTGTTTCAAGAAGGATATATTTTCTTATATTTAATTGTGTTTATTATTTGCTAACTATTATATTTTATTTGAAAAAATTTTAAATGTTTATTTTGGGTATAAATAAGTTGTAATTGCTTTTGTTGCTTTTAGGGATTTTTTTTTCATTTTTCGATTAATTTAAAAAAAAACTGGTTCACGATTCGCGTGAAACTGGAACCGGAACCGCCAGAACAGGCGGTTTTGTGGAACCGTGAACCACCCCGGCTCTGGCGGTTCCAGTTCGAGTCCAGAACCGACCCGAACCTTGTCAACGTCTATGTTACTGGGTGGTATCAGAGTTTAGGTTTAGGTCTTTAGGGAACATAGGGAATAAATCCATAGGATGGCAACAAAAGGGCGTCCGTAGAAAAAGGAAAAAGAAAAAGCCTAAACCCTTTGAAACCTTATTTAAGATAACTAAGCTATCCAATCAACAACTCGGAATTATAAGGTAATGTCTAAAAAAAAAAAAAAAACCTTTAATTGATATGTTAGAACATAAATTATTAAGATTAACAAACCTTGTTATCTAAAGATACGCAATTATATTTTGGAGATATTTTTGTCTGGCTATAGTGGGAACTGGGAATCAATATAGTAGGACGCATAAAGTGATCACAGATTATTGTTATTAGGATATTTAGATTGATATTTATGACAATTTTATTATACTTTTGGGAGATAAATTAGACTTGATATGTTCTACATAAGGACAATTTAGAGCCTTTTTTTTTTTTTCTCTGAAAACTTTTTGTTAATAGAAAACATTTCTTTAGAAAAGTTTTCCTGAAAAATATTATGTTTTCAAATACTTGGTTAATTTTATGAAAGTAGTTTTATCTTGTTTGTTTCTTACAAAACTTGGATAATGATAATACTAGGATAATTAATAATAAAACATATTCTATAATGAGAAATAAATCTACCTAAATAAAAAATAAAAAATTAATAGTAAATATAATTGGAAGTAAATGATTGGTAGACAAAGCTCGTACATTGATGGGAAAATGACTTATGCATTTATAATCGTAAGTTTTTTTCAAAAAAATAAATAAATAAAAAGTTATGAATGAGTCTTTATTTTTCAAAACAAGAGAAAAATGTTTTCCAATAATTATCCTAATTTTCTTTAAATATGCATGGAAAAATAAAAAAGTTGTCATTATTATTATTATTATTATTTGCAGATATTTTCATCAAGACAAACAAGGTTTTAGTTTTTACAAAGACACATGTGTATTGAGGATTCTACATATGAAATCTTGGTCTGTAAAATATGTATACCATCTCTTTAAATATATTATATATATATACACACACACACATATATATAGACACACACACACTGAAATACTAATCATACAAAAAATATCACCAAACTACCACATTTATTACATGTGATATAATATTTAATGTAATATAATATTCAGTGTTCAATGATGAGGATTAGAACATGTTGTAAAATAACCACCTCCTTCAATAAGGAGACTTAAACAAGTTAGACATATATCGACCAATTTCTTATCCATAAAATCACTCAATTTATTCAAAACATAATCAAAGTTAGATATTATCGAATAACAATCTTTGCAATTTATACGAATTAATGATTTAATATTTTCTTTCCAGCTAGATTTACACATAAACGAAAGTATGAATTATCTTTATATCTATAGTAGTCATGTTTACTATGGCACCTGCTTATGATGAAATCACTACAATAATTTA